>BLSH010498750.1:362792-375559 GCA_018402905.1 Glandirana rugosa
ATTTCCAGCTTTAGGACCGGAGCCCTTCTTGCGATTCGGCGCTGCGTCGCTTTAACTGACAATTGCGCGGTCGTGCGACGTTGTACCCAAACGAAATTTGCGTCCTTTTTTCCCCACAAATAGAGCTTTCTTTTGGTGGAATTTGGTCACCTCTGCGACCATTTTGCAAAAAAACCCAAATTTCTTACTTTTGGCTAAAATACAAATCCAAAAAAAAAATATAAAAAATTTTTTTTTTCACCGGTTTTGGCCGAATTATATTCTTCCTCATATTTGTGATAAAAAAAAAAATCGCAATCAGCGTTTATTGATTGGTTTGCGCAAAAGTGGCCGCGTTTACGGACGATGAAAATTTATTTCTGGGGTTTTTATTTTTTTTTTATTTTTTACTAGTAATGGCGGCGATCTGTGATTTTTAGCGGTACTGCGATATTGCGGCGGACATGTCCGACCATTTTGACACTTTTTTGGGACCATTGGCATTTATACAGCGATCAGTGCTATAAAAATGCACTGATTACTGTGTAAATGCCATTGGCAGTGAAGGGGTTAACCTGCAGGGGGCGCTCTAAGGGTTAACTATGTTCCCTGGGCGTGTTCTAACTGTCTTAGTGTTTGACTGGCAGGGGGAGGGGAGTGATCACAGCTTCCACGTAGAAGAAGGCTGTGATCACTCCCTAGAAGAAGGCTGTGATCACTCCCTTTCCCCTCTAACAGAACGGAGGTCCGTGTTTACTTACACGGACCTCCGTTCTTTCACTCCGGGGGGGGGCATCGCGGGTAGCCGGCGGCGATCGAGTCCGCCGCACCCGCTCCCTGGCCCCCCCCGGACACAGTGAGTGTGCGAGCACGCCTCCGGCAGCGCACGCGCTCACAGTGCGCGATCTGGCAGCCGCCTTCGTATGACGGCGGTTTGCGCAGGAGAGCCACCTTGTCGCCGTCAACCTGCGGTTGACGGTTGGCAAGTGGTTAAATAAATTATAATACCGGAAGTTCTCAGGTCTAGGAGTTCATGAGTGTCGCAAATTCTGTGGTATTGATAAAGTGTATCCAACATGCCCATATTTTGTGAAATTTTTCTGGTGTTTTTCTTGCCTGGTGGACTAAATCTTCCATTTCTGCAATTTGTTTGACTCTAAGGAGCCATTCCCGTACTGTAGGAGGACTTTTATCACGCCAACGTTTGGGGATGCACATTTTGGCCGCGTTTATGAGGTGGAGGATGATCGATCGTTTGTATGCAGATTGTGCTATGGATGTGTGATGGAGTAGGTATTGCGCTGGTGTGTAGTCTGGGGTGTAGGTGGTGATTCTAATTATGTGGCTATGTATTGCTTCCCAAAAGGGTTTGATAAGGGGGCACTCCCACCATATATATATATCGGCCAAAACTGATGAATATATTTGTTTTTTTATATTTTTTTTTTTGGATATGTATTATAGCAAAAAATAAAAAATATTGTTATATTGTTTTTTTTTTCAAAATTGTCACTCTTTTTTCGTTTATAGCGGCGATCAGAAGTGACGCAGAAGGGATCAAATACCACCAAAAGAAAGCTCTATTTGTGGGAAAAAAGGGCGTCAATTTTGTTTGGGTACAACGTCGCACGACCGCGCAATTGTCAGTTAAAACGTGCCGAATCGCAAAAAGTGCTCTGGTCCTACAGTGGGAAATCCTTCCGGGGCTGAATTGGTTAAGTAGGGATAGAGTGGAGAGGAATTAGAACTAGTGTCAGATTTTTATTGCTGTCTGTAGCCCCAATAATGATATTCACCCTCTCTATTTGTCCTGTTAACCACTATCACCAAGAGTGAAAAAAAATCCCAAAGGTTTGGTTGTCCCCAAAACAGTAATATAGGAGAGCTCTTTCAATATAAACACTAGTTCTGGTGACAACCAGGAATTTCCTCACTTTGGAGGGATTTCCTTCCCCCTGGCTCCCAATTAGTAGCCATTTCCGAGAGGTAAAAAAGAAAAAGGGTGCTGCACCCACACCCTGGTGAACCTTGATCTCTTCCATGTTCAGATAGATCTACCTCTCTCTAAGGCTGCCCAAGCCCTGGGCTAAATACAAGAGAATTAAAAAGAAAAAGAGAAAAAGGGCACAGATCTCATGCGATAAAAAGTAAAAACATGTATTGTATAAAAAACAAAGTGGCAACATACATTTGTCCCACTTAGGACAGCGCACATCAGGCTAGTGGTGAGCAGTCCAGCAGCAACACGCAAACCACAGCCAATGGTGGCTGTGGAAAGGATGCAGTTATAGCTGTACTCTCCGCAGAATGGGACCCGCTATAGAGGTCTTGAAACCACCAGCATCAATGATCTTCTGGGTGCACCACTCAGAGTAAGAGGTGCAAGCTGAGTCAGGATGACAGTCCAGGGAGCAAGGTACAGGATATCCCTCTTTGCACCCCTTCCACTGAGTGGGGCACCCAGAAAATCATGGACACTGCTAGTTTGATTTTTCTGATTAGACAAGTGAAATGCAGAGGACAGGACAGCCATCGGGAGGTAATATACCCTAATGTGACTTACCTAGGAGAAGGATGGACAGGGATATTGCAACGATTGATACGATGATGGAAATGGCGACGAGGATTCTTGAAGCATGGTGTAAAGAACACAGGGACAACTTCTCTGAATTGCAAAGACTTTCACAACTAAAAACATCTGAAAGAGTTAAAAGTCATATTAGGAAAATATTAAGCTCTGCTTTCACTGAAAATGGCAGTAAAAACATTAATATGCGATAATGTCAGACACTAGGATTATCTCTAATAAAAAGTGTATTTTGTGGCATGCACATGTCTCTAACTGCCATAAGCATGAGTTTAAATATGAATGTCTATTCCTGTGTGTAGCCACATCTCCTTCTCAGCACCTGTGCGTAGTCCCTGGGGAGGCAAGGCCCAGGAGGTGGGGGAACAGCCCATAAATACTCCTGGTAGTCTTGGAGCAGAGTCCAGGGGGTCCAGTCGTCTGGAGGGACCCCTGTGCTAGAGGGCTCTGCCCCTGGGCAGAAGGAAGACCAGGAGAGAGGAGAGAAGTGGGGAGCCTCACACCAGTCCAGTTTCAGCTAGGCTTAGCTGTAGACATCCAGGGAACCAGCGTGTACATCAGTAAGGGAGGGGCAGCAGTCTTCTGGATTCAAGGAGCTACTTAAAGGGACTGAGTGAGTACCTTCCATTCATCATACCCCAAGGCTACAGAGAGGACATTAAGGCGCAATACTTTACATGCCTGGGACCAGGGGACAGCCTAAAACCAGAGCAAAGCAGCCAAGAGCACCCCAACTCCTCTAGCTCGGGTCAAGAACAGCCAGGTGCATGCAACACAGCTAGGAGCTACACCTGCAACTTCAGTTTTGGAAATTTTTGTTGCTACTTGAGATGCACCATCTCTCCCACAGGTGTACAGCGCAGTTAGAGAGTCAGTTCATAGCAGCCAGACACATTAGCAGGCCCTCACCTGTCTGTTTGAATTTCCTCATTTCTGGCCATCCCATGAATCCCTATTTCCTATCCAAGCTTATCCCTTTAAATAAACAAAACAAAGCCAAATCCCCTGTACTGTTTTGTTGAGCTTCTGGGAGAGAGAGAATTCCTGTTGCCTGGTTGTGTAGGGGAATGACCCAAAAATTCAGCGGCCCTTTCGGGGGTTAGCGCTACATATGTGTATATATATATATATATATATATATATATATATATATACACAGTATCTCACAAAAGTGAGTAGACCCCTCACATTTTTTAAATATTTTATTAAATCTTTCCATGTGACAACACTGAAGAAAGGACACTTTACAATGTAAAGTAGTGAGTGTACAGCTTGTATAACAGTGTAGATGTGCTGTCCCCTCAAAATAACTCAAACACAGCCATTAATGTATAAACCACTGGCAACAAAAGTGTGTACACCCCTAAGTGAAAATGTCCAAATTTGGCCCAATTAGCCATTTTCCCTCCCCGGTGTCATGTGAATCGTTAGTGCTACAAGATCTCAGGTGTGAATGGGGAGCAGGAGTGTTAAATTTGGTGTTACCGCTCTCACTCTCTCATACTGGTCACTAGAAGTTCAACATGGCACCTCAAGGCAAAGAACTCTCTGAGGATCTGAAAAAAAGAATTGTTGCTCTACATAAAGATGGCCTAGGCTATAAGAAGATTGCCAAGACCCTAAAACTGAGCTGCAACACAGTGGCCAAGACCATACAGCAGTTTAACAGGACAGGTTTCACTCAGAACAGGCCTCGTCTTGGTCAACCAAGGAAGTTGAGTATACGTGCTCAGTGTCATATCCAGAGGTTGTCTTTGGGAAATAGACGTATGAGTGCTGCCAGCATTGCTGCAGAGGTTGAAGGGGTGGGGGGTCAGCCTGTCAGTGCACAGACCATACGCCGCACACTGCATCAAATTGGTGTGCATGGCTGTCGTCCCAGAAGGAAGCCTCTTCTAGAGATGATGCACAAGAAAGCCCACAAACAGTTTGCTGAAGACAAGCAGACTAAGGACATGGATTACTGGAACCATGTCCTGTGGTCTGATGAGACCAAGATAAACTTATTTGGTTCAGATGGTGTCAAGCGTGTGTGGCGGCAACCAGGTGAGGAGTACAAAGACAAATGTGTCTTGCCTACAGTCAAGTATGGTGGGGCTGCATGAGTGCTGCCGGCACTGGGGAGCTACAGTTCATTACGGGAACTATGAATGTCAACATGTACTTTGACATACTGAAGCAGAGCATGATCTCCTCCCTTTGGAGATTGGGCCATAGGGCAGTATTCCAACATGATAACGACCCCAAACACACCTCCAAGACCTGTCTTGCTAAAGAAGCTGAGGGTAAAGGTGATGGACTGGCTAAGCATGTCTCCAGACCTTAACTCTATTGAGTATCTATGGGGCTTCCTCAAATGGAAGGTGGAGGAGCGCAAGGTCTCTAACATCCACCAGCTCTGTGATGTCCTCATGGAGGAGTGGAAGAGGACTCCAGTGGCAACCTGTGACGCTCTGGTGAACTCCATGCCAGAGAGGGTTAAGGCAGTGTTTGAGAATAATGGTGGCCACACAAAATATTGACACTCTGGGCCCAATTTGAACATTTTCACTTAGGGGTGTACTCACTTTTGTTGCCAGCGGTTTAGACATTAATGGCTGTGTGTTGAGTTATTTTGAGGGGGACAGCAAATTTACACTGTTATACAAGCTGTACACTCACTACTTTACATTGTAGCAAAGTGTCATTTCTTCAGTGTTGTCACATGAAAAGATAGAATAAAATATTTACAAAAATGTGAGGGGTGTACTCACTTTTGTGAGATACTGTATATATATTTTTAAAAGCGTGGGAGAGAGTTAAAAGCTTTGATCAGCTTGGCTCAGATGTCACCACGACAGGAATGTTTATGTGTCTGGAGTTTGGCTTTAAAGGTCCATAAATATCAGCTAGAAGAAGAGACTTCAAGCCCTGTCCCCTATGTTATCCCCATGGTCTTCTTACTTTGATTCCGCTGTTCGGTGGCGGTTGAGATGATCACACCAGCTTCATCCACCGGCAATGTGGCACAGCCTTCCGCCACACTTTCCTCTCCACTTCTGCTTGAACTATTCCCATTCTGGAAAATCAACAACAATGTAAGATAGAAATGAAACCATTAAAGATGAGGTTTGATCAGTCCGGTGATAGGTCACTTGGCCAACGAGTGCTACGGGATTACTTACCACCCACTCCTGCCCATGCTCGCAAGTTAATTTGTGGCTACTTAAAATGTATGTTTGGGCAACATGAAAAAAAATCATTCAGTAAATCTCTGCAATACATGCACATTTCCACAGATTTGGTCTCTTTCGAAAAGTCTATAACCCTCTCCTGCCCATAAAGACTGTCAGAAAAACTGAGGTCATGTTCCTTCCAGAAGAACTGTGCATGCGCACAGAACAGCCAGCAGACGTGTACGCAGATTTAGGGCTATGCGCATGTAAGGCTGTTTACACTTAGGCCCCTTTCACATGGGTGCCTCCATTTGCCGGACTGCGCTTACTCAGCGTGAGATCGGCCCGCTGATCCCCGCTGAGCAGGCGGATGACAGGTCCATCTCCGCTTGCAGAGCAGAGACGGACCCGTTCTCTATGGGGAGCTCGAATGAAAACGAACCGCCTGTCCATTTTCATCCGATCCTCCAGACAAATGGAATTTAGGACCACCCTCCGTCTGGATTTTGCAGACAGGATTGGATAGGATAACTCTGACATCCGCAGCTCCATAGGGGTGAATAGAGGGTCCAATTAGGTCCTGAAAAACTGACCGGCGGACCTGATCGGACAGCCCGTGTGAAAGGGCCCTTAGGGGCTTGAGTGTGTTCAGCCTTATGAGCATGCATGTTGATTGTATTTCTGCCACCTAGTGGCCTATTTAAATTACTGCAAGGCTCAAAAGTCATTGCTGAGTGGCAGTGTTGCCAATGTCCCGCAGCATTTTTTACTGGCAAAACATGAAAATTTACTGGCGAAGCACATTTTTTACTGGCAACCTGAAAAATAACAGAACTCCTATTAAAAACTAAGACAACTGATATTTAAACACAACATGGAAACACTGACAATACCCATATCAAGTACTTTGCCCAGTTTACACTTAAAAAGTCAGCACTGCATGACAAATTATCAGACCCTGATATTTATAGACAGTTGTAAAAATCACTGATTTTTACAAACTGTCAGTAAATTTACTGGCGGTTGGCAACACTGCTGAGTGGTCAAGACAAAAAGATGTTCTTCAGGTTTAACAAGTTAACAATGTTGCTCTTCTATAGATAGAGTGCAGAGAGTAAGGGATGTCATCCTTAGATAGGAAGTGATTCAATGGCAAGATCACCAAAAGAAAATTAAATTAAAAAAATTGAAAAACACAACAAATGCAGTCACTTTATCTACAGACTGGACTGATAACTGCAATATATCAGAGCTAGGAAAAGGGAAGGGGAAGGGCAGGAGGGGAAGTTGCCCCTGGAACAATGTTTCTATTAGACATGTGCAATTCGTTTCATTCTGAATTTGTTTTTCCACGAAATTCGACAAATTTGTTAATTCGAAAATATTCAAACTAACGAAAACCCGCTTAATGAAATTTTTCCGAAAATTCAAAAATCCAAAAATAAGAATGAAAATCCGAAAATTCAAAAGAATGAAAATATGAAAACATGAACGAAAATCCAAACATTTGAAAACCTGAAAATTTGACTAACTATTAATACCTAACTATGAATGCGATATAGGTATTGGAATTTCCTTTCAAAATTAGCTGTTAGTGAACGTAACGAATACGAATTATCCAAAATAATGAATGGCGTATCTAAACGAATATATCATAACAAATTAATAAAAATTAAGTAATTATAATAATAAAAATATTTTATTATTATTATTTATTATTATTAATTTGTTACGTGCCATTCGTTTAGAGGCGGCATTTATGATTTTGGATAATTCGTAACTTTGGACAAATTCGTATACGTTACGTTCAACAGCCAAATTTGAAAGGAAATTCCAATGCCTATAATTTTCTTTCTTATTTTCAAATTTCTGATTTTTCCGAATTACCGAAATAACGAATACCGGATCTAAACAAATGGAACATAATGCATTTGAATTTTTCCAAAGTTACGAATTTATTGGAAATAATAATAATTTCTAAATGAATGACGCGAAAAAACGAAAAAATAAAAAACCAATGAAAGAAAACAAACCAATTTTTCGTCAGTGCACATGTCAAGTTTCTATATGAAGAAGGCACCATGTAGCAAGCTGCTCCCCTGCTTGCTCCCTATCACATGCATGCACTGGGTGTCAACCATCTGTATTTTTAGAGTTAAAGAAAAGCCTATTCTCTCCCGCTGGTTAAAGTTCCTGGAAAAGAAAAACTGTCCGTGAAAATATCAATGCTACACTACACCATGGATGAGTGGCCCATACCTTAGCAAGTGTGAGGGGGGAAAAAACGCTGTAATGCAGTGGCTGGCTATGTCTCTTGATGCCTTGGCTTAGCCAATAGCAACACTGCAACCTGCCCCTTCGCTAGCGCCATCATCTGGCCACATTGGAGTCAATTCAAGGAGAAGATGAGGCTCAATAGTTGTCTAGCTGTCAAGACACAACCTGGAGTCAGGAGGGTTCTACTCAGGATGTTATAGAAAAGAAGATGGAATGGCGGTTATGTTGGGGCCGGAGGTCCTCTCTCCTCCAGTTACACCTCCTGTAATTGTCTAATCATGGGTACCTAAGGGTAGTCTAACAGCCCAGCCACCCTTTCATACTGTATCTATGGCCTGGTTTAATGTACAGACAGATCAAATATTTCTGAAAACAAAACACTTGACTGCACCCAACACTGAAATGCCACTCCAGGGTGGAGTCACCCAATTTTACTACATTCCCTCTTGTTTTATTGTCACTGATGGGAATGTGAGATAAGAAGTTTTTGAAGCTCTGAACATAATAGAGATGTGTTTTTTCTGCCATTTATATGGTTTATATTACTTATTTACAGTCTGCTGACCAGGGAACAGATATAAAACCTGCACAGACTGAGAGCCGGGCAGATCATTGCGGTACAGTTATTGCCTACAATGGCGCTTTGCCCGCTGGTGGGCATTACCACATTACATAGTCCTGACCAAAGTGTTCAATATCTTCACAAATGCTGGTTTTAATGAAATTCTTCTCATTTTTTCATCTTTCCATCTATTAAATCCTCTGCCCTTGTTGTTTTAACTTTGGATAGTAAAACATTTTTTTCCTGCCAGTAAATTCCTTATACAGCCCACGTCCTGTTTCTGGTCTGGTAAAAAGCCTCAGCGTTTGACATCATGCAAAGCTTTTTCTCTCACCCTCGTGAGAGATTGCCAGGAAAGGAGGGGGGGGGGGGTGATTCATAAGAGGGCCAATGCAAGCTGCAGGGCTGGAGGTGTGCCTCTGTGTGTCTGTGTAAATCCAGGAAATGAACAGGCAGCAACTTCAGCTGCCCACAGTTAAAATGGCTGCAGCCAGACTCAGTGGAGGGAGATTTCTGCAGCATATTTGGCAATTAAAAAATCACAGTATATATAAAATAATATGCAAACTGGTTAGAGGGAAGCTTCAGAATGGCAAAGATGTTTTTATTACAAATTATGTGAGCAGACTGCAGTTCCTTAACCACTTGCCGACCGCATGCAGTATATTTACTGCGGCAGTGCAGCGTTGTCTTGGGAATCGCTGTAAATAGACGACGATTTACAGACAGGCAGCTAGGGGGCGCGAGCGAGTGGAGGAGTGTGCCCGCGGCTCGGGCAGACCCGATGTCCACTGGCAAGCCGTGATGAGCTGCCAGAGGGAAAGAACGGGGAACCCGTTCTGACAGGTGACATCTCAGAGATCTACTGATCCCTGTCACTGGGATCAGTTAGATCTCTTCTGCCCCTGACAGCCCAGCCCCCTCACAGTTAGAACACATAAAGGGAACACAGTTAACCCCTTCACTGCCCCCTGCAGGTTAACCCCTTCACTGCCAATGCCATTTATACAGTAATCAGTGGATATTTAAATTCCTGATTGCTGTATAAATGTCATTGGTCCCAAAAAAGTGTCAAAAATGTCCGACCAAATATCGCAGTCCCGATAAAAATCGCAGATCGCCGCCATTACTAAAAAGAAAAAAAAATGTAAAAACGCCAGAAATGAATTCTCATGGTTTGTAAATGCGGCAACTTTTGCACAAACCAATCAATAAACGCCGATTACGATTTTTTTTACCAAAAATATGAGGAAGACTATAAATCGGCCAAACTGAATAATAAATTTGTTTTTTTTGTATTTTTTTTGGATTTGTATTTTAGCAAAAAGCAAGAAATATTTTTTTTTTGCAAAATTGTCGTTCTTTTTTTGTTTATAGCAGCGATCAGAAATGACGCAGATGTGACCAAATACCACCAAAAGAAAGCTCTATTTGTGGGGAAAAAAAGGACGCAAATTTAATTTGGGTACATCGCACGACCGCACAATTGTCAGTTAAAGCGACGCAGTGCCGAATCGCAAAAAGTGCTCTGGTCCTACAGTGGGAAATCCTTCTGGGGCTGAAGTGGTTAAGTCTAGGTACACATCTATGCGGCTGTGCTTGATGCGTATTTCAAACACGTTTTGCATCGCCTCATTTTTTGCATGCAGTTTTCATTTTGTGTTTTATGTTTTATTTTTTCTCTTTAAACACACTGTACATTGCTGATTGCTAAGGAGTGGGCCGGGAAGCCGGCCACCGCGTCCTTAACAACTGATGAGTCATCAGCTGTCAGCGGGGGTTCCCCGCTGCCAGCTGAATCTAAAAAAAAAAAAAGTGTGCTATGAAGAGCTATAGGAGGGGCACAACAGGCTCCACCCACTACAGGCTAACTGCAGAAAACTACAGGATGGGGTGGAGACAATACCAGTCACCCTGCACAAGGAAAGAGAGCAGCAGTGAGTGGTCTTTATTACAGGAGGAAAAATCTCACTACATTACTACTATCACACTAAACTAATATAATATAATATAAAAACAAATAGCAGACCAGAGACGGTCAGCTTAAGGACCATGTAAATGAGCTTCTGAGACTTAAAGTGATACTAATGCCTTGTTTTTTTTCTTTACATATAACAGACATGTTATACTTACCTGCTCTGTGAAATTGTTTTGCACAGAGCAGCCTGGATCCTCCTCTTCTTGGGTCCCTTGCTCCTGGCCCCTGCCTCCTGTCGAGTGTCCCCACAGCAAGCAGCCCCTCCCAACCTGTCCACAAGTTCATCAACCCACGGCATCAGGTATGCATCAAATTTAGACACGTGAAATCGTTACAGAAACTAATAGTGCCATCGGGCTTTTGGACCAGCACTATAGGGCTCGATCAGGTGCTGTGGAACTCCTCTATCACGTCTAACTCCAACATGGTTTTTATTTTCTTCGCCACTGCCTCCCGTCTAGCCTCAGGTATTTGTTAGGGTTTTACATTTAAAGCGGACCCCTGGTTCTGTGATTAAGTCATGTTGTAGTACGGTGGTCAGTCCAGGAAGGGGACTGATAGACTCCTTAACCTTATTTTGTTGCGTTAGTGACAGGGACTCAGTTATGGGGACATTCGGGATCATGGATAGCCTGTCCTCTTGAGGAGTGGGCACTGCCACTAAAGTCTCTTTGTCTTTCCACAGTTTTAAGAGATTCACATGGTAAATTTGCTCAGGTTTCCTTTTCCCTGGCTGGTAAACTTTGTAGTTTACTTCTCGTACTTTTTCCCTAATCTCATAGGGACCCCGCCACTTTGCTAGGAATTTACTTTCCACCGTGGGAACTAGTACCTCTCCAGGGTTGAAAGTGCGGGTTTCGCCACCCCGATTATAAACTCTTCTTTGGGCTTCCTGAGCTCACTCCATATGCTCGCGCACTAGGGGCAAGACTGCTGCTATTCGATCCTGCATCAAGGAAATATGCTCGATGACCCTGGGATATCTACCATACAAGAGTTCAAAGGGGGAATAGCCCGTGGACGCCTGCGGAACCTCTCGTATGGCAAACATGAGACACGGCAGAAACATATCCCAAACTCTCCCATCTTTTTCAACATGCTTTTGAGCGTTTTATTAAACCTCTCCAAACCTCCTTTTGGTGGTGGTAGACCGAGGTACGGAGATGGGAGATTTTATACAACCTGCACAATTCCTTGGTTACATGGGACATAAACGGGGTGCCCTGATCCGTTAAGAACTCTATAGGTGTTAGAAGACTGTGCTGAGGGGTTAATTGCATTTGGTTGTGGTTTCCTCTAATTCCATGAAGGGCAGCTCTATTTAAACTTCCTGCTTCCTGTAAGCAAATGCGGTCTGATCTACAGCGTGTACCCGTCCTTCCTGAGCAACTTGTGCCTGTTATCTGTTCCTGTCTCCTGTTCCTGTGACCCGGCTTGCCCGACCTTGTCTGAACTCTGCCTGTACCGACCCTTGGCCTGCATACGACCATCCAATTGCCTGATCCTTCTGCACCTCTGCTGTCAGCCTGTTAACGAACTCTGCCTGGACCCGACCACTCTTTTGCCTGTTCCTCTGTACCGCACCGCCAGCCAGTTGCCGACCCAGCCCGCACGACCACGCTTCTGCTGCACGAGCGCTCCAACGGACCTATAACCATCACCAGTGATCCAGTCCGACCCTTGTGCTCTCCTGTACTCCCGAGCCACCTGTCTGCTCTACCAGGGGTTCCCGAGTCAGGTGAGTAAGGGAGGTTGCCTACTGCATAAGTCAGACTCGCCTACCAGGTACGTGACAGTATCAGACAGCCATGACCGAGTCTGCGCAGAGGCCCTCCCTTACACACAAACTGTGTGAGCACCTGTCCAGCCTTACCCAAGTGGTAAAGGACTTGCAAGCTGGCTATCTTCGGCTGGAGGACCAGATCCGGGAGCTCCCCCAGCATACCATTATGTCTGCACCTATGGAACCAGAGGTGCCCCTGCCCGAACGGTTTTCAGGGGACCGTAGGAAATTTCAGGCTTTCCGTGTCTCCTGTGAACTTTTCTTTGCCCTGCAACCCCGCATCTTTGCCCAGGAAGATACCAAGGTGGGACTGGTGATCAGTCTGCTCCAGGAGGGGCCACAGACTTGGGCCCACCGGTTGCTAGAGCGGAAGGCTCCTGAGACCACGACCCTTGTACAATTCTTCCAGGCTATGGCCCGACTGTACGAGGACCCGCATCTAGCCT
>BLSH010498750.1:397307-408204 GCA_018402905.1 Glandirana rugosa
TATTTGCTAGTAGATACCAGCAAACCCACAAAAAAATTGTCGGGTTTTTGCGGGGAAACAATAGGATACACAGGTACGTGTGTACCTGCAAATAACAACAAATTGTCGTCTCCGCAAAAACCCGACAATAGACTTGCGGGACTTAACCGCGAGTTCTCAGTAAGAAGACTGGTGTTTTTTGCTACCTGGCTATTTGCGAGGATTTACGACGATTTGCCCGCAAATAGCCGCAGGCCGCAAAAAACGTCAGTTACCTTCGATTACATCGCTTCTGGCTCGGAGTAAAACCTCAAACCTCCAATAGTCGATTTTTGTCCAAAAAAACGATATTTTAGGGTCTTAGAAAAAAAAAATATATAATGTTTGGGGGTTCTAAGTAATTTTATAGCAAAAAAACCTGTTTTTAGCTGATAACCTCCAAACTCCAAAATGAGGCTCGGTCTTCGCTACATTAGCTTCCATTGACTGCAAAAAACGCCGGACGCCGATAAACGCCCGTTTAGCAGCATTTAGGAGCGTTTATCGGTCCATCGTTTTTTGTGGTCAGAAGAATGACTCTTGAGCGCCAATTCAGGGCGTTCAGATAACAGCCCAAAAACGCCTCTGCTGTTAAACAACAATAAACGTCCATGTGTGCATGGACACATAGGATAACAAAGGGGCGTTTTTGGGCTGTTAAAAAAACACCCAAACGACCATAGATGATCGTTTATCAGCTTCAGTGTGCATGGAGCCTTAAGCCTCGTACACACGGGACGACGATCGTATACAACAGGTTGTACTTACGACCATTGTATGCGATATCGATCGCTGTATGCGCGATTAGAACAGTCGAACATACGACGGTCGTACAAGGGAGTTGTATGAGCAGACTAGAAAACTTGGTCGTACCAACAAGCGGTCATACGACCGTGGTATCGTGTGTACAGAGAAGTTGGTACAACAAGTTGTATTGTGCAAAACACGCATGCTACGAAGTCAGGAATGGCCGGATGCTAATTACATGCACCTGAACGTTCTTTCTGTGGTCGTGTAGTGCAGTCAGTATGCAAGTTACATTATGCAACATACGATTTGCGGCGATCGTACGTACAATCGTCGTCCCGTGTGTACGAGGCTTTAGACCTCATACACATGGGCGTATTAAAAAAAAATAAGCAAAACGTCGGGCCCGATGTCAGGGAAAAATTGGCGTAAAAAAAACGCATTTTCGTCTGCATTTTAGTGAGCGTCGGCGTGAATAGGCGTTTTGTTTGAAAAAACATTCCTCTGCTATTTTTTTTTTTTTAAAACGCTGGTTAACGTAAGTACGGCGTTAGAGCGCGTTAGTGATCGTTTTGCCAGCTCGGCATCAAAAACACCAAAACGCTACAGCCTCAGAACGCGCTGGCCTTGGGCCTACTTTCAGCTCACTAACGCCGACGCCATCTACAGCTCAAAAACGTTGGTGTTTTTATGGGGCCATTGAATAACATGGAGAGCTGCAAAAAAATGTGGCGTCAAAAAACGCCCGTGTGCATGAGGCCTTATTGTCAGAGTTTAATTGAAGAAGCTGAAGTTAAAAGCTGATTGTCTACCATGCACAGCTGCACCAGATTTAGCACTAAGACCTAATGGCCCGTACCCACAATCCGAAAATCGGACGAAGATTACCGCATACGATGCGATCGTACGACAATCGGATCGTTAGTACACAGCTTACGAGAGCCGATCACGACAGTTCATCAGATAATATTCGATCGGACAAGCATGAAAATTTTGATCGCACGGTGCACGATCGTACGATTTTCGTTTAATCAGTACAGTTGTCGTCCGACAATGCAATACAAATACCCTACAACACATGACATCACTTCAGATTTTTTATTCTGTCGTACGAGAATTTTCGTGACTTTAGTAAACTCTTCCGATTCGATCTGAGATTAGCATGCAAAAAAAAAACGGACGATCTGTCGTCCGATTTTCGGATCGTGTGTACGGGGCATAAGAGACATACTGTGTAAGGTCAGAATGTAATAGTACACAGTATATCTAAATTAGCATTACATGTTTACTTTTGGAATAAAGTGAACCTTCCAGTAGCTTTACAAGTGTGCATGAATAGATTCCTAACATGTCACATTGTGCAGCAACAATATTGTTTCTTTTAAAGGGCTCCACCTGTTATTGTTAAAAAGCCATTCATGGGCTTCAGTTCATTGACTTTGCCTAGGCTGAGAGAAAATCATCAGCCTACTTTTCTCAGCCAGTGATCATCAGACTGCAACACTATAACTTTGCAGCAAGTCACAAGGTGTGAAGCTACAGCAGGGGGCTGATCTGTCTTAGACATTTGTGAATACTGTAAAAGAATAGCAAAAGCCTACTGCGCTGAAAAACAGTAGTCTATGTAAGTTCAGATAAAAGATCATTATAAATCAGTGTTTTTCAACTCCAGTCCTCGAGGCACACCAACAGGTCATGTTTTCAGGATTTCCATGAGTTTGCACAGGTGATTTGATCAGTTTCACTGCCTTAGTAATTACCACAGCTGTTTCATCTGAGGGAAATCCTGAAAACATGACCTGTTGGTGTGCCTTGAGGACTGGAGTTGAAAAACACTGTTATAAATCACTCCAGGGCGATAACTGCTGCTCCTCTTAATTCAGGTTGTAGGTAACAGAAAAAAACAAACAGACACAAGAGGGCGCCACCGTCTAAATGTAGATAATTTAAAGCGCTTGTTGCCCAAAAAAAAAAAAAAAAAGAGGATTCTGTCCCTTTAAAGCATGTTATACAGCACAGTACTTATGCTGTCTCATTTGGCCCCCCATATTACTTAAAAACCTCGCTGATCCTGCCAGTTTCTACCCTCCCCTCTGTAAACTGACCACGGTTCATCATGGTTGCTGAGCCCTGACACTGTGGTCAGTTTACGTTAGAGTGACCAGACGTCCCTGTTTTCCGGGGACAGTGCCTGGACTGAGGACACTGTCCCTGGACCAAGTCTTTCCCATGTTTTGTCCCCGGATTCAGAGCCAGGTTAACGTAGACAGGGCACCCTATGCTGACTGAGAAACAGCCAGGTGGCTCGGATGCCGATGCCTCCTGCTGGACGATCTCAGTTTAGCTGTTGTGAAGGAAGGGCTAAGAGGTGGCTGCAGAGATAATCTGTGAGAGAAGGGTGCAGAGGTGAGCTATGGATGTGGGGGCAGAAGTGTCCTCTGTGCATAGCAAACCTCTGAACCCTCCACTCTATGCCTAACACCCTGCTGTGTATTATGTAGTCCTGTGCCCAATGCTCTGTGTATTATGCAGTCCTGTGCCCAGCGCTCTGTGTATTATGTAGTCCTGTGCCCAGTGCTCTGGGTATTATGCAGCCCTGTACCCAGCGCCAGGCCTGTACTGGCCATCGGGACTACCGGGAGTTTCCCGGTGGGCCGATGGCTCAGTGGGCCGGCCTCATCCTCACATGGGTCAATCACCGCCAATCAGCTGACGGGTAGATCGGGGATTCAACAGCAGAGAAGCGCAGGGGGCGGCTGTGTATGAAGTTCTCATTCATGTCACAGTCACGCTGCTCCCTGGCGGCCCCGCCCCCTCCTCTCTCCTCGTCCATTCCAATTGGCTTGTAACATCACCTGGGATGGACGAGGAGAGAGGAGGGGGCGCGGCCGCCAGAGAGCAGCGTGACACATGAATGAAAACTTCATACACAGCCGCTCCCTGCGCTTCTCTGCAAGAAAAATAAAAGACATACTGGTAACAATTAACTGATGTGCCCAGGTACCCTGATGTACCCACATGTGCCCCGATGTACCTGATGTGCCCTGATGTACCCACATGTGCCTCCATGTGCCCTGATGTACCCACATGTGCCCTGATGTACCCTGATGTGCCCCCATGTGCCCTGATGTACCCACATGTGCCCTGATGTACCCCCATCTGCCCTGATGTACCCCCATGTGCCCTGATGTGCCCCCATGTACCCTGATGTGCCCCCATGTGCCCTGATGTACCACCATGTGCCCTGATGTACCCTTATTTGCCCTGATGTATCCTTATGTGCCCTAATGTGTCCCCATGTGCCCTGATGTGCCCCCATGTGCCCTGATGTACCCCCATGTGCCCTGATGTGCCCTAATGTGCCCTGATGTGTCCCATGTGCCCTGATGTACCCCCATGTGCCCTGATGTGCCCCCATGTACTCCCATGTGCCCTAATGTGCCATGATGTGCCCTGATGTGCCCCCATGTGCCCTGATATGCTCCATGTGCCATGATGTGCCTGATGTGCTCCATGTGCCCTAATGTGCCCTGATGTGCCATGATGTGCCCTGATGTTCCCTGACGTGCCCTAATGGGCCCTAATGTACCCTGATTTGCCCTAATATACTCTGATGTTCCCTGACATACCCTAATGTGCCTGATGTGCCCTAATGTGTCCTGGTGTGCCCCCATGTGCCCTGATGTGTCCTGGTGTGCCCCCATGTGCCCTGATGTACTCCATGTGCCCTGATGTGCTCCATGTGCCCTGATGTACTGTACCCTGATGTGCTGTGCCCTGTAATCTGATGTGCTGTACCCTGATGTGATGTGTGCTGTGCCCTGATGTGTGCTGTACCCCGATGTGCGCTGTGCTCTGTACCCTGATGTGCTGTGCCCTGATGTGTCCTGTGCCCTTTGCCCTGATGTGCACTGTACCCTGATGTGCCCTGGGCCGGTCTGGATGAAGTCCAGGGCCAAATTTTTGTCCCAGTCCAGCCCTGCCCAGCGCTCTGTGTATTATGTAGTCCTGTGCCCAGTGCTCTGTGTATTATGCAGTCATGTGCCCTGGATTTCATTTAAAAAATCTGGTCACCTTAGTTTACTTGCATCCGTCATTCGCTGTCTCCCCTTCCTACCTGTCAGCTCGTGACAGTGCCCACCCCCGCCCCTCCTGCTGCTGAAATAACATGTATATTGTCACACTATCCGCTCTGTGTCCTAATCCTGTGTCCCTGTGTGTGTGATTTATAAAAAAAAAAATGCTGATTATATATCATTTTAGAGCACCTCTCTGTGCTCACGTGACCGGCCGGCTCTCTCCTCCTCACCTCCTGCCAGTCCATCAGAGTACCTGTCTCCAGCCCATCAGAGTACCCGAGTACCTGTCTCCAGCCCATCAGAGTACCTGAGTACCTGTCTCCAGCCCATCAGAGTATCTGTCATCAGCCCATTAGAGTACCCGAGTACCTGTCTCCAGCCCATCAGAGTACCTGTCACCAGCCCATCAGAGTACCCGGGTACCTGTCTCTGGCCCAGAGTACCCAAGTACTTATCTCCAGCCCAGAGTACCTAAGTACCTACCTGCAGACCATCAGAGTACCCGTCTCAGCCCAGAGTATCCAAGTACCTATCTGCAGCCCATCAGAGTACCCGAGTACCTATCTGCAGACCACCAGAGTACCAGAGTTCCTGTCTCCAGCCTAGAGTACCCGAGTACCTATCTGCAGTGCATCAGAGTACCCGAGTACCTGTCTCCAGCCCATTAGAGTACCCAAGTACCTATCCGCAGCCCACCGAGTACCTATGTGCAGCCCATCAGAGTAACCGAGTACCTATCTGCAGCCCATCAGAGTACCTATCTGCAGCCCATCAGATTACTCGAGTACCTGTCTCCAGCCCATCAGAGTACCCAAGTACCTACCTGCAGCCCATCAGATTATCTGAGTACCTATCTGCAGCCCATGCCTCTTAGAATATAAATTTGAGTGTTTGCTTTCCAAAATGGGGTAATTTTGTGGGTAATTCCATTGTCCTGGTGCTCCAGGGCCTTCAAAAGTGTGATAGGTCGTTAGGAAATGATAAGTGTAATTTATGCTCCTAGAAACGCCTGACGGTGCTCCCTGCATGTTGGACCTCTCTATGTGGCCAGGCTGTGAAAAAGTCGCACACATATGGTATTGCCATACTTGGGAGGAGTAGCAGAATGTTTTTTGGGCTGTAATTGGAAATATTCATATGCTGTGTGTGAGAAATAACTCGTTATTATGACAGTTTTGTGTAAAAAAAAAAAAATAATAATAATAATAATTTCTTAATTTTCCCAAGAATTGTGGGAAAAAATTACAACTTCAAATAACTCACCATGCCTCATACTAAATACCTTGGGCTGTCTACTTTTCAAAAAGGGGTAATTTGGGGGGTATTTGTACTTTCCTTTGTACTTTCAGGGCCTCAAGAAATGAGAGGCCATCAGTACATCAGGGGTGATCAATTTTCAATGATTTGCACCATAGTTTGTAGACTCTATAACTTTCACACAGACCAAATAATATACACTGATATGGGTTATTTTTACCAAAGATAGGTAGCAGTATAAGTTTTGGCCCAAATTTATGAACAAAAATTACTTATTTGCAAAATGTTATCATTGAAGTGTTTAAGATCGTGAAGGGGGTTGAATTGAGATTGCGGTTTTTAACTATTAATCGTGCAGCTCTAATGAGTACTATAGGGTGGCACAGTGGCTACGTGATTAGCGCTATCGCTGAGCAGCACTAGGGTTGCCAGTTCAATCCCAACTACAGCACTACCTTCCTGAAGTTTGCATGTTCTTCAAAGACATGCTGGCTCCTGTTCAAACTGGCCCTAGTATGTGTATGAATGAGTTGTGGACCTTAACTTAGATTGTAAGCTCCTTGAGGGCAGAGACTGATGTGAATGTACAATATACACTCACCAGCCACTTTTATTATATACACCTGTTCAATTGCTTGATAACATAAATTGCCAATCGCATGGGAACAACTCAATGCATCTAGACGTGATGAAAACGACTTGATGAAGTACACACCGAGTATCAGAATGGGGAAAAAAGGGGATTTAAGTGACATTAAGCATGGCATGGTTGTTGGTGCCAGACAGGCTGGTCTGAGTATTTCAAAAACTGCTGATCTGGGATTTTCGCGCACAGCCATCTCTCTCAGTTTACAGAGAATGGTCCAAAAAGAGAAAATATCCAGTGAGCGGCAGTTGTGTGGATGAAAATACCTTGTTGATGTCAGAGGAGAATAGACAGACTGGTTTGAGATGATAGAAAGGCAACAGTAATTCAAATAATCCCTCGATACAACCAAGGTATGTTGAATACCATCTCTGAATGCACAACACATCGAACCTTGAGGCTGGGTTCACACCTATGCAAATTGGATGTGGCTTAAACCACATCCCATTTGCAGGACACTTGAAAACACATTGTTTTCAATGTGTCCTGTTCACATTGGTGCGGTGCATTCGCACTCCGCACACGTTTTCTGTGCAATGCGGTGCGAATTCCCAACCCATTATGTAGAATGGTAACTCATCTAACACAGAGATGTGTTCCGCATTGAACAGGGATCTTGCTCCCAGTTCGTGGCATCTCAGCCTCCCTGAGCTGCTGCTGCGCTGCGAGAACGGACAGGAGCCGCGGAACGACGGCTCGGGTCCTTCTCAGCAGCAAACAGGCTGGAATTCGCAACGCAATGGTGTGAATCCAGCCGGAAGCAGATGGGCTACAGCAGCAGAAGACCACACCGGTTGCCACTCCTGTCTGCTAAGAACAGGAAACTGAGGCTACAATTGGCACAGGATCACCAAAATTGGACAACAGAAGATTGGAAAAATGTTGCCCGGTCTAATGAGTCTCGATTTCAGCTGCAAAATTCAGATGGTGGGGTCAGAATTTGGAGTAAACAACATGACAGCATGGATCCATCCTGCCTTGTATCAATGGTTCAGGCTGGTGGTGGTGGTGTAATGGTGTGGGGGATATTTTCTTGGCACACTTTGGGGCCCTAGCACCAACTGAACATTGTTTACACTCTACAGCCTACCTGAGTATTGTTGCTGACCATGTCCATCCCTTTATGACTACAGTGTCCCCATCTTCTGATGGCTCCTTCCAGCAGGATAATGCACCATGTCACAAAGCTCCAATCATCTCACCACTGGACAATGAGGTCACTGTACACCAATGGCCTCCACAGTCACCACATCTCATCCAATAGAGCACCTTTGGGATGTCGTGGAATGGGAGATTCACATCATGGATGTGCAGCCGCCAAATCTGCAGCAACTGTGTGATGCTATCATGTCACGATGAACAGTGGCGGCCCGTCCATTGAGGGCGCACAGGCGCCAGCTCCCCTATCCATGCCGCTGCCCCCCTCCCCCCAAAAAAAACACCAGCTGCCACTGACTATGGCCCACAATCTCTGAGGAATGTTTCCAACACCTTATTGAATCTATGCCATGAAAAATGAACGCAGTTCAGAAGGCAAAAGGGGGTCCAAACCGGTACTAGCAAGGTGTACCTAATAAAGTGGCCGGTGAGTGTATATGTAAAGCGCTGTATAAATTGACAGCGCTATGTAAGTACCTGTAACAATATGTTGGCTGTAGCTCAATAACCTATTCATGAAAGCCAGGCAACTAGCATTTACAACGGTAGCCTCAGCGTTTCCAATGACAGGTGTCCTTTTAGGTGACATGTCACAGGCATGGGCGTCCGCAGAAATTTTTTCAGGAGGGGGGGCATCATTTTAAGGTCACCCATGCTATGCTGCTTTTTGATATCACATTATCGCGGTCAGAGACTGCAGACATAGTACAGCAGATGGTCAGAGACTGCAGACATGGTACAGGAGACGGTCAGAGACAGCAGACATGATACAGGAGATGGTCAGAGACTGCAGACATGGTACAGGAGATGGTCAGAGACTGCAGACATAGTACAGGAGATGGTCAGAGACTGCAGACATAGTACAGGAGATGGTCAGAGACTGCAGACATGGTACAAGAGACGGTCAGAGACTGCAGACATACTACAGGAGACGGTCAAAGACCACAGACATAATACAGGAGATGGTCAGAGACTGCGGACATACTACAGGAGATGGTCAGAGACTACAGACATAATACAGGAGATGGTCAGAGACTGCAGACATAGTACAGGAGATGGTCTGAGACTGTGGACATGGCACACGAGACAATCAGAGACTTCATACATAGCCCAAGAGGATAAGGACCTAGTGGGCAACCCCTGATCCGATCCCTGATTCCAGGGGGGGGGCAATTGCCCCCCCTTGCCCCTACCTGCGGACACCCATGGTCACAGGGGCTCACCCTTACCTTTGTCATCCTGAGTGGCCATACCACAGCGGCCTGCTAGCTTTTCTACGAGGTTCGCTGGCCGCTCAGTCTTCTGTACCACCTATAGCAGACAATCCTCTGGCTCCCATCAGACGCATGATAATTTAATCATATCTCTGCATCCGTCGACCAAGGAGATCGCAGGTAGGAGACTCCTTTGTACCCCAAATGACAGCCAGTGAACAGAGGAAAGCGCGTCCCGGTATCCTGGTGACATCCCAAGAGAAGAGGAGCTGTTGGCGGGATCAGGTGTCCATGTGCGGATACAGTTACTGAAATAGTCATGATATACAGCTGTCTGCATGACACACTGATACCCCTGTGCGGCCGGACGAGGCAGGTACTGCGAAAGAAGCAGAGGTAGAAATCATCAGCAATGTTGGGTGACATGATTATTATTGACCAAGTGGCTAAAGTCTATGATTTTAACAAATTAATTCCTATTGCGGTATTAAACCAAAAATGTATTATATTGCAGGTTAACAATCATTAGATGTGGTGTCTGCATTAGTTTTATTTTCTTAGGCTTTTACCGCCTCTGTTTTGTTACAAAAAAAAAATACCCAGGAAACTTTGGGGGAAAAAAAAGAGGGGGAAAAGGCATTGAAAACGAATCAAAAAAGCGCATGCAGAAATGCATCTGGACTGCATTTCTATGGCGTGAAGCGGCCCTTTGGGAAAAAATAATGATTGCACATATTTGTGCTGGAAAAAAAAATGTGCATTAATTATTGTTTCCTACAGTAGTGGGCAAAGAATTGCACCTGAGATCAGTGGTTGGGGGTGCAATGTCATGCTCCTGCAGACTGCCCCTCCAGCTTTCTGCCTGTACCTCCTTTAGCTTTCAGTTAGAAAGCTAGAGGAAAGACCAATATTTATGAATATTCAGGCCAGGCATGACAACGTCGGTACAAGGGTGATCGTGGCGCTGGATGCTGCTAAGGCATTTGACTCCGTGGAGTGGGGGTTCCTTTGGGAATGTCTCCGTAAATATGGCTTCGGCACTAAATATATAAAATGGGTCCAACTACTCTACCAAACACCCAGTGCTAGGGTGCTAGTTAATGGGTGGCTGTCAGAAGAATTTTTACTAGGATGGGTTACCTGCCAGGGATGCCCCCTATCCCCCCTTTTGTATGCATTGGCGGCAGAACCACTGGCCATTTCTATTAGAGCTAATGACAACATCAGAGGCTTACATGTGGGCAATTTTGTTGAGAAAATTGGCTTATACGCCGATGATATGGTGTTATATCTGGCGAACTCCTATACTTCTTTACAAGAGGCGCTGTCGGTCATAGAGCAAATGGGGCGGTCCTCGGAAGTGAAGATCAATTGGGACAAGTCTCTAATCCTACCACTAACCTGTTCCCCCCCCCCCCCTCCGCTTACCGATCCTCATTATTCAGGTCACCAATGCGCTTATGGACTGCATACCACTTAATATTGACCCCCTTTACCAATTGATCAAAGCTAAAACCCAGATTTGGGCCAAATTGCCACTGGGAGTAATGGGCCGAATAAACCTCATAAAAATGATATTATTGCCCAAAATATTGTATATGGTATGGCACGTCCCACTCTCTATCCCAAAGAGATTCTTCAAGTCCTTTGATGCCATTCTAAACTCTTTTGTTTGGGGGCATAATAGACATAAATTATCATGGATCACGTTGAAAAATCAAGCAGATATGGAAGGCGTGGCGCTGCCAGACTTTTTTGTTTACTACCTAGCTTCAAAT
>BLSH010498750.1:444022-454145 GCA_018402905.1 Glandirana rugosa
TCCATAAATCCCACGTCCGTCCTACTAAATCCACCAGCACTGCTTGCACCCCAAATACCTCTGTCATCCAGGTTTCACTCTGACCACCTCCATCATCCTTCCTGTCTGCACCACGACCACCTAAATCATCCTGCCTGCACCCTAAATACCTCTGTCATCCTGCCTGCACCCTGACTGCTGCCATCATCCTACCTGCCTACACCAATACCCCCTCCATCATCCTGCCTGCCTGCAGCTTTGCCTCCTTTGTCGTCCTTCCTGCCTATACTCCTACAACCACTGTCATCCTGCTTGCACCCGTACCGCTTCCTTCAGCCCACCTGCCCACACCGTACTACCTACATCATCCTGCCTGCTCCCCTTTCCTCTTCCGTCATCCTGCCTTCCCCTATAACACTTCTGTCACCCTGGTAATGTACTCTGCATTCTGTTCCCCTCTCATCCATGGCAGTCCTTCACATCTTACCTGCATTTCTCTAACCTTTTGTACCCCCTCCACCTCCCTCTTCCCCCAGCTCTTACTACTCCTTCAATCTCTGCAGGCCTGAAGGAGTATATATATATATATATGAACATGTGGGGTTCTATTTATAAATAGTTTCACCCAAGATTCACACCTTTTTTTAATCTAATACAATAAAAGAGAAAAATGTGTGAATCCCGGGTGAAAGCTGTTTGAATCTTCAGTGAAAACATTTATAAACAGACTCTGTGCTGGGGTGGGTGAAGATATGGGTGTCTGTCTATCTATTATCCATAAGCTTTACAGCGTAAAAACAAATATACAGAAATAACTAAATGTACAGTTGTGCTCATAAGTTTACATACCCTGGCAGAACTTATGATTCCTTCGCCATTTTTCAGAGAATATGAATGAGAACACAAAAACTTTTCTTTCACTCATGGTTAGTGCTTGGCTGAAGCCATTTATTATCAATCAACTGTGTTTACTCTTTTTAAATCATAATGACAACAGAAACTACCCAAATGACCCTGATAAAAAGTTTACATACCCTGATGATTTTGGCCCTATAACATGCACACAAGTTGACACAAAGGGGTTTGAATGGCTATTAAAGGTAACCATCCTCACCTGTGATCTGTTTGCTTGTAATTAGTGTGTGTGTGTAAAAGGTCAACGAGTTTCTGGACTCCTGATAGACCCTTGCATCTCTCATCCAGTGCTGCACTGACATTTCTGGATTCTGTCATGGGGAAAGCAAAAGAATCGTCAAAGGATCTGTGGGAAAAGGTAGTTGAACTGTATAAAACAGGAAAGGGATATAAAAAGATATCCGAGGAATTGAGAGTGCCAATCAGCAGTGTTCAAACTCTAATCAAGAAGTGTAAAATGAGGGGTTCTGTTGAAACCAAACCACGGTCTGGTAGACCAACTCAAAATTTCAGCCACAACTGTGCTTTTTGTCAAAACGAATGAGCAGCTTTACCATCTGAGAAGATAAAGAGCCTCATCCACAAAAGACTTCAAGCCAAAACACGTGGTGTGGCTGTTTCAAGATGCACAATAAGGAGGCACTTGAAGAAAGATGGGCTGCATGGTCGAGTTGCCAGAAGAAAGCCATTACTACACAAATGCCACAAAATATTCCGCTTACAATACGCCAAACAGCACAAAGACAAGCCTCAAACCTTCTGGCACAAAGTCATTTGGAGTGATGAGACCAAAATTTAACTTAACGTGCATTGCCCCCTTTAACATCAATGACAGCTTGAATTCTTTTGTGGTATTTGTGGATAAGGGTTTTTTATCTTCTCCGATGGTAAAGCTGCCCATTCCTCTTGACAAAAAGCCCAGTTGTGGCTGAAATTTTGAGTTGGTCTAGTTGACTGTGGTTTGGGTTCAACAGAACCCCTCATTTTCCACTACTTGATTCGAGTTTGAACACTGTTGTTTGGCATTCTCAGTTCTTTGGATATCTTTTTATATCCCTTTTCTGTTTTATACAGTTCAACTACCTTTTCCCGCAGATCCTTTGACAATTCTTTTGCTTTCCCCATGACTCAGAATCCAGAAACGTCAGTGCAGCACTGGATGACAGATGCAAGAGTCTGTCAGGAGTCCAGAAACTCATTGACCTTTTATACACACACACTAATTACAATCAAACAGATCACAGGTGAGGATGGTTACCTTTAATAGCCATTCAAACCCCTTAGTGTCAACTTGTGTGCATGTTATCAGGCCAAAACCACCAGGCTATGTAAACTTTTGATCAGGGTCATTTGGGTAGTTTCTGTTGTGATTATGATTTAAAAAGAGAAAACACGGTTGATTGATAATAAATGGCTCTGTGTGGTCATTTTTTGCTGTGTTCTTTGGGTCATTGTCATGTTGGAAGGTAAACCTTCTTCCCATTGACCACTTTCTGGCAGAGGGCAGCAGATTTTCCTCAAAAATCAATTTTTCCTTCTATCCTGACAAGTGCTCCAATCCCTGCTGCAGAGAAACGCCCCCATAACAGGATATTACCACCTCCATGCTTTTACTGTAGAAATGGGGGTACATATATGTGAATGGCCGCCAGGTACTTGCTGGGAGAGGGTCCCTATTGTGTTCCAGGCTCCCAGATGTGCTCCGGTGTTGTCACCCTTCCAGTGGAGACTACAGATGGCCGCTTCAGCACTCATTTCAAAGGCATGGTCCACTGTTGTCACCATCAGGAAACCCTTCCTGAGAAATGCTGTGCTTCCATCACTGGAATGCATGTACATGGGAAGTGGTTGCAAGAAGCAAAGCAACGAAACATTAACCACTTGCTGTCGTGTACCTGGTACGTCGCAGGACTTCGGGTGGTTACAGTGGGGATAATTATTTGACCACCTGCAGATGTTGTAAGTTTTCCCATTTACAAAGAAATGAAGGGTCTATATTTTTTATCATAGGTGTATTTTACATGATACAGACAGAATATCAACCAAAAATCCCAAAAAAACCACGATACAAATGTTATAAATTGAGTTGCAGTTCAGCGAGTAAAATAAGTATTTGATCCCCAAGCAAAACACGAATTAGTACTTGGTGGAGAAACCCTTGTTGGCAAGCACAGTAGTAGGACCTTTCATGTAGTTGGTTACCAGGTTTGCACACATATCAGGAGAGATTTTGGTCCACTCTTTTCAGATCTTCTCTAAATCCTTAAGGTTTCTTGGCTACTCGAAGTTTCAGCTCCCTCCATATTCTATAGGATTAAGGTCTGGAGACTGGCTAGGCCAGGCCACTCCATCACCTTTACTGTGCTTCTTCTTGAGCCACTCCTTTGTTGCCTTGGCGGTATTTTTGGGTCATTGTCATACTGGAAGACCCATCCACGACTCATCTTTAGTGTTCTGGCTGAGGGAAGAAGGTTCTCATCTAAGATTTCACAATACATGGCCCCGCCCATTGGCCCCTCAATGAGGCCAAGTTGGTCTGTACCTTTAACAGAGAAACAGCCCCAAAGCATAAAGGTTCCACCTCCGTGCTTGACTGTAGGGATGGCGTTCTTAGGGTCATAGTCAGCATTTTTCTTCCTCCAATAACCAGATCAGCTTAGTTTGGCTCTGGGCTATGGTAACCCAGAAGCGATGACATCATCATCATCATCATCATGGATGTAGACGGCGCCATTTTCAAAAATCAAAAGCATTCAGACTGATCTTGGTGTGATCAAATGCTTTTAAGGGCAGAGGAGTAACTGTCACATGCCTATTGCTGTCACAAAGGATGTTTACATTCCTTGTGACATCATTAAATGTAAAAAAAATCAAAGTGCCACTGCCCCCCGTGCTCGCACGCAAAGGCAGATGCACACGTTGGTCCTCCACGCACGCAAACAGCGATCATCCCACACCTGTGAGGTATCAGTGCGAACGTCAGATTATGGGCAGTAATTCTAGCACCAGATCTCCTGTGTAAATCTGAAAAACGTTTAAACCATCGCCTATGAATAGTACGTTTTACGACGTTTCGTTGCACGGGTGTGCTCAATTTTAAAGCGTGACATGTTTAGCATCTATTTACTCGGTGTAACATCATATTTTATACTTTACTAAAAAATTGGGTT
The DNA here is from genome assembly GCA_018402905.1 of Glandirana rugosa. Classification (NCBI taxonomy): domain Eukaryota; kingdom Metazoa; phylum Chordata; class Amphibia; order Anura; family Ranidae; genus Glandirana; species Glandirana rugosa. The sequence continues at coordinate 448,087 of BLSH010498750.1, forward strand.
ATGTGTTGTGTTTCTTTGCATTAAAATGCCAAAAAGTCTATTTTTCTAAAAAAAAAAAAAAATGCATTTGAAAACTGCTGCGCATGTACCATATGACATAAAAAATTGCAAAACCCACCATTTTATTCTCTAGGGGTCTCTGCTATAAAATAATATATAATGTTCAGAGGTTCTAAGAAATTTTGTAGCAAAAAATACTGATTGTTACTTGTAAACAAAGAGTGCCAGAAAAGGTCTGGAGCTAAAGTGGTTATTGACAGTGATCTCTAGCAGTCTCATGTAGTATATCCCCAGTCTCTCACTATCTCATGGAATCTTCCAATAACTCTGGTTTCTGGCCTGCAGTCTCTGATCGTCTCCTCTAGTGAGTCTGAAGTCTCTGACAGTGTTCTGTCAAACTAATACTAAATATTATGTGTGGCCCTTTGGATCCATGCATTGCAGTGGAACCGTTCTAAATAGGAGCGACTCAAGTCGAAAACAGAATCCTGTACTACTTTTGGGGCAACTTCAGGTGACTTGCATTGACTTCTATTAGAGAAGTCGATTGCAAGCCGCGCTGAAGTCACACTGTGCGGGGTCGCACTGAGTCGCCCTGCAAGTCGGATTGCCCGTGTGAACTGGTCCTTAGATTTTATGAGGTGAAGGGGAAAAAAAAGAAAAGTTGGCCTAACATATTGGCTCAAAAAAATTGGCATCATATATTGGCCATCGGCCGCCCCGACTTCTAAATATCGGCCAGAGAAAAACCCATATCGGTCGACCTCTACATGTGGGTATGTACAAAAACATATTTCCTACATTAGTGTTAATGCTGTGCAATTCGAAATGCGGCCCACCACCCCAATCTTCACTCTCTTGCTAAGCTACAGTTGCTAGGAACTTCAACATCCAACACTTCTTTGGCATGTTGGATTTCTGCCATCCCTACTGCGCGCTGTGTTTCCACCCACTGGCCACTACATCCCTACTGTGTCCTTGCAGCTCTGCAGATGCACTAGTGGCGCAGCACTGGTGGGTGACACAGGAATCTGACACACACCAAGTACATTTGAAAACTGACCAGCCATTCTCAACCAAGATTCCATGAAACCCTAGATTTCCTCCAGAGATGTCTAGGGGTTTCTTGAGCTTTGGTTGATTGACCTCCCATCTGATGGTGCCTACATAGTTCTGGGTGTGGTGCTATTTGGCAGGGTCAGCAACATGACACCAATAATCTGTTTAGCTGTCTGTAAGGAGGGCATTTCGATCACCACTATAAAGGGGGCATGCTTCCTATTGACCATCAATGTTAAGGGGTATTCTTATGCTGACCACCAATGTAAGGGCATTCTTCCATCTGGCTTCCACTGTAAGAAACATTCTTTCCATGGCCACCAATGTAAGGGATATTCTTCTAACTGGCCGTCACTGTAAGGCAGGGCTTGACAAATTTGCCTTGAATTTAGGAGCCAGCTAAAAAAGTTAGGAGCCAGTTTTTTATAGCGTAGTGTTGGGTTGTCAGCGCCCCCCCAGGGGTAAGACAAGTAATTTGCGCCCCTAACCCTAACTTACTCACAGCAGAGCAGCCAGTCAATAACTCCACCGTTACATCAGGGTTACAGGGTGGCCAGAAAGAGTGACACTATAAAATCTGTTATGGGAGAAACTCCTTATTCTGCCGAATGCATCATGACTGCGGCATGTAAAACGCCCTCATCTCCTGCCTAATGGAGCTTAAGGGAGGCCAATGGTGGGTGGCAAAAACATGTCTCTACTGCACATTTTTACCACCCAACTGGCACATCTACACAAAGCCTTAGTGACATTGTAAATAAAATACAAAAAAAAGGTGAAAAGTATTCCAGCGCTGCTGATCTTCTGCTGCCTCTTTGCAGCCACTTCCTGCCTACATGTGTGTCCCCCACAGTGACTTTTCATTGCTCTGGTGGGTTTCCGGTCACCATGAAATACTGGAGCCCAGCTGCACATAGAGTGGTAATTGCTGATGATACACAGGGCTTTATCACAAATTTGTTGCTTAGAATAAAGGTCACGTTTCTCGCGGTGTGACATCGTCTTTCATATTATACAAAAAAAAAAAAAAAATGGGCTAACTTTACTGTTTCGTTTTTTTTTTTTATTCATTAAAGTGTATTTTTTCCAAAAAATTGCGCTTGAAAGACCGCTACGCAAATGCCATGTGACATAAAATATTGCAGCAACCGCCATTTTATTCTCTAGGGTCTCTGCTAAAAAATAATATATAATGTTTGGGGGTTCCAAGTCATTTTCTAGCAGAAAACACTGGATATTTAATTGTAAGCCACTAATGTGAGAGAGGATTAAGTCTATAAATGGTTAAACTTTCCTGATAACCCGGAGATCATTGCTTTGAAAGAAGAAGATACATTGTTGCTTGTTTATTCTTCCTAACTCTCAACAAATATCCAGGCAGACAGCCAAGTTTAACAGCTGTTAGACGAAGCAGAGAACGGCTCTCGGCTCTCGCTGAATTTGACTCGCTGTTTTAACATGGGGAGAGAAGGAACGGCAGTCACTCGCCAGGACGCGATTTCTGGTCGCCATGGCGACCTGGCTCCTGGGGTTTGTCGAGGCCTGCTGTAAGGAGCATTCTTCTAACTGGTCGCCAATGTAAGGAGCATTCTTTCCATGGCCACCAATGTAAGGAGCATTCTTTCCATTGGCCTGCGGATGTAGGGAGCATTCTTTCCATGGCCACCAATGTAAGGAGCATTCTTTCCATGGCTGCCAATGTAAGGATCATTCTTTCCATGGTCGCCAATGTAAGGAGCATTCTTCCAATTGGTCGCCAATGTAAGGAGCATTGTTTCCATGGCTGCCAATGTAAGGAGCATGCTTATCACTGATCCACCACTGTAAAAGGCATTATTCCAACTGGCCACCAATGTAAGGAGCATTCTTCCAATTGGCCGCCATTGTAAGGAGCATTGTTTCCATGGCTGGCAATGTAAGGAGCATTCTTCCAATTGGCCACTAATGTAAGGAGCATTCTTCCAATTGGCCACTAATGTAAGGAGCATTCTTTTCATGGCCGCCAATGTAAGGAGCATTCTTCTAATTGGCTGCCAATGTAAGGAGCATTCTTTTCATGGCTGCCAATGTAAGGGGCATTCTCCCAACTGGCTGTCAATGTAAGGAGCATTCTTTCCATGGCCGCCAATGTAAGGAGCATTCTTCCAATTGGCTGCCAATGTAAGGAGCATTCTTTTCATGGCTGCCAATGTAAGGGGCATTCTCCCAACTGGCTGTCAATGTAAGGAGCATTCTTTCCATGGCTGCCAATGTAAGGAGCATTCTTGTCACTGACCAACATTGTAAGGGACATTATTCCCACTGGCCGCCAATGTAAGGAGCATTCTTGTCACTGACCACCATTGTAAGGGACATTCTTCCCACTGGCCGCCAATGTAAGGCGCATTCTTTCCATGGTCGCCAATGTAAGGAGCATTCTTCCCATTGGCTGCCAATGTAAGGAGCATTCTTTCCATGGCCGCCAATGTAAGGAGCATTGTTCCCACTGGCCGCCAATGTAAGGAGCATTCTTCCCTCTGGCCGCCAATGTAAGGAGCATTCTTCCCTCTGGCCGCCAATGTAAGGAGCATTCTTCCCACTGGCTGCCAATATAAGGAGCATTCTTGTCACTGGCCACCAATGTAAGGAGCATTCTTCCAATTGGCCGCCAATGTAAGGAACATTCTTTCCATGGCGCTAATTTAAGGGGCATTCTTCTAACTGGCTGCCAATGTAAGGAGCATTCTTTCCATGGCCGCCAATGTAAGGAGCATTCTTCCCATTGAACACCCAATAAATTAATTTTAGGATCTGCCCCAGTTCTATGGGGGAAAATGTTGAGAAAGGCTACTCCAGACCCTTCCAGCTGTGCAAGAGAGCAGTGTAGGGCAATGTGATGGGTTTTTTACAAAGCATCATATTGTTTTCTTTTTTTAACTTTATTCAAATGTCACAAAATAGGCTTAAAAAAGACACAAATCCATCTAGTTTAACCAATAGAAAAATGTAAAAAAAAAGGAAACATCCATAGGTGCAGTGCCATGCGTTGCGCTGGGTAAATATGCAGACATGCTGTGCACCTCAATGCAGCGTTGTGCTGTGAACAGGACACCAAGGAAGCAATTGTTGTCTATATGCCCTTGCGATTTAATTTATGCAGCTCAACATACATGGTGTGAATGAGCCCCCAGGGGCAGTTTTTTTTTAACTTTTTTTAATTTTTACTTTATTTTTTTTTTTTTTTTAAGAGACAGTCGCTTTAAGCATTTGACGAGCAGAAGCTTTTCATGTTCCTATTTTTACCACAATCTATACAAAACGCGTATTGTTCTTCCACAACACATTTTCTGGCGGATTTTCTCCATAGCAGCCCCAGTATCTACTTTGCAAACTTCCTGCTTTGCTTTTTTTATTTGTTTTGCTAGCATTAAAACCATTGTTTTCTTATGTTCACGTGACGCGCGTTGCTGCGGCAACCTTAGCCGGGCCTGGGCTCTGGGAGAGAATCCATTTTGACCTGTAGGGCCCTTAATATTTGAGCCTGGCCTCAGGAAAATAAAACAAAAAGCAAAAAAAAAATCTTTTTTTTTTTTTTTTCCATTAAACAAGAGAAAGCTAAGAGAGACAGGAAGAGCTCCAGCCTGGGGTCTTGGTCTGTCATTGATTAAAGTGGGCTGCCGGAGGAAATTGGGGAGCGAAGCGGTTAAAGGCTGTGGGATGTGCAATGTGTTATGGTGTGGAAGTGTTATTTTTATATTGAGGCCGTAAATATCCCTCTCTGAGCCTCAGACGTGGGACAAACTGCCGCCACTCATTTATTTTTGCAGCACTAATACCATTTGATTTAGGCTTATGTTTTATTTAGATGTTTTTTTTTTTACATACCCAGCGCCCAGTGTAGCGGCTGTTTCTCTTTTAGGCCACAATAATGCAGCACAAAGGAGGTTTTTTTTTTTGGAAAACATAAATCTGGGGCAAGCTAAAAAAAAATCAAGAGATTGCTTTGAAAAAAATAAAAAATGCTTATTATTTACCCAGAAAAATAGAAACATAGAAAAGTGATGGCAGAAAAAAAAACAAGCGATCCATTGAGTCTTTACGTTTTTTTTTTATGTATACATTTTTTTTTTTTTTTTTTTAATTTATATATATATTTTTATTTTCTTTTTATTTTCTACTAAGGCCCCTTTCACACTGGGGTGCTTTATAGGCGCTATTTAGCTAAAAGTAGCACCTGTAAAGCGTCTCCCCATTAAACCCTGTGTGTTCTTTCACACTGGGGCGGCTCGGGGCGGTGCGCTTGCAGGAGGAAAATCAAACTCCTGCATGCATGATTTTTGGGGCGGTGAAGGAGCCGCTGCTCCACCGCCTCTGCCCATTGGAAAGAATGGGCAGCGTTCCCGAAGCGGCTATACAACACTCAGGAGCGCCGGCACTTTTAACCCTTGTTTAACCCCTTGTGGGGGGTTAAAAGTGCGGTGCTGCCACCCGAATAGTGGCGCCATAGCTAAATTAGCGGCGGTTTACCGCTGACGCTCGGGCGGTCCCAGTGTGAAAGGGGCCTTACTGTATTGCTTAGTGCATAAAGCATGTGCACAGCGTGAATGCGCTGCCGTGCCTTGTTTTAACGCATCACAGTGCTCTTTACGTAACGTCTATGTAATATGTGAATCAGACCACGCTGCACAAAAACAGAACACTTCCTGTTGTTTTCAGTAGGGATGCACCAATATACCCGCTGTCCAAAATAGGGTTATTGGTGTTTAGTTTAGAAAAAAAAAAAAGGTTCCAATAATGGCATGCTGTGTCCATTGACTTCAATGCAAAATCGCGTCCCATTGACTTCAATGCAAAAGCGCCCCCTTTTGACTACAATGCAAAACCGTGCCTTATTGACATCAATGCAAAATTGCGTATTGACTTCATTACAAAACGCCCCCCCCCCCTATTGACTTCACTGCAAAATCTTGTCCCTTTGACTTCAATGCAGAAATGCCCCCTATTGGCTTCAATGCAATATT
>BLSH010498750.1:454155-485705 GCA_018402905.1 Glandirana rugosa
GTCGCCCCCCCCCCCCCCCCCCATTGACTTCACTGCAAAATCTTGTCCCTTTGACTTCAATGCAGCCACCCGAATAGTGGCGCCATAGCTAAATTAGCGGCGGTTTACTGCTGACGCTCGGGCGGTCCCAGTGTGAAAGGGGCATAAAGCATGTGCACAGCGTGAATGTGCTGCCGTGCCTTGTTTTAACGCATCACAGTGCTCTTTCCATAACTTCTATGTAATTTGTGAACTGCAGAGCGTCATGACAAATCATCAGACCACGCTGCACAAAAACAGAACACTTCCTGTTGTTTTCAGTAGGGATGCACCAATATACCCGCTGTCGAAAATAGGGTTATTGGTGTTTAGTTCAGAAAAAAAAAAAAGGTTCCAATAATGGCATGCTGTGTCCATTGACTTCAATGCAAAATCGCGTCCCATTGACTTCAATGCAAAAGCGCCCCCTTTTGACTACAATGCAAAAACGCGCCCATTGATTTCAATGCAAAAACGACGCCCCCTTTTGACTACAATGCAAAAACGTGTCCCATTGACTTCAATGCAAAATGTCATCCCATTGACTTCATTACAAAAACGCCCCCCTATTGACTGCACTGCAAAATGTTGTCCCTATGACTTCAATGCAGAAATGCCCCCTATTGGCTTCAATGCAATATTGTGTCCCATTGACTTCAATTATTTATTTATTTCAGGTACTTGTATAGCGCCGTCAATTTACGCAGCGCTTTACATCTATATTGTACATTCACATCACTCCCTACCCTCAAAGAGCTTACAATCTAACTTCCCTAACTCACATGTACACATACTAGGGCAAATTTAGACAGGAAACAATTAACCTACCAGCATAGCATACAAAAGGCGGCACTTCCAAAATCCTTGCAGTGATGCTTTATTAATATGCTGTGCATAAGATACAGGTGCAAAGCTTACGCGTTTCGGCAGATGACCACCTTGATCACAGCTTAAAATACACATTTATATAGTGGGAAAGTCACCCCCCTGAGAACCCCACACTCTTTATTGGCAAATAGGTGGAACCTAAATCCAAAGCATGGAAAGTAATAAAAAAAAAACGTCCACAGCCCATCCAGAGGTGGGTTCAGAGGGAGAAGGAAAACCTACCAGTATGTGGGAGGAAACCAGAGTACCTGGAGGAAACCCACGCATGCACAGGGAGAACATGCAAACTCCAGGCAGGTAGTGCTGTGGTTGGGATTCAACCCGATGACCCCAGTGCTGCTAGGCAGAAGTGATAACCACTTAGCCACTGTGCTGCACGCTGTGACTTCAATGCAAAATCACGACCCATTGACTTCAATGCAAAATCGCATTCTATTAACTTCAATGCAAACTCGCCCCCTATTGGCTTCAATGCAAAATCGCATCCCGTTGACTTCAATGCAGCCGCAGTAAAGTGATTGTAAAGTCTCGTTTTTCTTTTCTATAGAAATAACATGCATGTTATACTTACCTTCCCTGTTGCAGTAGTTTTGCACAGAGCAGCCCTGATCTTTTTCTTCTCGGTCCCTTTTTGGTGCTCCTGGCCCCTCCCCCCTGTCTAGTGCCCCCCACAGCAAGCAGCTTACTATTGGGGCACTCGAGTCGAGTCACAGCTCCGTGCATCCATTCAGACATGGAGGCACGGCCCCGCCCCCTCTCACTCCTCATTGGTTAGCTGACTTTGATTGCCAGCAGGGGGAGCCAATGGCGCCACTGCTGTGTCTCAGCCAATCATGAGGGAGAGTTTCGGATGGCTGAGACGCTCGTCTTCGCTGGACAGAGATGGGGCTCAGGTAAGTATTAGGCCTCATACACACGGGCGTATATTTAAAAATAAACAAAACGTCGGGCCCGACGTCAAAGAAAAAAAATCGGCGTTTTTCGGCATTATGCATCGGCGTTAGTGAGCGTCGGCGTCAATAGGCGTTTTTAAAAAAAAATCATCCCTCTGCTATTTTTCAACCTAAAAATATTGGCGTCAAAAAAACGCCAGAAAACGCCAGTACAATATTTGTTGGCGTTAGTTGGCGTTTGTTGTCGTTTTGCGGCGTCAAAAAATGCCAAAACGTTACAGCCTCAGAACGCGATGGCCGTGGGTTCTACTTTCAGCTCAGTAACGCTGACGCCATCTACAGCTCAAAAATGCCAACGTTTTATGGGGCCATTGACTAACATGGAGAGCTGCAAAAAACGCCAGAAAACGCCGGCGTCAAAAAACGTACCTGTGTATGAGGCCTTAGGGGTGCTGGAGAGGCTGCTGCACACAGAACGCTTTTTATCTTAATGCATAGAGTGAATAATTCACTAACCCGAATACCGAAACCGAAAATGACAGTTTTTAAAAAATATTTATATTTTTATATACAATTGTCATATGCAGCCTACCTGTGCCTGGGCACTGATTGACGCTGATAGGTGGCACTGACAGTCGGCACTGTTTGGAAGCATTGATGGGCAGCACTGATTGGCGACACTGGCACTGATAGGTGGCACTGACAGGTGGCACTGGATGGTACTGGCAGGTGGCATTGGCACTGGTTGGCACTGACAGATGACACTGGATGGTACTGGTAGGTGGCACTGGATGGTACTGGCAGGTGGCACTGACATGTGGAACTGAATGGCACTGACAGGCAGCACTGGATGGTACTGGCATGTGGTACGGGTTGGCACTGACAGGTGGCACTGGATGGTACTGGCAGGTGGCACTGACAGGCCGCACTGGATGGTATTGGCAGATGGCACTGGTTGGCACTGACAGGTGGCCCTGGATGGTACTGGCAGTTGGCACTGATTGGCACTGACAGGTAGCCCTGGATGGTACTGGCAGGTGGCACTGGCATGTGGCACTGGCTGGCACTTACAGGCAGCACTACATGGTACTGGCAGGTGGCACTGATTGGCACTGACAGGCAGCACTGGATGGTACTGGCATGTGGCACGGGTTGGCACTAACAGGTGGCACTGGATGGTAATGGCAGGTGGCACTGATTGGCACTGACAGGCGGCACTGGATGGTATTGGCAGATGGCACTGGTTGGCACTGAAAGGTGGCCCTGGATGGTGCTGGCAGGTGGCACTGATTGCCACTGACAGGTGCCCTGGATGGTACTGACAGGTGGCACTGGCATGTGGCACTGATTGGCACTTACAGGCAGCACTAGATGGTACTGGCAGGTGGCACTGGCATGTGGTACTGGATGGCACAGGCAGAAGAGATGAGAAGATTCACAATGCACAGAGCAGGCTGCTTGAACGAGTCGCTCTGTGCATGAAACTGTCAGCTAATTACACTGAGTGCAGAGAGAGAGCTGACAGATTTTCACACTGAGATCAGAGGTGGGTGGGACCAAACAGCTAACACCCGCCCAGCTCCTGTCCCATTGGCTGGCGTTTGATAGCTGTTCGGTCCCGCCCACCTCTGATCTCAGTGTGAAAATCTGTCAGCTCTCTCTCTGCACTCAGTGTAATTAGATGACAGTTTCATGCACAGAGCGACTCGTTCAAGCAGCCTGCTCTGTGCATTGTGAATCTTCTCATCTCCCACATCCATTGCTGGGCATGTGATGCACACTTACCCCCCGCAATGGACGGTACCCAGGGTGGACCCCGCCCCCTTTTCGGTATCGGCCCGTTTTTTTGTTTCGGCCGATACCGAAAACACCGATTTTGGCAGAAAATGCCGATAATTTTCGGCTGCTGATATTTCGGTGCATCCCTAGTGTCTAGGCAGTCCTTTGTCTACAGGGTCATAGCTGTGTGTCTGCAGTGCTGGGCCAGATTACAGGGGACCGGGGTGGATTTAAATCCCTAGTAAAAAGACTCTATTTAAATCACACTGTTTAAAGTGCAGCTGTCATCTCTGTCCCACAGCAGTCCCTCCTCTGACCCGCTGTTGATTCACTGACAGTCCCATTCACTTTATTGGGACAGCTGGTGATGCGGCAGTGACACAGCAAGGTGAGGGATGTGGCGGCAGCAGGTGAGTGGATGCCCACTAACAGGCACTGCCATGATGGATCTGAAATGACAGGTGCTCTTTAAGTGTAAGGACTTCTTCTTGCTGGTAGTTAGAATCTTTAATATTTGCAAACAAATATTTCCTATGTAAAATAATAAGCTGTCAGGTTAGTAAAACAGCGATGTCAGCAACGATTCAATCATACAGTTTGTAGTGCACATAGATTTTTAAAACAATGGGATAAAGGAATATTCCTGATCTTTGTTTTATCTCATGGTTACTGTGAAATTGTGTGAATGCACCAATGCAGTGCATGTTATCTCAGCTTGCAGAGCTTGGATTTATTGAATGAGTTTACCAAAAATTGTAAATATTGCAGAATATACAGACTCATGCTACGTAACTAAGCTCCATTTCATGCTGAATAAACTAAATTATTAATCTATCTTAAAGAGAAATTTATCTTTAGAATAGAAGAATTTTATTAAAATAAATTTCATAAAAATCTGATTTAAATAATAAAAAAAAAATCTGATTTTTTTTTTCAAAAAACATTGATTTTTATCCACCCTGGAGGGAACTGATGCCCTGCTCAGCAATGATGCCCCTCTCTGCTTACACGTAGTTGGGCTGAAGCGCAGTCAGTGCCCCCAATTGTTCTTCCCGCAGTTGAGTTGTGCTTTTACCACCCATTAACTGCTTTAGCTGCAGTGGCAGCAGACAGGGGAGTACAAATGCCATAGCTGCAGAAAGAATGATGCCCCCTGTTGTTTGGCACTTGTCAAATGCAACCCATTCTAGAGGACAGAGCCACTCTGTAAGCATCCCAATACCACATGCAATGCACTAATGCGGCAATCAAGGGGTTAAAGCAGGTGGTGAGGAGGCTGTGCAGTGGTGCTTCCTCACTCCTTGTTAAATGCTCTCTGAAGAAGGATCCTAAGGGCTCATGTACACACGTGTGGCTGATATGTTGGCTCCTCACTGCCTGTTTTATCCATCAAAATGCCAACTTACCATGGCACAACTGTGCCCCCACTCACTTCAGTGGGTGGCATTTGGTGGCGGTATCGCCTTATGCGACAGGCCACTTAATTTTTGCCGCAGCACGTGTACAGCCCTGACTGGTTGCATGCCCTAGTTTAGGTTGGCGGTCACAGGGGGCAGTACATCCACAGCTCAACTGCGTGCAATTACCGCTCCCCTGCCCACCCATGTGAACAAGCATTTGGATTGAAAGAGAAATACAAGTTTTAAAAATGACAAACTTTCTTCAGGTTTCTACCAGGTCAGCCCCAGGCCAGAGCCAACAATTATATTAAAGAAAAAATGTTACGGATCAATATCAAGCAACAGACCGAAGACTTTTATTTAGAATGATGAAGGAAATAATCTTTGATTGATGATGAGAAGTAAAAAGAATTGTATTTACTGTATATTTGTTTTCACTTTGATGTTAGCAAAAAGTTCAAACCCTTTTATTCCAAAAATTCTCGCTTTGATGATAATCGTTCTTCACTTTGAACCCCAGCAGCAAATTATTGACTTATTCCTCAATATACTGTAAATTTTAATTTTTTTTTTTCATTTCAAAGCCTTTGGCATAAAGAATCTTCTTCTATACTTAGCAGAGACTCGGCGCCCAGCCTGCCTTGTCACATCATTTCTTTGAAAATGCACCGATTCTTTAAAGTGGTTTAAATGTTTTTTCTTTTAAATAACAAACATGTTATACTTACCTGCTCTGTACAATGGATTTTGCACTGAGCAGCATTGATCCTCCTTTTATCGGGTCCCACGCTGCCGTTCCTGGCTCCTGCCCCCCTTCTGAGTGCCCCCATAGCAACACTGGGGTGGTGCGCCTGCAGGACAAGAAAGAAAGTCCTGCAAGTAGCATCTTTGGGGCGGTGTGCTCGTACACCGCTCCACCACCCCCTCCATTGTAATCATTGGGCAGCGCCATGCATTGCCGCTTTTAAACCCTTGTTAACCCCTTCTAGGGGGTTAAAAGCGCCCCGTGCCCGTCTGCATAGCGGTGTTATTGCGCCGCTAAGACCAGCTGCACTTTACCGCTTCTGCCCCCCCCCCCCCCCCAGTGTGAAAGTAGCCTTACTGTTTTCTGCTGTGCTTTTACTTTAGAAAACCTATAGTGCCATGGAAATCATTTGTTATGCTTGAACCCTTAATAATAGTGGACCTTTCATGGCTCATCAGTGCTGCCTATTAGTGCCACCTATCAGTCCCCATCAGAGCTGCATATTAATGCCTCCTCATCGGCGCAGCCTATCAGTGCCCATCAGTGTTGCCTATCAGTCCCCATCAGAGCTGCATATTAATGCCTCCTCATCAGCGCAGCCTATCAGTGCCCATCAGTGCTGCCTATCAGTCCCCATCAGAGCTGCATATTAATGCCTCCTCAGCGGTGCTGCCTATCAGTGCCCATCAGTGCTGCCTATCAGTGCCCATCAGTGCTGCCTATCAGTCCCCATCAGAGCTGCATATTAATGCCTCCTCATCGGCGCAGCCTATCAGTGCCCATCAGTGCTGCCTATCAGTCCCCATCAGAGCTGCATATTAATGCCTCCTCATCGGGGCTGCCTATCAGTGCCCATCAGTGCTGCCTATCAGTCCCCATCAGAGCTGCATATTAATGCCTCCTCATTGGCGCAGCCTATCAGTGCCCATCAGTGCTGCCTATCAGTCCCCATCAGAGCTGCATATTAATGCCTCCTCATCGGCGCAGCCTATCAGTGCCCATCAGTGCTGCCTATCAGTCCCCATCAGAGCTGCATATTAATGCCTCCTCATCAGTGCAGCCTATCAGTGCCCTCAATGCTGCCTATCAGTGCCTCATCAGCGCACATCAGTGAAGGAAAAAAATGACTTATTTACAAAATTTGATTACAGAAACTAAGATTTTTTTTTCACAATTTTCGGTCTTTTTTCGTTTGTTTAGCAAAAAAAAAGGCAGTGGTGATTAAATACCACCAAAAGAATCCTCTATCTGTCTAACAAAAAAAAATGGTGAAAAAAATTGTTTTGGTGCAATTTGCATGACCGCGCAATTGTCATTCAAAGTGTGAAAGCTGAAAATTGGTCTGGGCAGGAAGGGGGTAAAAGTGCCACATGATTAAAGCTCTGGGAGCTGACAAAAATGTGGACCTTCCATTTGCCATGGAAAATCCAGCTGAAATATGTAAAGCAAAGCTTTCATATTTATATTAAGACCCATCACGGCTGATCACAGTGTAAATAAGAAGAGCCGTTTATCGGCTTTTCCTCTGCTCAGGTCTGCAGATCTGAGCAGCGGAGAGCCGATCGGCTGCTCTCCTGACAGGGGGGGGGCTGCGCTGAACATTTATCAGTGCAGCCACCCTCATGATCACCCCACTGGACCACCAGGGAGCCTGCCCAGGACCACCAGGGAGCCCCCCCTCTCCCGGACATCACAAAGAGGTCGCCCAGGACCACCAGGGAAGGACCACAGAGGCCGCCCAGGACCACCAGGGAGCCCCCACTAGACCACCAGGTAAGGGCAATATTGTGCACTGTAGGGATGGCACTGTGCCCATGTATGATGCCTGCCAGTGCCATCCCTAACAGTGCTTGTTGCACCAGTGCCCACCACTGCTACTTATCAGTGCCCACCTGTGCCACCTATCAGTGCCCACCTGTGCCACCTAAAAGTGCCCACCTGTGCCACCTATCAGTGCCCATCAGTACCCAGTGCCACTTATCAGTGCCGCCTATGAGTGTCCATCAGTGCTGCATATCAGTGCCACATATCAGTGCCCGTCAGTGTTGCTTGTCAGTGCCGCCCATCAGTGCTGCATATGTGCCCCATCATCAGTGCAACCTTATCAGTGCCACCTCATCAATGCCAATCTGTACTGCCTCATCAGTGCCCATCAGTGTAGCCACATAAGTGCCCGTCAGTGAAGGAGAAAATGTACTTTATACAAAGTTTTGTGACAGAAACAAAGAAAAATGTTTTTTTTTTTCAAAATTTTTGGTCTTTTTTTTTTATAGGGCAAAAAATAAAAACTGCAGGGGTGATCAAATGTCACCAAAAGAAAGCTCTATTTGTGGGAACAAAATGATAAAAACTTTGGGTACAACGTCGCACGACCGCGCAATTCTCATTCAAATCGCAACAGCACTGAAAGCTGAAAATTGGTGTGGGCGGGAAGTGTTCTAAGTGCCCGGTATTGAAGTGGTTAAATATTAAATAATTTAATATTAATTGAATAACTTAATACAATATTAATATCCATAACATATAAAGCATCAGTTTAAAAATTAAAATAAAATGTAAAAGAATCTAAAATCATTTATTGTAGTTTTCCTTGAAGTTTTCTGCTCTTTTAGAGGGTGAGAGTTGACAACACAAGTCCAGATACTTAATGCTTTGACAGTGTTGGGCTATGTTTTACCCGTGCTTTGGTTCGTTCTCCGCCCCGTCTCCCATTAGCCACGCGATAGATTCAAAATTATCTTCTGTTCCTGCACAAATGAAAGCGAAATTCAAAAATCAAAAGGACGGAAACACGAGAACCCAAATAAAAACCCGTATCAGATTTTGGCCTCTAGGAATCAGAGAGGCGGAGGGATATTCTACAAAAAGGGACTAATTGCAAGCATATGTTTCAGCGCTTAGATAATATTACATGAGTATGGCTTTAATTCAATATGACGTTTGCTTTGAATATTATAGAAATTGCTTTTTTTTTTGGTTTGTTTTACTTTCGAATGAATTCCGTATTGAAGAGAAGTTAAGATTGCAAATGTAAATCATATACATGGCTTGGGGTGACGCCTCCATTGCTGGTCCATGTTTTTCTGACTGATCAGTCTTTGTGACACCAAATTATTTACACTTTATCTTTATGTATCTTAGAGCTGCACGATTCTGGCCAAAATGAGAATCACACATTTTTTCCTTAGAATAAAGATCATTATTCTCACGGCGTAGCATATTACATATACAAAAAAATTGGGCTAACAGCACTGTTTCGTTTTTTTGTTTATTTTGAAAGTGTTATTTTTAAAAAAAAATTGCGTTTGAAAGACCTGTGCAAATATAGTGTGACATAAAATATTGCAACCGCCATCTTATTCTCTAGAGTCTCTGCTAAAAAAATAAATATGTAAGGTTTGGTGGTTCTAATTCATTTTCTAGCAGAAAATACTGGATTTTTACTTGTAAGCAGCAAATGTCAGAAAAGATTTAGTCTTTAAATGGTTAAACCAGACTCTTCTATACAGCGGAGTTCAACCCTTTGATCATTTGAAACATTGTATCTTCTTACTTCTTTTATCAATTTGACTTGGCTCTCTGCCCAGACTTGGCTCTCTGCCCAGACTTGGCAGTCTGCCCAGATAGGAGAGACTCCGAAAAGATTCCTGGGGAGACTTCAGGCGACTTGCATTGACTTCTATTTCAGTCAGGTCACGCTGAGTCGCCCCACAAGTCGGACTCCATTAACTGCACTGAAAATCGCGGTAATGCCTGATGGAGATCGCGAGGAGGGGGTGAATCGAGATCTCTTAGAACTTAAAGAGGAGCATAAAGTCCTCACACACAAATATATATACAGTGAGGTCCATAAATATTGGGACATCGACACAATTCTAATCTTTTTGGCTCTATACACCACCACAATGGATTTGAAATGAAACAAACAAGGTGTGCTTTAACTGCAGACTTTCAGCTTTAATTTGAGGGTATTTACATCCAAATCAGGTGAACGGTGTAAGAATTACTACAGTTTGTATATGTGCCTCCCACTTTTTAAGGGACCAAAAGTAATGGGACAATTGGCTGCTCAGCTGTTCCATGGCCAGGTGTGTGTTATTCCCTCATTATCCCATTTACAAGGAGCAGATAAAAGGTCCAGAGTTCATTTCAAGTGTGATATTTGCATTTGGAATCTGTTGCTGTCAACTCTCAATATGAGATCCAAAGAGCTGTCACTATCAGTGAAGCAAGCCATCATTAGGCTGAAAAAACAAAGCAAACCCATCAGAGAGATAGCAAAAACATTAGGTGTGGCCAAATCAACTGTTTGGAACATCCTTAAAAAGAAAGAACGCACCGGTGAGCTCAGCAACACCAAAAGACCCATAAGACCACGGAAAACAAATGTGGTGGATGACGAAGAATTCTTTCCCTGGTGAAGAAAACACCCTTCACAACAGTTGGCCAGATCAAGAACACTCTCCAGGAGGTAGGTGTATGTGTGTCAAAGTCAACAACCAAGATCAAGTTCACCACAAGATGTAAACCATTGGTGAGCCTCAAAAACAGGAAGGCCAGATTAGAGTTTGCTAAACAACATCTAAAAAAGCCTTCACAGTTCTGGAACAACATCCTATGGACAGATGAGACCAAGATCAACTTATATCAGAGTGATGGGAAGAGAAGAGTATGGAGAAGGAAAGGAACTGCTCATAATCCAAAGCATACCACCTCATCAGTGAAGCATGGTGGTGGTAGTGTCATGGCGTGGGCATGTATGGCTGCCAATGGAACTGGTTCTCTTGTATTTATTGATGATGTGACTGCTGACAAAAGCAGCAGGATGAATTCTGATGTGTTTCGGGCAATATTATCTGCTCATATTCAGCCAAATGCTTCAGAACTCATTGGACGGCGCTTCACAGTGCAGATGGACAATGACCCAAAGCATACTGGGAAACCAACCAGAGTTTTTTAAAGGAAAGAAGTGGAATGTTATGCAATGGCCAAGTCAATCATCTGACCTAAATCCGATTGAGCATGCATTTCACTTGCTGAAGACAAAACTGAAGGGAAAATGCCCCAAGAATAAGCAGGAACTGAAGACAGTTGCAGTAGAGGCCTGGCAGAGCATCACCAGGGATGAAACCCAGCGTCTGGTGATGTCTATGCGTTCCAGACTTCAGGCTGTAATTGACTGCAAAGGATTTGCAACCAAGTATTAAAAAGTGAAAGTTTGATTTATGATTGTTAATCTGTCCCATTACTTTTGGTCCCTTAAAAAGTGGGAGGCATTTACAAACTGCTGTAATTCCTACACCGTTCACCTGATTTGGATGTAAATATCCTCAAATTAAAGCTGAAAGTCTGCAGTTAAAGCACATCTTCATTTCATTTCAAATCCATTGTGGTGGTGTATAGAGCCAAAAAGATTAGAATTGTGTAGATGTCCCAATATTTATGGACCCGACTGTATGTACACGGTGGATATAAAAAGTCTACACACCCCTGTTTAATGTCAGGTTTCTGTGATGTAAAAAATGAGACAAAGATAAATAATTTCAGAACTTTTTCCTCCTTTAATGTGACCTATAAACTGCACAACTAAGTTAAACAACAAACTGAATTTTATTAGCTGGAGGGAAGTAAAAATATAAAACTAAAATAATATGGTTGCATGAGTGTGCAGACCCCTTTCACACGTGTGCGAGTTGTCCTGCGACTGCAAAGTCCAATGACAAGTCGTTCCCCATTATTTCCAATGAGCACCGTTCATATCTGTACGACTTCACAGTAGTCCCTGCATTACTTTGGTCCAACTTTGCTGCAACTTGAGGTCCATAGACTTCAATGGTAAAATGTCAAAGTCTCATGCAAATCGCACATGAATAATATAGATGCGATTTTTGTACTACTTCTGTAGGACTTTGTAATATGTTTTCATTGAGCCAAAGTCGCAACAAAGTCGGATCAAAGTCTTACTGATCCCAAATCGCGGTAACATAGTGGCAACATCGCTGCCAAAAATTGCGGTAAAATCAGGTCGCACAAGGGTGAAAGGGGCCTTAAACTAATACAGTACTTTGTTGAAGGACCTTTTGATTTTGTTACAGCACTCAGTCTTTTTGGGTATTATCAGCATGGCACATCTTGACTTGGCAATATTTGCCCACTCTTCTTTGCAAAAACACTGTCAGATTGCGAGGGCCTCTCCCATGCACGGCCCTCTTTAGATCACCCCACAGATTTTCAATCAGATTCAGGTCTGGGCTCTGGCTGGGCCATTCCAAAACCTTAATCTTCTTTTGGTGAAGCCATTCCTTTGTTGATTTGGATGTATGCTTTGGGTCGTTGTCATGCTACAAGATGAATTTCCTCTTCATGTTCAGATTTCTAGTAGAAGGCTGAAGATTTTGTGCCAATATTGACTTGGATTTGGAATTGTTCATAATTCCCTCTACCTTGGCTAAGGCCCCTGTTCCAGCGGAAGAAAAACAGCCCCAAAGCATGATGCTGCCACCACCATGCTTCACAGTGGGTATGATGATCTTTTGGGGATGTGCAGTGTTGTTTTTGCGCCAAACATATCTTTTGGAATTATGGCCAAAAAGTTCAACCTTGGTTTCATCAGACCATAACACATTTTCCCACATGCTTTTGGTAGACATCAGATGTGTTTTCGCTAAATTTAGCCAGGCTTGGATGTTTTTCTTCATAAGAAAAGGCTTCCATCTTGCCACTCTACCCCATAGCTCAGACATATGAAGAATACGGGAGATTGTTGTCTCATGTATCACACAGCCAGTACTTCCAAGATATTCTTGTAGCTCCTTTAATGTTGCTGTAGGCCTCTTGGCAGCCCCCCTGACCAGTTTTCTTCTCATCTTTTCATCAATTTTGGAGGGACGTTCAGTTCTTGGTAATGTCACTGTTGTGCCATGTTTTCTCCACTTGATGATCATGGTCTTCACTGTGTTCTATGGTATATCTAATGCCTTGGAAATTCTTTTGTACCCTTCTCCCGACTGATACCTTTTAACAATGAGATCCCTCTGATGCTTTTGAAGCTTTCTGCGGACCATGGCTTTTGCTGTAGGATGCGACTAAGAAAATGTCAGGAAAGACCTACTAGAACAGCTGAACTTTACTTGGGGTTAATCAGAGGCACTTTAAATGATGGCAAATGTGTACTGACTCCTATTTAACATGAGTTTGAATGTGATTGCTTAACCACTTCAGCCCCGGAAAGATTTCACACTTTAGGACCAGAGCACTTTTTGCGATTCGACACTGCGTCGCTTTAACTGATAATTGCGAGAGAACGCCAGCAGGCCGCTTGCAAACATAGGTAATCTTTTTGGTGTTTCCAAAACAAGCAAGCAGTCAAAAAAAACAAAACCGCTTCTCCTTCAGATAATGAACACAAAATTAAAGATCTCAGGCTCTTTACCTTCAGTTCCCTCTGGGAAGCCTACGAAGCACAAATTATTTCTGCGCATGCGGTCTTCCAGGTCCCCCAGTTTAGCGGTGTGGTCCTTTAAATCTTGAGAATGAGAGCGTAAATCATCTGTCATGGGGTGCAAAGGATCCTCAATATCACTAATTCGCTGCTCTGCCGTAGAAATTCTGGAGCGTATTTTCTGCATCTCATGCTTGACAATTGAAATGTCCACCCTCACGGTATCAATCTGCGCCGTTAGGCTGGTTTGGCAGGTCTGGATGGCATCCATTAAGTGCCTCATGGTGGGCTCAGCCTGATCCCGGGTCTCCTCTACAGAGCCCCCCTCCGCAGCCTGAATAGGGATGTCTCCATTTCCTTCACATTGTTCCCAGGGCCCTGCGTCTTCCCATGGGTCAGGGTCCTCCTTTCCTGCTAGGGCCTTCTGGCTCGAGGGACGGGAGCCCTGGGGTACATCATGAAAATGCTCTCTAATAGTAGTGGGTGGTTTATATTTCACTACTGGTTGTTTCATTTTGGGGGTCGGGATGCGGGACTCACCCGTAGTTGATGTATGTAGCTTGTTCCTGGGTGGCTTTTCACGCGGCGGAGAAGAGCCGGCGCCATCTTTGGATCGGTGTGCGGCCTGCGAGGACGAGCTTTCCTCCGCTTGTGCGAGCCCGGCCGGTCCAATTTTAACCATCTCAGCTTGTGCTCCGTAGTGCCAGGAACAAACCCGTTCAGTAGGTGTGAGACTCAGAGTAGGATGGTGACAGGATCTGTGTTAAAAGCTGGCGGTGTCGGGAGAGCTCCGGCTAAGTGCTGCTTACATGTCCACCGCTCGGCCATGCCCCGCTCAATCCAAAGCTTTGTTCATTCTGCTCATTCAGGTGTGTCCAGCTCTCTTTATCTCGTAGCCAGGTATCTACTATTTCCTTTTCCTTTTCTGGACTCTGAAGCATCTGGGTTATCCCATTCAGGACCAAAGTCCCTGTAATCAGAGCTTGTAGGTTCTTCCCTCCCAAAACTCTTTGAACCTTTGAAATTCCACATTCCTGATAAGGACGTAGCAATCCAGAGAGGACTGAAAACAGTCCCCTGCCCTCCAGCCGAATTACCTGGAACCCCTCACCCTGCATACTCAACATTACCTTCAAACTGTCCCCCTTAAAAGAACCACAACACAGATGGTGGGGAAATATACCTGACGTCCAGGACCCATCCCTGGCATCCTGTGCAATATATATTTATTCAAGTACTGTATGTATTCTTAACTCAAAAAGTCAGTTCTATTGCTCTCAGCCTACTCCAAATTTGTCTTCTTTTTTTTTCTGCTGTAACCCAACTTTCTTTTAGAGGTGTTTGTTCTCTATGGTCCCAATGTAGGATTGTAGCCATCCTCTTTTGCTCGCTCCTGAGATGGACTATGGGATGTGTAGTGTGCATAGAGAGGTACACATGACAGCAAATAATGTGCACTGCTCCTTCCAAAGAAGTGAAAGTGAAGGAGAAAAGGAGAGGTTGGTGGTGGACAGTACAAGGAAATATATAAAAGTAAACCATACATAAATATAAAGTGAACAAGGTAGACTCAGTTTGCGCCTTGTCGACCTCATGTGATGAGTATGACTATTACAAATAGTGATAAGTCCATTGCTAAAAATAAAAAACACAAAAACTGTGAACTGTTAATGTTGAATCCACAGGGAAGACGCAGTTAGAGTTCATAAACCATCCTTCACCGTATATAACACCCAATGAAGTGACATGTACTTCCACTAGCCCAGCATGCAATGTGCACCTTCACCGGTAGTATTAAATACTCTTACCATAAGTAAGAGGTTTAAACGCATGGGAACTGGATATCCAAGGCAACCATATGGACATCACCATCAACACCTCCAACGTCCCGTCCCGATGTCCGGACACACTTTGAAGCTATACACTTTGCAGGTAGGTCTCATGGTGTAGACGAAGACATCAACCAACAGAATACCGTCCAATGATAGTGACCCTCGTCCACGTCTTCTTATCCCGTCTGTAAACAGACGCTCTGTGGCTGTGGCCGCTCATTGCGGCTCACAGGTGAACATCGGGTCCGCCCGAGCCGCGGGCACACTCCTCCGCAGTGCGGCGGGCGCACGCCCCCCCTATCGGCCACCCGCAGATCGCCGCCTTTTTACGGCATTTCGCGGTAGCCGTCCACACTGCCGCAGTAAATATCCTGCGTGGTGTGGAACCGGTTAAGAACAACCTCTTTTAGAGCCTGGATGCTGGATGGTGAGTGATGCTCAACTTGTCTCTTCAGAATTCCTCATAGGTGTTCAGTTGGGTTCAGATCAGGAGACATACTTGGCCACTGAATCACTTACACCCTGTTCTTCTTCATAAATGCAACAGTGGCCTTAGATGTTTGTTTTGGATCACTGTCATGTTGGAAAAGTGCACGGCGACCAAGTGCACGGCGTGATGGTAGCATCTTTTCAGTAAATCTGTGAATTCATGATACCATCAATGAAATGCAGCTTCCCCAACACCAGCAGCACTCATGCAGCCCAACAGAAGGACGCTGCCTTCACCATGTTTCACTGTAGGCACCATGCATTTTTCTTTGTACTCACCTTTTGCGACGCCATACAGTGTTAAAGCCATCAGTTCCAAAGAAGTGTATCTTGGTCTCCAGAGTACAGAGTCCTAGCAGTCTTCTTCTTTTTCACCATGGGCCCTGGCAAATTCTAGGCGGGCTTTTTCATGCATGGGCTTTAGGAGCGGCTTCCTTCGTGGACAACACCCATGCCTGTCATTCCTCTGCAGTGTACGCCGCATTGTGTCACAGGAAACAATCATCAGAAGACGCTCCTGTCGAGGTGTTAAGCTCCATGGACCTCACTGTGAGATGATTGCAGTTCCATCTTTGTTAAAGCGAAGTACCACCCAAAAATGGAACTTCCACTTTAAGCACTCCTCACCCCCTTACATGCCACATTTGGCATGTCATTTTTTTGGGGGGGGGGAGTGTGTCCCCAGGTTTCAGAGGGACTTCCTGTCCCTCTTCCACCTTCCGCCTTGGGGCTGCCTAGGCGACTCCTCCTCTCCTCCTAGGCGGCCCCTCCCTCCTGGCAATCTTCTTGGACACGTCACAGGTCCCAGAAGATTGCCTGGCCACTAGGAATGCACAGCGCGACTCGCGCACGCGCAGTGGGTGCCCGGCCGATTGCCCACACTAGGAATGGCAGGGCCGTCGGGAGGAGGGGGAGACGAGTGAGGCTTCGGGAGCAGACTTTTTTGTAGCTGCTGACTTTTAATAAACAAAAAAAGTGTGGAACTCTGCTTAAAATTTTTGTATCACTTTTGCTACAGTATTCTAAATGATAAGTCAAGCTTTGCTGATCTTCTTGTAGCTTTCACATTTCTTGCGTAAAGAAATGATTTTCTTTCTGAGGCCATGTGACATTTCTCTGCTATGTGGTGCCATTGCTGACAGCATAAAATGGGAGTTTTTGTTTAAGTAACGCTCTTATAATCAACTGTCTGCTGGACACCTGTTTAATGAATAATTAGACTCACCTGTAGTTGAATTCTTGTTAATTAGGATTTTGTTTTCGGAAATTTAGCTTTGCTCCTAAGAGCCGGTTCACACTACAGCGACTTAGGAGGTGACTTGTGTTGCTTCAAGTCGCTCGACAAGTGAAATCCCACAGAAGTGAATGGGAGCTGTCTTAATGTACACTGCTGAAATCGCTCCAACTTCAGAGAAGTTTCCTGTACTACTTCAAGGCGACTTCTATCCGACTTGTGCCCATAAAATTCAATGGAAGTCGCCTCCAAGTCAGATCACCATCTATATTGAAGCGACTTTACAGGAAAAAGAAAAGCAAATTACCCTGGCAATAGCCTCCCTCCCTTCTCTGATTGGCCACAGGCAAAGTCGTCTGCCATTGAGGTTGCTTTCAGTCGCGTTGTAAGTCGCGATGAAGTCGCGTTCAAGTCGCCTGCAAAGTCATGCCTAAAGTCGGATCGCTGTAGTGTGAACTTTTATTGGGGTGTATTCATTTTTGCAACATGGTCTTAATTGAATTTGTTAGGAAAAATACTTTTTTGTGTATGCAGATTAACAAATCTTGGTTGCAACCAGTGGCCCGCATTAGTGGGAGTATTTAGTAGTATAGTGTCCCATAAAAAAATGTTGATTCTAAAAGGAAAGTGAAGGTTGTCTGACAAATCTGTTGGGGTGTACTTATTTATGCTAAGCACTGTATACCTAGTGAAGTGACTGGCCTCAGGTGATACACAGAAATGAAACAAATCACCCTACAAAAGTTGTACCTGTTTATCTGACTCTTCTTATCTCTAGGGCTCTTCAAAGTCCAGAATTTATAAAGCTTGTTTGAGCGTTTACAGAAAAGGGGGCAGGGAGCTGAAGTTACACTCCATAAGGAGAGCTCTGATTGAGACAAGCACACACTGTACTGTAGAGGGATATGCTTTGTTCATACTTCATGTCTGAAGTTTACAACCACTTTAAAGCGGAGTTCCACCCTAAAGTGGGACTTCCGCTTTAATGGAAGGTGACCCTCCAACACGCCACGATTGGCATGTTTTTTTGGGGGGGTGACAAGGGACCCTGTTTTCGCAGAGTCCCAGGTCCACTTCGTCCCCTGGCGCCGTGACTCAGGGAAGGAAGTTCACCTCCCCCCTCCCTCTCTGCGATCTTCTGGGACACGTCACAGGTCCCAGAAGATACGCTGGCCAGCCAAAGCCGGGTGCCCACACTTATGATGCCGGCGCCGCCGAGGGGAGGGGGCGAAGAGGGAGCCCTTGGGCGACCGCATCGCTGGAGGGAGGGACAGGTGAGTGGCCGATTGTTAAAAGTCAGCAGCTACACTTTTTGTGGATGGAACTTAAGTAGTGGATGTGTGTGGATTGTGTTTGAAAAAGAGAGATATGGTTTATAGTCCCTGCCTAACCTTCTTCCATCCCCAAGAGAAAAAAAAAAACATCCTTAAAACAGAACTCCAGGATCGGCAAAAAATCCCCCATTAGTACCCCCCCCCCCCCCACACACACACACAACAAACACTAAACAGTTCATACATTTGTGAAATTACTTATGATTGAAGAGAAAATCCAAATTGAATTTTCAGGAAGTGAGCTCTACAGTTCAAAAAAATGCATCATGTATTCTGCCAGGGAGGCTCTGTTAGAACAGTGATTGCATCATATCCTCACCCCACTATTTACACGATCATCAAACTACATTTCCCATCATGCTTTGCATATTGCAGTGAATGTGGGAGGTACACTAGGCCTGTACATGTGAACAAGCCCACTTCATCATAAATCACACCCCTCATTCTGCAGCCAGGCCCACTGCTCAGTGACACACAGCAGGGCAGGATAGGTTACAGCCTTATAAATGCAATTTCTGTGCTTTCCCCTCCAGACAACAGGAGATAAACATATTGCCCTTATATGCTTTCTGTAATCCTTACAGAAGTGTACACACATCCCATAATGATATATTATACACACTGTACTGTGCTATAATTGAGATAATCCCTAGCTGCACCAGGACAGGCTGCTTTACATCAGCATGGGGCACAAGTAAATGTCCGCATTTACTTACTAATCAATAACACAATAATGGTGGAACCCTCTAATGTATGGAAATCTGAATAAACTTCAATATTATCACAATAACGGTCTCTGTGATATGTAACATCACATATAATACACATTACACTGAAAATAAGACAAATAATGACTGCAAACTTTACAGGCATGGTGGAACCCCTTCTACAGATATTTGGCAGTGTACGGTGTCAGTAAAGCAGTGGACGGTGTCCACTGCTTATCAGTGCAGCTTATCCAGTGCCCATATGTGTAACCTCATCAGTGCCCATAAGTGCAGTTTATCAGTGCAGCCTCATCTGTGCTGCCTCAGTGCAGTTTATCAGTTCCCATAAGTGCGTTCTCATCTGTGCCCACCATTGCAGCTTATCAGTGTGGCTTATCTGTGCCCATCAGTGCGGTCACACCAGTGCCCCTTATCAGTGCCCATCAGTTTGGCTTATCTGTGCCCATCAGTGCAGCTTATCAGTGCTCATCAGTGCAGTCACACCAGTGCCCACCAGTGTGGCTTATCAGTGCCCATCAGTGCAGTCTCACCAGTGCGGCTTATCAGTGTGGCTTATCAGTGCCCATCAGTGCAGTCACACCAGTGCCCACCAGTGCAGCTTAGTAGTGTCCATCAATGCGGTCTGACCAGTGCCGGTTCTCAGTGCCCATCAGTGCTGTCCCACCAGTGCCACTTATCTGTGTGATCTCACCAGTGCTGCTTATCAGTGCTCATCAGTGTGGCTTATCTGTGCTCATCAGTGCAGCTTATCAATGCCAATCAGTGTGGCTTATCAGTGCCCATCAGTGCAGCTTATCAATGCCAATCAGTGTGGCTTATCAGTGCCCATCAGTGCAGTCACACCAGTGCAGCTTATATGCCCATCAGTGCAGTCTCAGCAGTGCAGCTTATCAGTGCGGTCACACCAGTGCAGCTTATCAGTGCTCATCAGTGCGGTCTCACCAGTGCAGCTTATCAGTGCGGTCACACTAGTCCCGCTTATCCGTGCCCACCAGTGCCGCTTATCAGTGCGTTCTCACCAGTGCAGAGTGGGCATCAATGACAGGTCAACTGTCCCTGCCCCCCCGTACGCCCACCATCTCTCATCAACGAGAGAACGGAGATCTCGGCTGTGACAGGTATGCCTGGTATGCCTGCTATGTGAAAATACGGCTCGCTGTAACTTCCCTGCTCCCAGACCCGCATTGTGATAGACAACACAGAGCGCACTGTTCCAATGTGGGTCTGGGAGGAGGAGTGAAATTACAGCGAGCGGTGTTTCACATAGCCGGCATACCAGGAATACCTGTCATAGCCGAGATCTTCGCTCTCTCATTGATGAGAGATGGCGGGATGGTGCTGGCAGGGAGGAGGAAACCACCTCTAAAGGGCGGCACAGACCACCCACTTCAGCCGAGCAGGTGGACATGATCCCTGCTTGAGTCTAGAGAACTACAAGTGGGAGTTACAAGACCGCTGGTTGGCGGTACAGGGGAAATATCAGCCAGCGGTCTTACAAACAGGAAATCACTGGGCAATAATGGTTTTTGTGCAAGTTCAGCAGGCTAAAGCAGAGGAACTACAGAGCTCATAGTTGCTATAGTTGGTATAGTTGGTGAAGGTAGATCAGTAACAAGTACATGGAAAAAAGTTTTTTCCCAGAGTTCTGCTTTAACACTTGTCCCTGTCCCAAAAAATAAAACATACCTAATAAACCATGGAGTCCAGTGTCGTCTTGCTTGAAGCATAAGTACTTTCTTCATCGCTCTTCTCCACCACCACCAATATCATTTTTGGGTGAACTTTTGAGTTTGAGATGCACAGATACACAGCTATTCACAATCAATACAAATCTAATGTGCTATTGTCTGTCATCTGTATAGGGCAAAAATAATTACGACAGTGCTAAAAGACTAAATTAGAAAAAAAAGTCAGTCAAATACTCCCTTGATGAACAGTTCCTAACTAAAACAGCTTGTGTTACTTGTCCCTCAGGTTTCCAGATGTCTAAACCGGATGTTTTATCGATAATGGAAAATGTAGACGAGCCGTTTGGTCAGGAAAACAATCAAGCTAGAGCAAGTCGCGTGGAAAGTAAGGATTTCTCTTAAAAAGTTATGTTCTGTTCCTATGTTAATCCGTAATGCTGTTTTTAACCACTTGACCTCTGGAAGTGACCAGGCCATTTTTGCGATACGGCACGGCGTTACTTTAACTGACAATTGCGTGGTTGTGAGACACTATACCCAAATAAAATGTATGTCCTTTTTTCCCCATAAATAGAGCTTTCTTTTGGTGGTATTTGTTCACCTGTGCGTTTTTTAATTTTTGTGCTATAAACAAAAAAGGCGGACAATTTTGAAAAAAAAAAACAATATTTTTTACTTTCTGCTATAAAACATATCCAATAAAAAAATTAAAAAAATCGAATTTCTTCATAAATTTAGGCCAATATGTATTCTGCTACATATTTTGGTAAAAAAAAAAAAAAATTCTCAATTAGCGTATATTGTTTGGTTTCCGCAAAAGTTTTATCGTCTACAAACTATGGGATATTTTTATTTATTTATTTATTTTTACTAGTAATGGAGGGATCAGCGACTAGCGAGACTGCAATATTGCGGCGGACATTCTGACACTAACTGACACTTTTTGGGAACCAGTGACACTAATACAGTGATCAGTGCTAACAAATAAACACTGTTACCGTACTAATGACACTGGCTGGGAAGGGGTTAAACATCTAGCGTGAGAAGAGGGTTAAATGTGTGCCTAGCCAGTGTTTATGTGTACGGTGTGAAGTACTTTTACTAGGGTAAATAATCCATTTCATTCCCTACTTTACGGGGAAAGTAAATCCATTACTTCCCCGCTGACAGGACAGGGCTCTGCCCCTGTTTCTATAGGCAGAGCCCTGTCCTATGTGTGTTCCGGACGATCGGTGAGTGGCGGCGGTAATCTATTATTAAATCGCAGCAGAGCCGAGTCGCCGGTGGCGCAGTTGCGTGCCCCCTACCCTGAAGTGCCAGATCACATACTAGGTACGTGATCTGGCGCAGCAGGGCCACCTTGGCGATGTATATCTATGTTATACAGTCAGCATGCTCTTAAACTTGTCATGGAATTGTGTTTTTCTTTTAAAGATCTTTCCGTATTAATTTTCTTAACGTGGACATAACCCAATAATCAGCAGCGGTGATTACAAATTGAGCACTGCTTGAGACATGCGAGTTGTTCCTGACCTCCCTAGAGGGCAAAAATTAGCAACTTTTTTCAGCTATTGAAAGTTCGAAAATCTCTGTGTTAATAGGGATGTTCCTGGTTCTTTCCAAGAAGAAAAGGACAGGATGAACTGCTTAGCTTCTGTACCATTGTAGAGGTTTTCCATTTCTTTTTGACAGTGCAAAACTTTTTAATTTATTTATTGTATTATCTGCCTGTTGTTAGAAGCAAGCAATTTTCAATTATAGCTAATTATTTTCATTTAGTTTCAGAATGTTGGCCAAGTGGAAGGACAGAAGAACCAAGATCATTTGCTCCCCTTGTTGGAAAGATACCCGAAGAACAATCCACTGCACAAAACAAGCAAACCACACTTATTGTGAATGAAATAGACAACCAAGACAGCCATTGGAGGCAGAAGACAGTCCATCCAATCATTTCCAATGAACCAGTGTGCCAGGCAGACAGTGGTTCAGTCGAATATAGTTTCCCGGCTGAACAAAGTTCACCAACATCACTGCCTCTTATGGAAAAGACAGGAAGCAGAGAAGAGGACATTGTGGAGCAAGCAGCACAAGGTGCAAAAATTACTGGAACAGGAGAGAATGCTAGTGCACCACTGGTGCTTCATGGAGTTTCTTCAATGCCAAGCAATTTTAGTAAACCTGAAAAAGGAGAGGCAGTAGCTTCCAGGCCTCACGGATGGTCTAACGTTGGCCATCAAAGCAAGACCATGGAGACAGGTAGAAGAAAAGATAATGAACCAGCAGAACAGCCCAACCAGAGATTCTGGGGTCTCTTTCAGTGCTCCTTCTGCAATTTTGTTTTTCAAGATCTTTCTGAACTTCTTCAACACCAGGAAACCCATAATCAGGAGAAGTTCCAGGGCATTGGAAATGAAGTGTCCCACCCTGATTCTCAACAACAACAGCCTGTGTTGGAGTGGAGAAGGTACCGCTGCATAGTGTGTGATAAGACATTCTGCAAACAGTCCTCGCTGGTCACACACTTACGTATACATACTGGCGAGAAACCCTTTTCCTGTCACGTATGTAGAAGAAAATTTAACCAGCGTACAAGCCTCACTGTCCATTTACGGACCCATACAGGGGAGGCACCATTTCCCTGTAACAGGTGTAACAGAAGTTTTCGACAACAGTCCAATCTCACCCACCACATGAAGAGTCATCAGAGAACTGAAGATGTTGATGGAGCTGAGTGGAGTGAAGAGAACACAGCTCCCGGTATCCCATTCATGTATCTGATATCTGAAGCAGATGACAGTAACAGCGAAGTATGGGGCAGCAAGGTTCCCTTTATTAAGAACGATAAGGGAGAAGATCCTGGTTCTTGTAAAAGGCCTTATGTTTGCGGGCATTGTTTCAAACGATTTACACATCAGTCCAACCTCCTGGTCCACCAACGCATTCACACAGGAGACCGATCTTACCGCTGCCAAGAATGTGGCAAACATTTTACTCGTAGAACCAGCTTGATGGTGCATCTCCGAGGCCATACAGGAGAGATGCCTTATTCCTGTGTACAGTGTGGAAAAAGTTTTCGCCAACAGTCGAACCTCCTCTACCATATGAAAAGTCATGTGATGCCAATTGAGCCCAAAGTGGACACCTCTGCAGAACATGAACAGCCTGGGAAGCACTCTGGGCAGCTAATAGGGCCATCTGGACAGTATGTAGATCGAGAGAATCCACAATTATTAAACGCTAGTGGGGAGAGAGTCGAAGAAAGCCAATTGAGAGCTTTTCAGTGTACCCACTGTGCTAAATGGTTCCCGAGTTCGCACAGCCTTCTGTTGCACCAAAAACTTCATGTGGAACAACCTAGCACAGTCATGCATCGTAGAGAAATACAGGTCCCATGTCCTATTAATAGGAGCCTTCCACATACTTACACTGAAAACTTGCTGTTACCTCGCCAAGAGCATGATAGCTATCCATCACAACATTTCAAGCTATCTCCCCGAGCAGAAAGCAATTGTGTTGTGGGGACATTGAACAGTCTAGAATCCAACCTTATTCCTCAAACTGGACATAGCTCTAGTTTCCAGAGAGTCACGAGTCACAGTTCAGAGGGAACATCTGGTAAAGGTCCTTACCATGTTCTAGGAAGAGGACGACCAAGGAAAATCACCTTGCTAGGACAGGGCCATGGCCAGATGGGAGCATTTTTGGGTGGGAAAGCAATACACAGGTGTTGGAAGTGCCCTCGTTATTTTAACAACAAGTCAAATTTAATCGTTCACTTGCGTATTCATACTGGGGAGAAACCTTTTCAGTGTTGGCTCTGTGAGAAGAGATTTAGACAGCAGTCAAATCTGATTCAGCACCTCAAAAATCACGAAGATGTTCTTGGAGATGATCTTATACCACGTCCAAGGAAAATCTTAAATAAGGAGCATCCAAATGGAAAAAATGTTCAGGGTTTAGGCTTGCTTCAGGCCTCAAACTCTCCTCAGCCTCATTTGGGTTTCCTTCCTTTCGATAGAAGCCCCATGCATCACAACGGTCAGCTCTACGAGGCCCCTCAAACCATACACCTAGGTGATATAGCATCTAGTACAGAGTGTATATCTAACAATTTAGACACCAGTAACTCGCCAACATCGGCTGAAAGGACATACAAATGCAGCAGCTGCTTTAAAACATTTAATCACAAATCCAATCTTTTGGTCCATGAGCGTATCCACTCAGGAGATAAGACTTACCGTTGCCTGGAGTGTGGCAAGCACTTTAGCCAGCGCACCAGCCTGATGGTACATTTAAGAACTCATACAGGTGAGATGCCGTACTCTTGCCTTCAATGCCGGAGACGTTTCCGTCAGCAGTCTAATTTGCTTTATCATATAAAGACAAACACAGTTCAAGGGCAGCTAAATTGCACACCAGAAAATCTGCCAGGTTCCCCAATAATTCCTAGGCTAGAGCCAGTGGTTGAAGCTAGTATGAGTTCCAACATGGAGGCTTCCCCTGGGCCTCCACCTTCCTGGGTGCATTTGGAAGCCAGTCCTAAAAATGATACCACATCATTAGAGGTCGGAAAAGCTGAGTACCACTGTTCTGCTTGTGACAAAGTATTTACTCATCAATCAAACCTCTTAGTTCACCAGAGGATCCATTCCGGAGAGCGTACGTACCACTGCCATGAGTGCAACCGCCAGTTCAGTCAGCGTACCAGCCTAATGATCCACTTGCGTACCCATACTGGGGAAATGCCCTATTCTTGCCAGTGTTGTGGAAAACGGTTTCGCCAGCAGTCAAACCTTTTGTATCATTTGAAAAGCCACGTAGGGCAGGGCATTTCCATGGACGCTGATCAAACTGCAGAGTATGCAGTGCCCAGGGCAAGAGGCCGTCCCCGTAAAACCGACTTGAGTGACACGGCAAGGGAAAAGGGAGTTGCACCCCGTGGCAAGCGCACATACAAGTGCACAGAATGCCCCAGGCGCTATAACCTTATGTCTAATCTGGTGGCGCACCAGAAGTCACATGACCTACAGCCTTTGTACAGCTGCTTGGAATGTGGAGACAGCTTTCTCCATCAGAGTTACCTTTCTGTCCACAAAAAGCAGCACTCCAAGGTTAGCACTCCTCATCATGGAGTGCAGCTCTGCTGGAGACCAAACCATGAGTTAATGGATGCTCGAAGCCCAGGTACAGAGCCCGAGAGAAGTGCTGTATATACACAGCAGGAAAAGTAGTGACAAACAAGATCTGCCACACATATGGTAGGGCCAAACAACGTGGCAAAAGAGCAATACTTGACCAATAGTAGACCTTCCAAAATTGTGTTTCCGAAGATGCTACCTTAGGAAATGTGCTTTGTGCTTTTCAGGTAGTAACTGAACAATACGTTTGACGTCACTGGTAGCCAACATGGGCTATATATGTGTTCTATTACAATGGTGATGGACAATATTACTGTAGAAAGAGTAAGAATTCTCTGAAAAGAGGTGACCCAATACAAAAAACTGTAAAGGACCACCTGTTCTTATTTTATTTTTTTTTCAAGCTGTTGCCATGAATAGTTTGTGGCCCTAGGTATGCAGATAAGCTGAGCAAGACCTCAACCCAAAACCATTTTTTAGGTTTTGAGCGCACATTACCAATAACAGAAAATAAGTAGAGCGATGCCTCTGTTATCTTGGTTTTGAAGCTTCTCTAATGATCAGCTGGTGCACACTGCTACATATTTTGGTATCAAGTCCACTTATCTTGAAGGGCTTGACACCAGCTGGTCATGGGGCAACTTCAGCACATTGTCGCTGAGAAATTCAGGCAGCAGAGGTTAAGTATCTTAACACTTTCATGGATTCCATGGTGGCTTTGTTTTGGAACATTGGGATGGAGTCTAAAATGGTGTTATAAAATGAGAAGCACTTTGGTGGTTTTTTAGCTCTTGCCTAAAGGAACGCCTGCACAGAATGGAACTAATAAGCGTTTGGATGGCTGATGAAAGTGTATGTAGTATTTGTCCTCGATTTGGCAGCCATTTTGTATGCTGCCCCAGCAGAGAATGCAGTCATCAGCAAAATAAGGAAATTAATGACATTAGAATCTAGCAATATTGCTAGTTCCTAATCCATTAGACTTTATGCTGGATGGATGAACAGTTGCCTCATGCCACACTATAGCTACTTTGTTGCTACTGAGGTGCCCAACACAGTTTAAAGGGAATCTTTACTTTAAAAATGAATCTGTACTTTATACTGAAGAGATCCGCATCCTGGCACCACCCTTCGTAAGTAATAACACCGATCCTTCTCTTATAGTGATCATAGAGGGTCGTGATATCAGTATGGTTGGGCGGTAGTATGGGGGATTGTCGGCAGGTGGTGTTCTAGGCACAATCCCAGAGTGCAGGTTCTAATCAAGGAAAAACCGGGCCTGTGTGAGAAGCAAAGATTTCTCTGCATTGCGTGGCCTTCTGCAGGGGTCTAGTTTTAGCCAAACTTGGAGGATTTCTTTAATTTTTGGCAACAGTTTCTGTAACTCCTAATGTCAACTGTTATATTGAGTCTATAGACTGAAAATTACTTCAAAGTGGTATTTATTTTTATAATACTCTGTGTTTGTTTTATGCTAATGACCATATAACTATTTATTCTTTTGTGTGCATTTGTTACATTCTGTTTAGCATTCGTAGGGATGAATCGGCAGCTCTATCTTTTAACCTTTCACGTTGCCTTCACAACTTCTTTTTTTTGACCGCTAATGGTAGACCAGGGCCTTCCAATACTATAGATCGACATTTGCATTTGAAAGAGGACTTCCAGGCCAAACACAAAATTCAGTTGTAAATAAATCTCCATAGCTTCAAAAATTTCTGAACTTGTAGCAGGCAAAGAACCCTATCTCAGATGACTTGGTGCTTGTCTGTTATGGACAACAAACTAGCCATTATTTTGCTTTCACTCTTCAACCCAACGTTGGCCTCTCCCCCCTTTCAGTAAATGCCGCATTGTAAAATCACCTTTACTCACTGGAAACTACATTGAAACCTTCAGCAAAGGCACTTTGCTCCCAGTTTTTTTTTTTTTTTTTAGAAAAAAGCTGATGGTCTAAAAAGTAAATTAAACAATTACCCCTTAAACCAACAATCTCTGTCAGGTTACTGACAATTTTGGTTCTACCTTGAGTTCCCCTTTAAATAAATGCTCTGATGCATGTGTCTGTTCGTACACATGTATGTATATATTTTAGTTAATCAGGCTGTTATTGAAGGTGCCTATAGACATGAGATTCTTTTCACCGGATCTGGTCTATTAAACACCCAGGTGATCTCTGAAAGAAGAATCAATCTTGCAAAATGGATTGTCCTTTCTGATTTCTATTCTTTACCATAAATAAAGCAAGGACCAGTGGTGTCTTACCAGTGCTGAAAGCTTTGGCCAAAATGATCCATCCTATTTCTGTTCTTCACCATAGGTATAAGGCAGGGGCCAGGGGTGTCTTGCCAGTGCCAAAAGGCTTGACCAAAATGATCTCTCCTGACTTCTGTTCTTCATAAGATGTAAGATTGGGGCCAGGGTTGTCTGCCCAGTGACGAAAGGTTTGGCATAAATGATCCCTTCTGATTTCTGCTCTTCACCGTACATAAGGTGGAGGCCAGGGGTGTCTGCCCAGTGCCGAAAGGATTGGCCAAAATGATCCCTTCTGATTTCTGCTCTTCACCATATATAAGGTGGAGGCCAGGGGTATCTGCCCAGTGCTGAAAGGCCTGGCCAAAATAGTTATACATGTTGGAAGGATGGTAGTGAGGCAGTTGTTAACTTCCAGCCAGTATCCCACGTCTATGGGTAGGCCTCAGCCAACATCTGTTTGTGAGCAGGCCAAAGTGATAACAAAGAGATCGAGAGCTAGACTTGAGGGCCTCCAGCCTTGCAGCTTGCAGTAATTACTTTACAAAGTAACATTACCAAAAGATCATATATCTCTGCCCCATACCGCCAGGGGACAAGATGAGCAATGCTTCTACATCGCTCCTAAAAAAAAAAAGTTAAAGGGAACCCATTAGAAATAAGGGAGCTGCCATTGCTGATCTGTTTTCTAAGGTGCAGACTCCAGGGCAGTTATACCGACACTTCACTTTCTACTTCAGAGTCACTGACCCAGGACATATATGTGCTTAGTGTTTTGTTGGAAAACCTTACATGCACATACTTGTTCTGGGTCTGGGACCCACTATTGACAGTGCCATGGAACCTGCAACTTCAAAGATAAGCCAGCAACTTCAGCCTCCATTTTGACAAGTTCCTTTTAATGCCCAACTCCAGACATTTTTTTTTAAGTTTTGGATAGAGCAAGAAAGTATTGACATTTTTATTGGGCTTTTAAACCTGAAGTTTAATCTGCTTATATATTTTGTCTTCCCTGATTCCTCCTCCCTTCCCTTCCCACACATCATCCTCCTAATAAAATTATATCACAAAAAACTTTCTGTTTTCATTACATTCCTTATTGTAGTCAGAGAAGTCATCATTGGGTCTTTGTGCTTCTCTATGCAATGTAGGCAGATCATAGCTGGTGGGAGTGCTGTACATAGCTTGCTGAAAACATTACAGCACCCTGTCTCAATACTCCTCTCAACACCCCTCAGTCCTGATGCAGGCACTGGGTGGGCACTTGGGAGGGGTTATATGAATATAAAAATGCCTTGACGGGTGGATATCGGTCTGCAGGCATGGGAGTTCCTAGGGAGGCTGAATTTGTTATGCAGGCTGCCCTAAAGTAATGCCCACATGTGATGCTGAGCCTCTATGATTGAAATCCAATGAATGAAGGGCGTGGGCCAGGCTTGGGAGGAAAAGGCTAGATAATTCTGAACATCCTCGAGGCAGGAAATATTGCTTGCTGCGGCTTCTAGTGCACACTGTGAGAAGCTTTAATAGAGAAGAGCCTGTACAACTGTGCAAGACTGAGGGGACGGCTGGAGTTCAGCTTTAATTCCTGCTTGGGACCCCATAGGGAGAGTTTCTATTATGTCTTATCCGTATTCTGTATATATTGCAATACATATAGAGAGTTGTAGATGAGCACTAGAGGGAAATCTTATTGGCTCAGTGATGTCACAGATGAGATAAGACTTAAGTATTTTTATTTCTCCCTTTGACCTCCTTGGGGAGATTATCTTTCACTTCATGTCCCTAAGATACCACGGTCAAAAATTGGCGGGGGGGGGGGGGTGGATTGTGCGCTTATCACTGCGTCAGGAAGGCTCAGACATTTCTCATCACTTCCTGCCCTGACAGGAAGTAAGGGGAAGTCTCTCCAATGCCTGAACCATTTTCTGCTCTATCGAAAACTTAAATAAAAAGTTACAGACAGACCAGAGCTTGTTTAAATCCTTCTTTCCACTATGACGGGGCCACGGAGTCGCAGAACATCTCTCCTTATAAAGAGGTTGAGAAAAGTGCACCTGTAGTATTGGTAACCTTGTTTAGAAAATGAATATTATAAATATGTGCCTACACTGTGCATAGTGTCCATGCATTTCTCTGTATCTATATATGAACTGATAAAAATAAGATAGAGCTGGTATTTCATGTATTGTATTTGTTTAAAACTAAGCTTCACTTTTGGTCCCCCCCCCCTTTTTTTTTAGAGCTCCTTTTAGTAAATTCCATAATCGTTTTACTGTAAGATTCTGGTTGTTTGCAAAACTCCTCCTTTCCCTTTTTCGCACTACCTCTGTTTTTGCCGAAGTTTTCAAGCCACGCATCCAGAAGGAATTAAAGGGTAAGTTCGCCTTTTCATGAAAAATGAAAAGGTGAACTGACTCCAAATATCCTGGCCACCCCTCTGGACCACGCTGCACATTGCAGCCTTGATGCACTGTGCTGCCGGTGTTGTGGTCTGTTCACCATACAATCTAAAACACAGCCCCTGAGTGAGTATCCATCATGATGTTTGCAATGGCAAGCCCTCATTGGTCAGCGCGGTCACGTGAGAAGCGCTTTTTTCTTCTGGGACACCTTACCAGAGGAAGAAACCTTAGATGCACTTCACATTGGTCAGCATGGTCACATTGATGTGCTCATTAACCAGTTCAGCCCCGGAAGGATTTCCCCCTTTAGGACCAGAGCCCTTTTTGCAATTCGGCACTGCGTCGCTTTAACTGAAAATTGCGCGGTCGTGCGACGTTGTACCCAAACGAAATGTGCGTCCTTTTTTTCCCACAAATAGAGCTTTCTTTTGGTGGTATTTGATCACCACTGCGTCATTTCTGATCGCCGCTATAAACAAAAGAAGAGCGACAATTTTGCAAAAAAAAAAACAAATTTCTTACTTTTTGCTAAAATACAAATCCAAAAAAAATATAAAAAAACATTTTTTTTCATCGGTTTTGGCCGATTTATATTCTTCCTCATATTTGTGATAAAAAAATGGCAATCTGCGTTTATTTATTGGTTTGCGCAAAAGTGGTCGCGTTTACGGATGATGAGAATTCATTTCTGGGGTTTTTATTTTTTACTAGTAATGGCGGCGATCTGCGATTTTTAGCGGTACTGCCATATTTCAGCGGACATGTCGGAACATTTTGACACTTTTTTGGGACCATTGGCATTTATACAGTGATCAGTGCTATAAAAATGCACTGATTACTGTGTAAACGCCATTGGCAGTGAAGGGGTTAACCTGCAGGGGGCGCTCTAAGGGTTAACAGTGTTCCCTGGGCGTGTTCTAACTGTATTTGGGCTGCCCTAACAGGGGAAGGGAAGTGATCACAGTTTCCACGTAGAGGAAGGCTGTGATCACAGCCCTTCCCCCCTCACAGAACGGAGGTCCGTGTTTACTTACACGGACCTCCGTTCTTTCACTCCGGGGGGGGGGCATCGCGGGTGGCCAGCGGAGATCGAATCCGCCGCACCCGCTCCCTGGCCCTCCCCGGACACAGTGAGCGTGCGGGCGCGCCTCCAGCAGCGCGCGCGCTCACTGTGCACGATCCCGCAGCCGCCGTCATATGACGGCGATTTGCGCAGAGGAGCCATTCTGTCACCGTCAAGACGTTAAAGAGTACTTGTCATTATGATGGATACTCATTCCGGGCT
>BLSH010498750.1:485715-509081 GCA_018402905.1 Glandirana rugosa
TGTGATCACAGCCCTTCCCCCTCTCACAGAACGGAGGTCCGTGTTTACTTACACGGACCTCCGTTCTTTCACTCCGGGGGGGGGGCATCGCGGGTGGCCAGCGGAGATCGAATCCGCCGCACCCGCTCCCTGGCCCTCCCCGGACACAGTGAGCGTGCGGGCGCGCCTCCAGCAGCGCGCGCGCTCACTGTGCGCGATCCCGCAGCCGCCGTCATATGACGGTGATTTGCGCAGAGGAGCCATTCTGTCACCATCAAGACGTTAAAGAGTACTTGTCATTATGATGGATACTCATTCCGGGCTGTGTAAAGCAGTGTATGGACCCTACACTGGCAGCGTGGGGCATCACGGCTGCTATATCCAGATGGGTGTTGGAGTTAGTTCACTTTTTCATTTTTCATGAAAAGGTGAACCTACCTTTAAATAGCCATCAGGAGTGCGCACACCAAGTGCTTAGAAGCCAACTGTCCCGGATTGCCAGGACAGTTGCATTTAGGTGATCTTTAGATGCTGTGTCCCATGGGTAATAACCAAGGGGATCAAGGCTGCAAGTAAGCTGATCCACATTATTGTGGTCAAGACTGCCAGAAAGCTGG
The DNA here is from genome assembly GCA_018402905.1 of Glandirana rugosa. Classification (NCBI taxonomy): domain Eukaryota; kingdom Metazoa; phylum Chordata; class Amphibia; order Anura; family Ranidae; genus Glandirana; species Glandirana rugosa. The sequence goes on from BLSH010498750.1 coordinate 486,312, forward strand.
CATGATCTGGGCAGGGCCATCTGGAAAGTCCGTGTCTTAAGAGCAGGACCGCCCTGAAGGTGGGTGTTTTAAGCGTGGGTGGGAAGGGGACAGCATCCCTGGGAACTGGCATGAGTATGTTGGCATGTATGCAAGTGGCAGAGAAGCAGTGCAATACTAGAGGAGGAAAGAGAGAATTTAAGTGTGGTCACATGGTTTGCAGACCACAGAAATATAATGTTAGCGTAAAAGCTGCAATGACTTAAAAATGAATTTCAGCTGACAGTGAGCATTTTTTTTACATTTAGACAGAAAAAGACAAAAAGTATAATGGAAGCTATCCGAGACTATAGAAATTCAAATATTTTGAAACTGGTTGTGCTGGCAGTGTATTAATTCCTGAAAAGGTTTTTTCAGTGGCGGTATTATAGTATAGGTACCAGTACGTGTACGCATCCCAGTTAGCACCACGAGATTGAAGAAGTATTATGCCGGTTTTAATGTGCGTTAATGCTGGAAAGGTTTTCTGAGAAAAGAAAGATTTATATATTTATACCTATTTAGAACAACTCGTTTCTCATAAGAAGTGTCAGAGGGGCTTTTTGCGTGCTTTGGTACACTAATATGGCCAAACGCGGCCATCTCACCAATATGAGCTTGTTGGACATCGGACATCCCATTCTGAAATCATGGGCATTAATATGGCGTTCCCACCTCTGTGGCTTTAAAGGGGACCTTGCAAGGTCCACTTACACTGCCCCCTCCCCCTATCTGCTGTTAGTAGGTGTAATATGTATCTGTAAAGAAAAAAGGTCAGGTTTATACTTGCCTCACCCACTAGCGGCCCCTAGGACAGCATGACATTATGCTTCTTTTGGTGAGATCCTGGGGAGTACTGAGCAGCTTAAATCTCGCAAGGTGCTCTTGCAATGGATTGAAGTGTCTTCCCATGAGAATTCTGCTCTGCATTCCTCATTCAGCCAAAAGAGCATTTGTAAGGTCAGGTACCAATGTTGGCTATAAAGACTTGGCCTAAAGTTGGTGTTTAAATTCATCCCAGTAGTGTTCAGTAGGGTTGAGGTCAGGGCTCTATGCAAGCCACTTGAGTTCCTCCACACCATACCCATCAAACCATGTGTTTATGGAGCTGGCTTGGTGCACAGGGGCACAGTCATGCTGGAACAGAAAAGGTCCTTTCCCAAACTGTTGCCATAAGGTTGGAAGCTCTCAGTGCCCATGTATAATGAATCATTAACCATACCCTTCACTGAAAACATGGGAACTTAATATTTTGGAATGGTGTCCACATACATTTGGCCATATGGTGTATGTTAACAAAGGACATGGGGTGGTACTTATTTTTTAAAATAAATTAAATGTATTATTTTAAGGTGACCCTATCCATCTCACATTAACTCTCATTTAGGCATACCTTTGTAGATCTTATATAGATCTCCTACACACCGCCTTGCTTTAGCACTGCACTAGGTTGGAATATCAGTGCTGATAACTGCAGGTTAAAAGTGCTTTACTCCAGCGCTACTCTGAGCCCTAGATGATCTAGTGCCCCTGGCCCCCTGCCCATCACATGCAAAAACTTTCCTGTACAGAACATGCATGGGCAGGTGACATGGAGGGATGGGTGACAGACTACTTCCTCCTGTTGATGGACATGCCTGGTATAATATGTTGGTGCCCACACACAAGCTGCGGCAAGGGCACTGGTGAGTTTATAGTGACTCTTATTAACCAAGAGGTGCTTAAGGTTAGAGAAGGGGTTGTAGGCTATGTACTTAAGGTTAGAGAAGGGGTTGTAGGCTATGTGCTTAAGGTTAGAGAAGGGGTTGTAAGCTATGTGTTCCACAAGAGGCTGAAAAAAAAATCAATATTTGACCTTCACTTTGGAGTTTTTCGAGATGTTCAGAGAGATCACATAAACACTTGTAGGCATGACATTTAATTAAGTAATGACAGATACAGATAACAAATGTAATATTAGAAAAGGTAACAAGAATACTTCGCTATAGATGCCTTTTCATCAAGGGTCCCTCGTCTTGCGGCTTGGCACAGATGATCAAAATCAGGCACGAGTATTTAGGCAGCTCTGGGATGGAACAGCTATTACAAGCTTTGGTACATACAGGACCAGTGGGTAGCATTTGGGCAATTACAAACTCTGAATAGCAGTATTACCATTTAAGGAGATAGCCTACCCAGGTCAGTTTGTAATGACATTCCTATAGCATTAGGTCAGTTAAGGTAAAGCCATACATACTGTATGTACTCATATGCCCCCTTAACCAGGTTTGGAATTGATTTTTAGATATTGTGAGCCAATATTAATATGACATTTCCCCATCAACAAGATACTTACACTTACAGGCTCTGTAGATGAGTTTTCTGGATGGGCTTGGGGGGCATTGTGGTTGGTTGGGGGGCACTATGGAGAGCAGGAGGTTCAGCCACAGGCTGGAGGGGGTACTGAAGGCTGAGGGCTCTCAGGTGGCACGCCCCCACCCCCTATAGTGATAGGAGTTAGGAGGGCACTGTGGGTGGTTAAGCAATCTGTAGTTGGCTGGACCCTGGGAGAGGGAGGACCATAGGGGCCAATGGTTGAGAACCACTGTTCTAGAGAGCTTGTAAACACACCCCTTCCCTTAGCATTGCACCAGGTTGAGAAATGTGTGCTGATTATTGCATGTTGACAGTGTTTCACTGCAGTGCTACACTGACCCCATGGCCTGAGAGGGGTTTCTCCACCATGGGTTCTACAAGAGACTGATTAAAAATAAAGTATTTTTTTGAACTTCACACAATGCTTGCACTCAGTGGTTGATAATTGGTGGGCACTGTATTGCATGGAGGGAAGGATAGCAGACAGGTGGCATCACTCTCCTTCCCAATTACTCCTTTCCTCTTCCCATCATGAATAAGCTCTACCAATGTAATAAGAAATCAGAGGGAAGACTTTTAGGCTGCATGTGTTTTATAAATGTTACCCCCAGTAAAGACTAGTAAATTTAAGGACTCTTCACAGCACTTATGTTCTTATACATTTTGCAGCTCAGGTGAAATTCTTGCAAGGAGAAAAGTCATTGTTCTGATGGGTTCCATTACGAAATCCATTTTTAAAACTACATGCTGCATTTCAGGTGTGTGGACTTGCTTTTGCCCTTTGATTTAGTTGACTAGGGGTCCTCCGGAAGTTGCTGGGAGTTCCTTGAGCTACCAGCAGTTTTTGCCTCTGATATGAAACCACTGACACCAATAGTGTTTTAGCTATCTCCAAGGAGGCCATTCCTCCCACTGACCACCGATGTAAGACTGACCATCACAATAATGTTCCATGAGCTGCTAATATAGTAATAATTTACCAGACTTCCCTGAGAACTGAAAGTAATTTCAAGGGTTCCTCCACATTAAAAAGTTTGAGAAAGGCTGTCTTAGAGACTTGGTACTCAGAAGGCAAAGGCTCTTTTCTCCTATACAAAAGTCTACTCTATAAGAAGTCAACCTGTAGCAGGCCAGCAGTGTGACCATGACGGGTCTATGCAGACCTGTTCTTTAGAGTCAGGCAGCTGGGAGAACCAGACAATGTGCATGGGGAGAGCACCAGTCTTTACTGCAAACATATAATTGAACATACAGCTCTATTTTCAAGTTCCTTCTGTACATTAATGGAGATTTTAGGACATCTTGATAAATCAGACCATTGTTTGTTTCATAACACACTTAAGAACAGAGTTTCTCTATCAGGATTCCATGGAACCCTAAGGTACCTCCAGAAGTTGCTTGCTAGGGGTTCCTTGAGCAATGAGCAATTTCGGACTCTCAGATAAGTTCCCACTGACCTTTTTGGCTATCTGTAAGGGGGTCATTCTTCCCAATGACCACAAGTGTAAGAAGCATTCTTCCCAGTGACAATCACACTAATGTATCATGCGTTGTAGATATAGTCATTTTTAACAGGGGTTCTATGAGACCAGAAAATTATTTCAAGGGTTCCTCTATTTTGAAGAGGTTGAGAAAGGCTGCTTTAGAATAACAGGCCAGTGGTGTAGTGAACTACTTAGTGTTGTATCTGAGGAAGAAGTGTTTCTGGTTGTGTCACTCCTGGTATATTATATCTTTGGTTCTCCCTGGTAGCTGTGGTTAGTACAAACAGTTCCACTATCAAAGAAACTTGTGAATTTGTGTTCTCTATCAGACTGCAGTGCTTTCTTTGGGGACATGTCGGGTTTGATTTACTCATTTTCCCTTAGCTTAGTGAATGAGGTAAAGCTCTTCCGACTTCTATCATCTAGTCGTTGGCAAGCAAAAAAAAAAATGTTTTTCCCCTGCTCGTAGCTGGGTATTCTTTGAAAGTCAATTTTAGCCACATTGATGAAGGAAAACTCCCTTTGCAAAATGTATGACGGAATTTCCTCTAGTAAATCAACCCCATGGTGTCAATGTTTTTTTATTTTTGTTTTTTTTAAGATCAGGCTCTCTGATGGACTTAATAAACAATACAGGCGGTCCCCGGGTTACAAACAAGATAGGGACTGTAGGTTTGTTCATAAGTCGAATTTGTTTGTAAGTGGGAACAGGTACATTTTTAAGTGTAGCTTCAGCCAAAACAAATATTTTTAAGCTTTTTGGATAGCATAGGGAAGGGGTAACACCTCTGTAATGTTTGTTTTGCTGTCTATGTTTCTGTTCAGAAGATTTCACCTCACTTCATGTCCCAATGATAATTGGATTTTGAAAATTGTGGGTTGTTGTGGAAGCAAGCCTTGGTGATAAAGCATCAGTGGAGTCACCTTTTTCCCATAATAACTCTTACAGGAGTGAATTTCCCTTCCTAGGGGGAGATTTCCTCACTTCCTGTTGTCTCCCTCCGTTTGTAAGTAGGAGTCGCTCGTAAGTCGGATGTTCATAACTAGGGGACTGCCTGTATAAGGAGCAAAGTCTATAGCATCCAGTTACTGAATCCATACTTGTAGAACATATATTGTATTTTGATTGGCTGCTCTGGGTATTGTACTTTGCTCCTGGTCTATTTTGTTGAGTGATCCAGCAGCATAAATTTAGCACACAGCAAGCAAATGTTGCACCAGCATATTTCTAAAGGTTTGCACAAATATACGGGCTGACGTAAAGGAGATTTTTTTTTTTTGAATTACGAACACTCTAAAATTGCCATTTCAAAATAGTGTATGCATGCACACCTGTTATGGCTTTTTACAGGTCTCCAGATCCTGTGCAGTCATAGCAGCTTCACCTAGAAAGGCCTCTTAGCTTGATCTCTGCTGGCTGCATGGATCAGAGGTTGTAGACTTCATACCTCTCTCTTAGTATGTTATTATGCATAAGGAGCAGAGAACATCATTGTACAGCAATCCTGCCTGTTTGTTTTCCTTCTCATTTAGTAAGAGTTTTTTTTTATACGTGTGGCCTCTCTGAAAAGCGATTTGTGGTGGATTGCATTTCACAAGCATTTAACAGGTGGCTTGGGGACCTTATATCCCTAATCACCACCTGTGTTAGCCATTGAAAGCCCACCACATCACAACTGCATGCAATACAGTGCATGCACGCCCCCCATTCACATGGTGGCAAAACTCTGTTTACTGACTCCCCAAGTGTAAACGGGGCCTAAGACAAGTAACGAGTGGCTGATAGGAAGAGGGGGGATTAGGGTGTGGATAGAACTGCCCTACTACTACCTGCCTGGTTCGTGGCATAGAATGAGTGTGTTCCTACAGAGAAGTTGCTGCGAGGAAATTAATTCTCTCTCAGTAGCACCACCTTCATCACGTCCACTTGTTCTAAGGAACAGACTAGGCTTGATTGATGGTCTATGGATAATTCAAAAAGTAACGCATGCACAACATTTGCCACATGAACCGTAATGTGTCTGGTCTATTATGCTAGAACATGTCTTTAAACAAAGGCCCAGTTTACTGTCCTTCAGCTTTTAGGGGGGCCGGACTGTGGCCAATGGGAGTAAAAAAAAAATATAGTGCCTGTGGCCGGTAGGAGGAGGAATTGTGATCCATAATGGGTATTAGTGATAGGAATAATGCATTTTTGTTGGTGTCAGTGGGAGGAATAGTGCCCCATTGTTTGTATCAATGGAAGGAATTGTGACCCATCATTGGTATCAGTGGGAGGAATAGTGCCCCATCATTGGTATCAGTGGCAAGATTAGTGCCCTGTCATTGGTATTAGTGGAAGGAATAGTGCCCCATCATTGGTGCCAGTGGAAGGAATAGTGCCCCATCATTGGTGTCAGTGGAAGGAATAGTGCCCCATTGTTGGTGTCATTGGAAGGAATAGTGCCCCATCGTTGGTGTCAGTGGGAGGAATAGTGTCCCATTGTTGGTATCAGTGGGAGGAATAGTGCCCCATCGTTGGTATCAGTGGGAGGAATAGTGCCCCATTGTCCATAATAGTCGGAGGAATTCCAAAGTGCCGAATAAAGGCATGCAAAGGGCCGCAGTTTGGAGACCAATGTGTTAGAAGATGAAAGTTAAGACCTGCTTGATTACTGTGGGTTACAGTGTTATTTTTCTTCTTGTAAGTTGTGTTGGATATTAAGAAAATGGGAATTAAAATGCTTCGGTTTCCTGTTAGAAAATGTAAATGTATACAAACCTCTGTATTATTGTAATTAATCATGTTCAGGAAACAGTGCCAGCCAAGGAAAGAAGCCAAGGCTTATTTAAGAACGCCTTCAGGAGGAACTTTGCTTGTTGGCTTGAGAAGCCACTCTTTTGGGGTGGTAAAATAGAAGAAGGATAATCTAATTTGGAGTTGGTCTGTCTATTAAGAGCTTGTGGTACCAATGACATATGAATTGGCTGCTTGTGTTGCATGAAGGTGGTAGTAGATAGGAGATAATCCTCAGCTGGATATGGCAACTATTACGTCTGTATACGAAAGTTAGAATCCTCAGCCAGCTAACCTTCAGGAGAATAGCTATTGGCTTTGTTGGATTATCGCATTTCCTTGACATTATCTGGCACTAAAGGTGTTTGAGCATTTGCTTTCTGGCCATAAGGACACACATTTGGTTTGAATGTGCACATTCAATTGTGCCTGCACCTCCAACCACTTTGGAAATTCTGTGGCCATGTCTACTAAAGGGAAGGCTTGCAGAGCTATCACTAGAGTACCAGTATCAGCCATATGTTTGTTAGATATTCGACTTTCAGAAAAAAACAAGACAGTATACCCACATGGTACCCCCACCCCTTCCGCTGAACATGGATGGGTGGTAGGCTCCTACTCTGAAACCTCACTAGTTAGTTTTACCAGTCATGTCAAATAGCCTCAAGGTCACCACCCTGCTCCATGCCATAGTGAAGCCCTTCTTTGCAAACCTAATGCTTTGTAATGTGCTAGCAAAATTCAGCCTCAGCTTTAGTGTGGTAGGCTCAGTTGAAAGTGGTTGCACATACTGTATATCAGTTGCAGTCTCATGAATATGGGTTAAATTAGTAAGGAGCGGCAGACATAAACATACGGGTGACCTTCATTTAACTACTGCAGTATACTCTGCTTGGGCCTACCAGCCAAAGCTTGCGCTTATTCACTATGGCAGGGACATTGTGTAACCTGTAGCTACCAATTAGAAATTTTTACACACTGATCTTGCTTCGCTGAGCTGAAATCTGATTGGTCACTGCAGATTACAGCTTTTTGCCCTGCTTTACTGAATAAACATAAGCATGTTTGTCAAGATGGAGTCAGTTATTTTTCAGTCACTGATGGCCTCCTATGAAAAGGAGGTGCACTTGCAACCGTACGTGAATCTCTGTCCTCAGGGTGAAAAGTGTAGTGTCTGTGTATTCTGCAATAAACTGATCTTAGTCTTGTAGAGAGAGACCCTTTCAGTATACATTCTCCTTAAATCTAGCAAGCCGTGCTTTTGTAAAATAATGTATATTGTGATTTTTCCATTTTGCCTATTTACTCTCATGACAACTTACACTTTCCTCACTTCCTGGTCTTCCATTGACTTTGAATTGTGACTGTAGAGTTGGGAAAAGCTATTTTCCAGAACAGGACTTTACCTCGGTTCACATATTCCCAGGCTTGTTTGCAAAAATCAGCCCACCTGACCACTATTCTTTCAAACTAAAATGATGGATTTGAAAAAAAAACAAAAACCATATAAAGTGATTATTTAGGTCAGATTTATGGGTCTACTAATGAGTCTGAGCATAAGAGGACTCAGATGAAGACTATTGCAATACTGAGTCTGACCATAAGAAGCCTCATAAGAAGAGGACTATACATCAGATCCAGCTGGTGTACAAACTTCAAAGATTAAAGTGGAATGATACTAATTATGTAAAGTCCAGGATTAACAAGTCAGGTGCTTAAATTGGAATTGCAGTTTCCTCCTCAACAAAGCCGACACTGATTTTTTTATACCACACACAGACCTCATATTCGTAGGACTGGTGGCCACTTTGTGAGTCCCTTGGACAGCACGGTTCAGAATCACGCTCAGACCCGGGTGGTGGCAGCTGTTTGAACACTGTACGAAATGACATGATGGAACGCCCTCCTAACCAACTTCCATTGAGTTACCAACAACCGCGGAAAAATAAAACTCATGGCACTGCCCATTGATGACCAACTTCCTTCAGAATGTTGAGGATTGATAAAAATGGTAAGGAAGGAACTGAACTCTGGAAAAAGTTCATATTATTGCAGTTGAGGTAGAAAATTGCCACCAATGGACTAAATTTATTTAGAGACTTCAATGTTCTGTCTCACTCAGCCAAGCTTCCAGATGTATTCTGATGTAACACTTCTAGGCTCTTTTGTAACAGCCTCCTGTAGTATGCTCTTGTTAGGTTAATTCTCCATGTGATATTACTAACATTGCATTAACTAAAGAGAATAAAAAAATATTTGAGTAAAGTGATGCTTGGCTTGTTGTATCTGAACCATTGCTAAAAGGTACCCATTGATTGTAGAGGGCAGTTGGATGAACAGGCAAAGATCCAAACATATTACGGTACCACTGTAAACTGTCAGATGCATAAACTCCAACAATTGGCTGGATCAGGTAACTGTAATTTTGTCTCTTAGTCTTCACTATTTGTCCTATGATCCCCCAAGGTCCTGTTTACACTGCTGCATTTTGGAAACATGTACGTTGGGTCTTGTGCACATGTGAGGGTTGTTTTTGTCCACACAGGAATGCAGAGGTGTTCTGTGCAGGCAGTCCCATTCATGCCAGTTGGGGCACAAGGGCTGCATGGACACAGCCACTGCTTCCAATTTGACAATGGATCTACAGCCCCAAATGGAATAGCTGATGTGTATATCCGTGTGGGCAAACACTGCCTCGCTCAGGCGTAAGCTGTAGTACGCCCATGTGAACAAGGCCTTACTGCAAGGCACTGCATGCTACTTGGTATGGTGCCATTCATACTGAGGTTCACTGTCAAAAAAGGTTCAGGTCTGATTTCTGGACCACTATGGTGTGTGACAACTCATTGACTTTGAATGGGCTGCCTAACAGTGCACATTAACCACTTGAAGACCTGGCACTTTTTGTTTACAAGCTTAAATCAGTATTTTTGCTAGAAAATTATGTAGAACCCCAAAACATTATACATGTTATTTAGCTGAGACCCTAGACAATAAAATGATAATCGTTGCAACTGTTTGTCACGTGGTATTTGCACAGCGGTTTTGCAAAGGCAATTTTTTGGGAAAAAAATAAATTTAATGAATTAAAAAAAAAAAAAAAAATACACTATATACCCCAATTTTTTTTGTAAAATGTGAAAGATGAGGTTTCGCCAAGTAAATAGATACTCACTCGTTGAAACTATGGTACTTAAAAATCTCCATAGGCATCGCTTTAAACGCCTTTACAGGTTACCCATCTAGAGTAACAGAGGTCTGGCACTAGAATTATTGCACTCGCTCTAACGTTTCTAGTGATACCTTGCATGTGTGGTGCGAATAGCATTTACATATGTGTGCGTGACTTACATATACGTTCGCTTCTGCGTGTGAGCATGGATGGATGGGGCCATAGAGGTGATCAAAGAGAATCTACTCTTTGATGCCCTCTGGGACTAGCCGGCTCCACTGTCATTGTTTCTCGGGCAAGACGGCGGAAACGGTAAGGCTGAGGAACACCGGCGGGGGGGCTTCCCCTGCCCCCACTTCTGAAAGCGTTCCAGCGGCTCATGAGCCACTTGGAACGCTTATATGAGAAAGCCAGCCATAATCCCCGTAAACCACTTCAAAGCCGCAACGTATATATACATGTATTGCGGTCTTGAAGTGGGTAACGTGCAAAAATGTCCATGCTGTACTGCGCTACACCCCAGAGCTTAGGTGTGAACCTAGCCTAAGGCAATGTAAACTGTTGTAGCTTATACATATTAATATTTTGGGTTTTGAAAACATCCAACCTTTGATTTTGTGTGTTTAATTTTCAAAGCTTAAAGCGTAACTCCACTTTTGTTAAAAAGCACTCCCCTCTGGGTGATCTATGTGCATTACAAGGATTTTAACAAACTGTTGCAGATTCCTACCATTTGTTGAAATCCCTGTGTGTTCCACTGTGCCCATGTGGAAAAGTGAGTCTAATGGTAGTGGTTTTATAATCATCAATGAGCTGTGCACCTGCAGGGCACTAAAGGGGACAGCTGCTGGGTCTGCATCCCTTTAGGCGTGATTTCCTATTGGGAGTATCTCACCAAAAATGACATTTGTGTTGCAAGGGATGCCTGAAATCTGACTTGTATCTTAGTGTAGACTCCTGGGAAAATCAGTGAGTCAATCACAAAAGCAGGAAACTATGTTTCTCTTACGTTCACTGACAGACGCAGCCCTTCACTGACAAGTGGGGTTTATGCACATCCTACTAGGAGTTGACTAGGCAAATAGAAAAAAAGCAAGCTGACCCCTCCCAGGGGGCCATCCTCACTCCAGCATATAACCCCCCTGCTCTGCATAGCATATCAGTTTTTTATGCCTAGTCTGGCAAGGAGTTAGACCTGGTTCCCTGCTGGGATCTGCGGTTCCCCATTTTTTTCTTCTTTGTTGCTTTTCTCAAGCTATGATGAAGACTGCTATCAAGTAGCCAGCTGGGGCATAGAGGATATCTTGAATCCTGAAACATTCCCCAGCTCGGCCGACCAATGCGAGCTACCCTTAGCCTCGGCGGGGTCCGCCGCATCGTACCCGTTCCCTGCGGGTGGCTAGTGGGTGACCCCCACTTGCGTCCGGCGACTGGGCTGTGCTCGCGTCCGAGGGCGCGTTTGGCCGGCAGCATCCCTCCCTGTGATGGGAGAAAAGTCTACGTCCGGGTGGCCACCCGCTGCGCCCGTCGGAGTGGTGAGTGACTCCCCTCTTCCCCCCCGAGGGTGCGGAATGGGGGGCTGGGCGACTGGCGGATTTTGGGCTGTCCGGTGGAGGGTTTCAGGGACGCGTTATGGTCACAGTTTCCCCCCCCCCCCCCCGCGCCGCACCCCACGCTCGACTGCCTGCGTTTTCCCCGCTATTTTGCCATAGCCGTGGCCATTTTGGGGGCTGTTTTGGCCTCTAGTGGCTGTGCGAGGGCCATTTTGCCATAGTCACGGCCTGTACAGGCGTGTTTTGGCCTCTAGTGTCCGCCCGGCGGCCATGTTTGAGGTGTCGGCCTGGAAGAAAAACGTGCATGCAATGCCGTTTTTCTCTCTCTCCTCTCCTGATATCGGTGAAGGCAGCGGCAGCGGGGCTAGTGGCGGTCAGCATCCTTCTGGGACAGCGCTTGAGAGGCACAGAACAGCAAGTATAGCTGGTCCTCCTGGGGTGTCGGCGGTGGTGGGCACAGTCCTCCTGGGCATTATCCATGTCGTTCTGTGGGAGGTGGTGGGTCTCCTTAGGGGGGTATCATGGCCCATAGGCCTAACAAGAGCTCCGGTGGCATAATGGCGTCTGAGCCTGCAGGTTCTTTTCCGGAGGGAGCGGCAGAAGCGCAGGCTGTGCTGGGGCCTGTGGTCCCCCTGGATCAATTGACGTCCATTTTGGGGGGCTTCTTTTCCCGGGGGGTGCCGTGCTGTGCAAAGGGGTGTCCAAAAAATGTCCACCCCCCGTCTTCGGGGGAGGATTCTGAACCAGTCACGGGGACCCCCGTGGTGCTCTCAGAGGGTGAGCTGGAGCCATCGGACGGTGAGGAAGACCAGGGGGCCTGAGTGGCGCACGAAAAGGCGCTGGTGGCCTCCCTGATCACCGATATCTGTGCGCCCTTGCGACTGGACCAGGCGGGGAGTCGCAGGAGGCGTCCTACGTCTGTGGGTCGTTTAGACCGTCACGGACCCCCAGGGCATACCCTTGTGATCAATTTTTTATCAGCTTGTCTACAAGGAATGGCAGCGTCCACAGAATTCCTTTCTTTGCCCAAACGTTTCGCTGTACGCTATCCCTTTGAGGATAGTTTTGTGATGAAGTGGGCATCCCCCGCAGTGGACCCTCCGGTGGTTCGCCTGAATATGGCAACGACCATCCCATTGGAGGGGTCTCCCTCTTTTAAGGATCCGGCCAATAGGCGGATGGAGGCAGTATCCAAGGCACTGTTCTTGGTGGCGGGGAAGGCCATGAGACCAGCTGTGGCGTCAGCCATGGTGGCGCAAACTCTTACCGAGTGTGCGACTGAGTTGCACAATGAGTTGAGCTGCGGGTGCTCGCCTTAGGCTTCACAGTGGACGGACCAGCTGCTACAGGGTCTTCGGTACCTGTGTGACGCAGCTTTGGACCTGCTTCCCATGCTGTCTAGATGTCTGTTTTTGCAGTCATTATCAGACGGGTGCTGTGGTTACGCTGTTGGTCTGGGTCTAAAAAGGGCCCTAACGGACCTTACCTTTCAGGGTGGTCGGCCCTTTGGGGCACAATTGGATGAAATCATTAAGGATTTCACCGGAGGGAAGAGTACCTTTCTTCCGGAGCCCAGGTGGTGGGAATTCCGCCGTAAGCAGGGTCCTGCTTCTTCGGGTCAGAAGAGGTTTTTTCGTTAGCCCAGTGCAGTGGGCAAGGGCTCAAGGCCCGGCAAGTCTGCCTCGGGGTCCGGTAAACGGCCTTGGCAGCGCAAAACCAAACCGACTTCTGGGGTTCGCAGACAGGTGGACTGCCCGCATTTCCGACTGGTGGGTGCAGGAAGTGGTGTCCTCAGGATACAGGTTAGAGTTCAGCACTCTATCCCCAGACAGGTTCTTCCCATCAAACTTGAGACTCCCTCAGGGGCGTCGAGAGGCTCTCCTAGGGTCTGTTAAGACGCTCTCCGAACAAGGGGTGATTGTGCCGGTACCTCCGTTGGAAAGGTTCTGCGGCTTCCATTCAAGCCTCTTTGTGGTGCCCAAAAAGGGTGGGGTCAGGCCAGTTCTGGACCTAAAAGCGCTAAATCACTTTGTGAAGGCGTGAAAGTTCTGGATGGAATCTGTCCGATCGGTCGTGGCTGCCCTGCACCAAGGGGACTTCATGGCGTGTCTGGATATCAGGGATGCGTACCTCCATGTTCCCATTTGTCCCCGGCACCAACGCTTTCTGCGCTTTGCGGTGGGGGGGATCTACATTGTCAATTTGTGGCACTTCCCTTCGGTCTGGCCTAGGCTCCTCGGGTGTTCACCAAGCTGGTGGCTCCGGTGCTGGCGCTATTGAGACAGAGAGGCATTGCGGTAGTAGCATACCTCGACGACTTGCTCCTGCGAGCAGAGTCTGCTTCGGCCCTGGAGGAGAACGTGGCTATCACCATAGCCTCATTGAAAGACTTCGGCTGGCTGATCAACTTGCAAAAGTCGACGTTGACCCCGTCCTATCGACTGGAATATCTGGGTCTGATTCTGGACACGGAACAGGCGAAAGTGCTCATGGTTTCAGCCTTCGAGGCGATACCTTACGCCCAGAGTCACACTCGGCTCCTGCAGCGAGCGATTCTGTCAAGGTGGGACAAGTCTCCGCTGTCCCTGGACCAGTTCATCAGATTGGATCATCAGACCAGAGGATCGTTGACCTGGAGGCTTCGGGCCCCGGCTCTAATGTTAGGGAAGTCTTTCCTCCCCCTGAATTGGTCGATAGTCACGACGGACGCCAGCCTATCGGGCTGGGGGGTCCTGGGGCAGCTGTCTGCTCAGGGCCGTTGGTCGGCGCAGGAATCCCGCCTTCCAATAAATGTGCTAGAGCTGAGGGCAATCAGGCTCTGCCTCTCCCACTGGACGGTAAGGCTGCGCGGCCTCCCGGTTCGGGCTCAGTCGGACAACGCCACGGCTGTGGCGTACGTGAACCATCAGGGCGGAACGAGGAGCTCGGCTGCGGAAGCGGCTCTCATACTGCGATGGGCAGAACTTCACGTGCCGGCAATCTCCGCCATTTACATTCTGGGTGTAGAAAATTGGCAGGCGGACTTTCTCAGTCGCTGGATCAGGGAGAATGGTCCCTACATCCAGAGGTGTTCCGCCAGATTTGCCACAAGTGGGGCACGCCAGACGTGGACCTCATGGCATCCAGGTTCAATCACAAGGTGCAGACCTTCGTGTGCAGAACAAGGGACCCGTTGGCGGCCGCCACGGACGTGTTGGTAGCGCCTTGGGGTCGGTATCTGCTCCTTTTCGCCTTCCCTCCCATCAAGCTTCTACCACGGCTACTGCGCAGGGTAGAAGCGGAGGGAATCCCGGCAGCTCTGGATTGGCCTTGGCACGCCGACGTGGTGCGGATGGTGACAGATGTTCCCTGGCGTCTGCCGCTGCGAGAAGATCTGCTGTCACAGGGACCCATCCTGCACCCTGCTTTGCCCTCGCTGGCTTTGACGGCTTGGCTATTGAGTCCCAGGTGCTGAGGGATAGGGGTGTCTCTGACTCCGTCATCCCTACTATGCTTAAGGCGCGCAAGTGTACTTCGCGCAAGACTTATCATCGCACCTGGAAGCCCTGTATTGCCTGGTGCGAGGAGGGGGGTTGGAATCCCCGCTCTTACGTTGTGTCCCGGGTGCTGGCTTTTTTTGCAGCAGGGCCTGGATAACAAGTTGGCATTGAGTACTCTCAAGGGACAGATTTCGGCTCTGGCGATTTTCTTTCAACGGCCTTTGGCGTCACATTCGTTGATACGTACATTTGTACAGGGTGTACGCCATGTGGCTCCTCAGATACGGTCGCCTTTGGCGCAGTGGGATTTGAATTTGGTACTTTCTGTACTGCAGAAACCGCCATATGAGAAAATCAGGGATATTCCCCTACAATTGCTGTCGCAGAAAGTGGCTTTCTTGGTGGCCAGTACATCCGCTAGGCGGGTGTCTGAGTTGGCAGCGTTGTCCTGTAAGTCTCCTTACTTGGTCCTTCATAAGGACAAGGTGGTCTTGCGACCTTCCCCTTCGTTTCTACCGAAGGTGGTCTCCTCTTTCCACATTAATGAGGATATTGTTCTCTCTTCATTATGTCCGCACCCGTCGCATCCCAAAGAATTTGAGTTACATTCTTTGGATGTCGTGAGGGCTTGCGGGTGTATTTGGCGGCTAAAGCTTCCTTTGGAAGTCTGATGCATTGTTTGTGCTGACAGAAGGACCGCGCGAAAGGTTGGTGGCCTCGTAGGCTACTGTTTCCCATTGGATCAGACAGACCGTGACTCATGCGTATACTGTTTGGGGGCAAGGTCCCTCCTTTTCCAGTCACGGCTCATTCCACCAGGGCAGTTAGTACTTCCTGGGCTTTCAGACACCAAGCTTCGGTGTCCCTGGTGTGCAAGGCGGCTACTTGGGCCTCAGTGCACACTTTTGCTAAGTTTTAGAAAGTTGATGTGTCAGCATCTGCGGATGCTGCTTTTGGCCGTAAAGTTTTACAGGCGGCGGTATATGCGCGGCTGGCGCCTCCTGAGAGGATTCTGTTGGGTACAGTTGTTGTTACTTACCCACCCCTCTTGAATGACACTGCTTTGGGACATCCCCACTTGTCAATGAAGGGCTGCGTCTGTCAGTGAACGTAAGAGAAAAAGAGATTTTATTAAGAACTTACCGTAAAATCCTTTTCTCTGAGTTCACTGACAGACGCAGCACCCACCCCTCTGTGTTGCGTTTGTAGGGCTTATTACGAACTGATATGCTATGCAGAGCAGGGGGTTATATACTGGAGTGAGGACGGCCCCCTGGGAGGGGTCAGCTTGCTTTTTTTCTATTTGCCTAGTCAACTCCTAGTAGGATGTGCATAAACCCCACTTGTCAATGAAGGGCTGCGTCTGTCAGTGAACTCAGAAAAGGATTTTACGGTAAGTTCTTAATAAAATCTCTTTTTTCTCTTTCGTTCATTGACAGACGCACCCTCTAATTTTGACATGTGGGGTATGCACCTTTTACCAGGAGTAGACTAAGCAGAACACAGTTCAGACAAAAAGCAAGCTAGCCCCTCCCAGGGGGCAGTCCTCACTCTGCATAACCCCCTCCGCCCTGCTAGCACACCAGTTTTTTCTGCCTAGTGCAAGGAGTAGCACCTAGGCTCACTGCTGGGACCTGCGGTTCTCCAATTTCAGTTTTTTTCTCAAGATATGATGAAAAATGCAATCAAGTAGCCGGCTGGGTGACATGCTGGAGATCTTTAGGTCCAGTTAGTCTCTCCAGCGCGGCCAGTGGATGTGAGCCCTCCCTTAGCTGCCTCTGGGGTCGGCGGCATCGGGCCCCGTGCCGTGCGGGTTAAACGACCCGCCAGCGTGCTGAGTGACCAGGCTGCGGCTCGCGTAGCTTGGCCGACAGCTCCCTCCCCACCTGTAGGGGCGGCAGGCCTGTTTTGGGTGGCTTCCCGCTGTGCCTGTCTGGAAGGGTGAGTACGCTTCCCCCTCCCCCCTCGGGGGTGCAGAGGGGGGGCTGGTGGGTGCCCTATCTCCCCCCCCTCCGTTTGGGCGAGGGTGGTTCCGGTTGTTCTCCCCCCCCACACCGCATTCTGCCTCAGTGCTGCTGTTTTTGGGCCCCCCGACCATGCGGCACTCGCCGCCATTTTTCGGAGCCGCCATTTTGCCGGAGTCGCGGCCATCTTGGTGGTGGTTTGGCCTCTAGTGTTTGCTATGGCGGCCATTTTTGGTTTGTCTCCTGATGAGCTTATAGCATGGGCTTTGGTGCCATTTTCCTCATTCTGGACGGCGCGCTCGACACGTGTGGGGGAGCTCAGCAGCGCAGTAGTGGAGGCAGGCTCACTCACTTTCAGCAAGTATAGCTGGCTTCTCCCTGGGGTGCTGGTAGCGGCACAGTGCGGGTCCTCCGGTGCATTTCCGGTCCGATGTGTGGGGGTGACCTGTGGTGGGGGTGTGGCCTGTAGGTCTCACTAGAGTCCGGGGGTGGCACATGGCGACTGAACCGGGTATGTTGGTTCCGGAACTCTCCGCGGTTTCTCGCCCGGGTGGAACCGGTCCGTGGTAGGGGGGTGGCGAAGAAGCGTCCACCCCCTCCCCCATCCTCTGAGGAGGATTCGGAGCCGGAAGGGGGGTATGTGATCTCAGTGACCCCCGTGGACCTGTCAGATGGGGAATTGGACCCTTCTGATGGTGAGGAGGAGCAGGGGGCCACCGTAGCGTGGGAAAAGGCGCTGGTGGGCCCCCTGGTGGCTGCCATCCGCGAGACGCTGCATTTGGGCCAGGCCGGGACGTCGCAAGAGGGGGCTTACGCCTTTGGGTCCCATAGGCCGGCTCGGACTCCTAGGGTTTTCCCTTATGTGCCATACTTTGACCAGTTTGTCTACAAGGAATGGCAGTGTTTGTTCACACTGCCTAAACGCTTTTCTGTGCGCTATCCTTTTGAGGATAGCTTGGTGCAGAAGTGGGTGTCCCCCGTGGTTGACCCTCCGGTGGCTACCACGATTCCGATGGAGGGCTCTCCGTCTTTTAAGAATCCTGCCGACAGGTGGACGGAGGCGGTGTCCAAGGCTATGTTCCTGGTGGCGGGGCGGCCGGTGCTGGTGTCAGTGATGGTGGCGCAGACACTCACGAAGTGGGCGGCGGGGCTGCAGAAGGATTTGGGGGACCTTGGGGTCCCTTCGGAGTCGGTGCAGCTGGCTGACCATCTGGTCCAGGGTCTCAGGTACATCTGCGAAGTGGCATTGGACGTAGCTCCCATGCTGTCAAAACTGGCAGTTTTTGCTATCATTATTAGACGGCTGCTGTGGCTGAGGTGCTGGTCGGGCGACCACGCGTTGAAAAAAGGCCGCCGTTTCAGGGTGGTCGGCTGTTTGGGACTTCCCTGGATGAAATCATTAGGGATTTCACTAGGGGGGAAGATTACTTTTCTTCCAGAACCCAAGCGGCGGGAGCAACGCCGTAAACAGGGTCCCTCCTTTTCTACTCAGAAGTGTTTTTTTTTTTGTGCGCAGCGGGCGCGGGCAATCGGCCTGGCAAGGCTGCCGCAGGGAACCAAAAGCGTTCCTGGCAGCGCAAGTCCGGAATGGCAGAGGAGAAGCCCGCCTCCGCATGATGGGCTGCCCCTGCCTGATTCTCGGGTGGGGGGGTCGGCTTCTGGGGTTCGCGGACTGGTGGACCGCCTGCATCTCGGATCTTTGGGTGCGGGAGGTGGTGACGTCCGGGTACAGGATAGAGTTTTGTACCCGGCCCCCGGACAGGTTCTTCCCCTCAAATCTGAGACTCCCTCCGGGGCGTCTGCAAGCTCTGTTGGGGGCCGTCCAGGCTCTGTTAGGGCAGGGGGTGATTGTCCCAGTCCCTCCAGCGGAACGGTTCCGCGGGTTTTATTCCAACCTCTTTGTGGTACCAAAGAAGGATGGGGTCAGGCCGGTTCTGGACCTGAAGGCGCTCAATCACTTTGTGAAGGCGTGCAAATTCAGGATGGAGTCAGTCTGTTCTGTCGTGGCCGCGCTGTGCCAGGGGGATTTCCTGGCTTCTCTAGACATCAGGGACGCGTATCTCCACGTTTCCATTTGTGTTCGGCATCAGCGTTTTCTGCGTTTCGCGGTGGGGGACCTCCACTACCAGTTTGTGGCTCTCCCCTTCGGCCTAGCCTCTGCTCCGCGAGTCTTCACCAAGCTGTTGGCTCCTTTGCTGGCTCTGCTGAGGCAGAGGGGCATTACGGTGGTGGCATATCTAGACGATCTGCTCCTGTGGGCGGAGTTGGCTTCTGCCCTGGAGGACGTCGTCTCGATCACCCTGGCCTCCCTGCGGGATTTCGGCTGGTTGATCAACCTTCAGAAGTCGACGCTGGTCCCGTCGCGCCGCCTATACTAGCTGGGCCTGATACTGGACACAGAGCAGACGATGGTGTTCTTGCCTCCGGCCAAGTTGCTGACGCTGCAAACTGCGGTACGGGCTCTGCTGTCACGACGGTGTTCTTCCTTGCATTTCTGCATGCGGGTGTTGGGGCTCATGGTGTCAGCCTTCGAGGCGGTGCCGTATGCCCAGAGTCACACTCGGCTCCTGCAGCGGGCGATTCTGCTGCAGTGGGACAAGTCTCCGTTGTCTCTGGATCGGGTGATCAGGTTGGATCACCAGACCAGGGGGGCTCTTTCCTGGTGGCTGCGGGCCCCGGCGTTGAGTCTGGGAAAGTTGTTCCTTGCCCTGGAATGGTCGATTGTCACGACCGATGGCAGCCTAGCGGGCTGGGGAGGAGTCCTGGGGCGGTTGTCTGCCCAGGGCCGATGGTCCTCGGAGGAGTACCGCCTTCCGATCAATGTGCTGGAACTGCGGGCGATCAGGCTCTGCCTCTCCCATTGGTCAGAGAGGTTACGCGGTCGACCGGTTCGGGTGCAGTCGGACAACGCCACGGCGGTGGCGTATGTAAACCAAGGCGGCACAAAGAGCATGGCAGCAGCCATGGAACTGGCCCACATCTTGAGGTGGGCAGAGCTTCATGGGCCGGCCATCTCCGCTGCTTACATTCCGGGCGTAGAGAATTGGCAGGCGGACTTTCTCAGTCGCCAGACTCTGGATCAGGGAGAGTGGTCCCTGCATCTGGAAGTGTTCCGTCAGATCTGCCAGAGGTGGGGCACGCCAGACGTGGATCTGCTAGCGTAGAGAATTGGTAGGCGGACTTTCTCAGTCGCCAGACTCTGGATCAGGGAGAGTGGTCCCTGCATCCAGAAGTGTTCCATCAGATCTGCCAGAGGTGGGGCACGCCAGACGTGGACCTGCTAGCATCCCGGTTCAATCGCAAGGTGTGAACCTTTGCAGAGCAAGGGATCCATTGGCGGACACCCTTGTGGCTCCATGGTCTCGGTACCTGCTCCTTTACGCCTTCCCTCCTCTCAAGCTTCTTCCGCGCCTGTTGCGCAGGATAGAAGTGGAGGGGATTCCGGCTATCCTGGTGGCTCCGGATTGGCCTCGGCGTCCTTGGTACGCCGACGTGGTAAGGATGGTAACGGATGGTCCCTGTCGGCTTCCGCTACATGCAGATCTGCTGTTGCAGGGGCCCATCCTGCACCCTGTTTTACACTCGCTGGCTTTGATGGCCTGGCCATTGAATCCCAGGTATTGAGGGATAGGGGGGGTCTCTGAGTCAGTGATCCCCACCATGCTTAAGGCACGTAAGTCCACGTCACGCAAGATCTATCACCGCACCTGGAAGGCTTATATTGCTTGGTGCGAGGCTGGAGGGTGGAACCCCCATTTCTTTTCAGTGACTCGTGTACTGGCCTTTCTTCAGCAAGGCCTGGATCAAAAGCTGGCTCCGAGTACCCTCAAGGGGCAGATTTCTGCCCTAGCGATTCTTTTCCAGCGTCCGTTAGCGGCGCACTCTTTGATTCGTACCTTTGTACAGGGGGTACGTCATGTGGCGCCTCAGGTGCGGTCACCCCTGGCACCGTGGGATCTGAACTGCAGAAGCCGCCATATGAAAAGATCAGAGACATCTCTTTGCTGTTGCTTTCACAAAAGGTGGCCATCACATGTGCCAGGCGGGTGTCTGAGTTGGCGGCTTTGTCCTGTAAGTCTCCTTACTTGGTCCTGCACAGGGACAAGGCGGTGCTTCGCGTTTCTCCTTCGTTCCTTCCAAAGGTGGTTTCCTCTTTTCACATTAATGAGAACATTGTCCTTCCTTCCTTGTGTCCGCGCCCGTCTCATCCTAAGGAGGTTGTGTTGCACTCCCTGGATGTGGTGAGGGCTCTGCGGGTGTATTTGTCAATCACGGCCTCCTTTCGGAAGTCGGATGCGTTGTTTGTGGTGCTGGATGGCCCACGCAAAGGACTGTCGGCCACTATCTCGTGTTGGATTAGACAGACCGTAACCCGTGCGTATGAGGTTCGGGGTCAAAAACCCCCCTTTCCGGTCAGGGCGATTAGTACTTCCTGGGCTTTCCGACACCAAGCGTCGGTGTCTCAGGTGTGCAAGGCTGCCACTTGGACCTCCGTGCACACCTTTGCTAAGTTTTACAAAGTTGATGTGTCAGCATCTGCGGATGCTGGTTTTGGCCGCAAAGTTTTGCAGGCAGCGGTGTACGCACATCTGGGGCCTCCTGGAGAGTTTTCCGTTGGGCACAGTTGTTCATGTGTTGCCCACCCCTCTTTGGTTTGACACTGCTTTGGGACGTCCCCACATGTCAAGATTAGAGGCTGCGTCTGTCAGTGAACGATTTTTTGACTTACCGTAAAATCCTTTTCTCTGAGTTCATTGACAGACGCGGCACCCACCCCTCTGTGTTCTGAGTTTGTACTGCTTGTTACGAACTGGTGTGCTAGCAGGGCGGAGGGGGTTATGCAGAGTGAGGACTGCCCCCTGGGAGGGGCTAGCTTGCTTTTTGTCTGAACTCTGTTCTGCCTAGTCTACTCCTGGTAAAAGGTGCATACCCCACATGTCAAGATTAGAGGATGCGTCTGTCAATGAACTCAGAGAAAAGGATTTTACGGTAAGTAAAAAAATCCTATTTTCTTCGTACAGAATACCTCCAGGTTGCCATATTGCATTTTCAGAAAATTACAGAGCTGCAGATTGGGAAGATAATTTTTAATAACATTCAATTACAATATGACTTGTGTTGCAATTGTAAACACTATATTTTTTTTATTTGCATTTTTTTCCCGCCACAAAAGTGGAGTTACCCTTTAACTGAACAAGGTTAAGATAGAAGCTGCTCTAGTTTTTATAAATGTTCCCCAATGTAACTGGTAAGAATGCAGCAGAGGAAGACAGTACAAAAAGTTATTAAAGCAGAACTAAAGCCATCGATTTAACGGTTTAAAAAAGTTACTTTCCCGACATGCCAGGAATGCTGTCGCATATGCTTGTGCGTTCAACCAAACCATCCAATGTTTGGTGTCATAACTGATTGCTGTGCAACTCCCATGGTGCTGCACATGTGAACACAGGCCAAGATCACAACTTCTTTGGCTGAAAAGGATATGAGGGTTTAATTCAGCTGTAACTGACAAGATCCACAAGTATTGTTTGCAGCTATCAGATTTAGCAAGATGTTTAGTTCCTTTCTTAGAGTTTACACATTTGCTGGAGGCATGAGCACTTGATGTACCTTTGTACCAACAAACTGCTTCTGTCCTTTATTGGCCAATCACAGTTTCACTGCACTAACGCTTTGCAATAACAGCACACAAAACAGTGCACGGTTATTCATTTTGTAAGGTACCCCAATACTCCTTTTTAGAGCACCACGACACACTTGTTAAGTATCTGTGCTGAAGTGAGGGGGAACTCTGATATGTAAGGAGAGACTGATAGGGCCTTAAGCGGGTGGGGGGGGCACACTGATGTATGAGGAGACTTTGATGGGGACCTTGATGTAAGGAGGACTTAAAGGGCCTTGAAGTAAGGAAGGGGGACTATGATGGGGTTCCTGATGTAAGGGGATATTGATAGGGCCTTGAAGGGGGG
>BLSH010498750.1:537067-561293 GCA_018402905.1 Glandirana rugosa
CAGTTCCGTTGCAGGCAAAAAGCATAGTAATCATACCAAAAGCATTCTAGTTCTGATGCGTACGAGTCTTTGCCCCCCCCCCCAAATTTTTTTTGAGACCCCCCCACCCCAGGACAGACATGACAGTAAAGCCTCATACACACGCTTAGATTTTTGGACGGCAGAATGTCAGTTTTTTTGTAGGATGCTAGTCTCACGTCGAAAGTGAAGAGTGTACTAACAATACAAAAAGTTTCATAGGACCATATTCAACGTCAGAAGTGACGTAATGTGCTGAATAGTTTTGTATGTATTTTTTAATTTCTGAGCATGCGTAGTCTTGATCTTACGAAAACCATACTAATGATACGAAAAACGGACGTTGCCTTGACTTACGAAAAAAATCTACTAGTCTGCACATCCAGCTTTTATTGTCTGAAAAAAGAGCATACTAACGGTAAGAATTTCGGACGATCGGTCGTCGTACGAAAATTCCCGGTCCGAAATTCAAAACGTGTGTATGGGACTTTACTCTTTAAAAATTATGATTAAATTGAGTTGAATCAAGCCTTTTAAATCATGATTTCAATCGTGTTAGGTATCGATTTACTCGGCGTAACATCAACTTTCACAAAAAAATTAGGGGTTTGCAAAACTGCTGTGCAAATACTGTGTGATAAAGTATTGCAACGATCGCCATTTTATTCCCTAGGGTCTGTGCAAAAAAAAAAATATATAATGTTTGGGGGTTATAAGTAATTTTCTAGCAAAAAATACTAATGTAAACTTGTTAACAAAAAGTGCCAAAAAAAGCCTGATCTTCAAGTGATTAAAGCGGAGTTCCACCCAGAATTTTTTTTTTAACATCATTCAAAAGTCCTTTGCCTATATAGACTTACCTTTGAAGGAAAAAAAAATGTTATACTCACCCTAAGTCGCTTGTTGCTAGGTGGTCTCTGTAATATACCCCTATTAGGTCCTAGGCTTTTTTCCTCACTTCCTGCTTCCCCTGGCCTCCTGGGAGATGTGACTCATCATTTCCCAGGAGTCAGTGGGCTTCCCTGTACTGTAAATTCGTGTTATTTCCAGTAAGGAAATACACGATATAAGGCGGACCGAGATCGAGGAGTGCATGATGGTTACCCACCATGCACTTCTTTCAGGAAGAGATGCCAGGAGACCCAGGATGGGCTTTGGGTGCCCTCACCTAAAATGGAAAAGTCCAGCAGTGAGAGGAACGAAATTGTGAGTAAAAAATACATGGAATTACTAGGCGGTTTGAAAGTAAGGAAACAAAAGGTTACATCTATTTAGTATTAAAAGAAAGGATGCCAAAAAAAAAAAAAAATTCTGGGTGGAACTCCGCTTTAAGGTAAAATACCTTCTGCCTTTCCAACCACTTTAAACATTTTAACTGCATGTTGATCAGGGGGAGTGGGGAACAAGGGAAAGTAAAATTTGTTATATCACACTTTAGTTCCAACTCCATCTAACAAAAGGAGCCACTTACTTTTTATGAGGTAAACGTTGCTTTGCCCGGTAACAATCCATGATCCATTCTTTCCTCACAATGATTCCTCCTGCTGATTTTACCTGGCTGTATTTTGGGGTATTGGCAAAGGCACATCTAGAAATGAATAAAAAAATATTGGTTGTACAAGTACTGATAAGTATCACAAATTAATAGCAGTCATCTTGTGTCTGCTCGACATGTTAACTATTGCAAACTGATCAGCAAACTACAAGTGTGCCGAATAAATTCCTTACAGGTGGCAATATACAGCAACGGCATCTTTTACTATTAAAAAGCAATCCTTGAGCTTCAGTCAGGTGATTTACTAGGCAGAGAGAAGCATGTTGGGAAAAATATGTCACCAGTCTGCTGCAAGAAAGGCAAATCATTTCTTCCAAAAATAAGTCATAACATATAGCCTACTGTGCAGGGCCAAGCATTTAGTGCAGGAAGTAGATGGTAACCCTCGACGATGCCTGAACAAAGATGGCAATTGTCTTCCCGGAGAAAGGGACATTAAAACATTGTAACTGAGATAAAAGGGCAATAAAAAGGGATTTTATTAAAACTTACCGTAAAATCCTTTTCTCAGAGTTCACTGACAGACGCAGCTCTTCATTGACTTTGTGGGGTTTTATGTTCGTCCCACTAGGAGTTAACTAGGCAGGGAAAAGAATCAGCTGGCCCCTTTCCTGGGAGCCGTCCTCTCTTCCTACATCAAACCCCCTCACAGTATAGCTCTTCAGTTCGTACACAAGCCGTATAGAAACAGAGGGGTGGGTGCTGCGTCTGTCAGTGAACTCGGAGAAAAGGATTTTACGGTAAGTTTTAATAAAATCCCTTTTTCTCCTACGTTCACTGACAGACGCAGCTCTTCATTGACTTTGTGGGGACGTCCCCAAGCTGTGTCAAAAAGAGGGGTGGCTAAACGCTAACAACTGTACCCAACTGAACCTCTAAGAAGGCGCCAGTCGCGCCTACACTGCCGCCTGCAAAACTTTGCGGGCAAAAGCAGCATCCGAAGATGCAAATACATCAACTTTGTAAAACTTAGTGAAAGTTTGAACCGAGGCCCAAGTGGCCGCTTTGCACACCTGTGACACCGAGGCCTGGTGTCTGAAGGCCCAGGAAGTACTAACCGCCCGGGTAGAATGAGCCGTGACCGGAAAAGGGGGAACCTTGCCCCGAACAGAATACGCATGGGTCACGGTTTTTCTAATCCAATGAGAAATCGTAGCCGAAGAGGCCGCCAATCCTTTGCGCGTGCCCTCTGGCAGAACAAACAAGGCATCAGCTTTACGAAAAGGAGCTGTAGCAGCCAAGTACACCCGTAATGCCCTCACTACGTCCAAGGCATGCAACTCAAACTCCTTTGGGTGCGCTGGACGAGGGCACAACGAAGGTAGGACAATATCTTCATTGATATGAAAAGAAGAGACTACCTTCGGAAGAAAAGAAGGAAGGGGTCGCAAGACTGCCTTATCCTTATGCATCACCAAATAAGGAGACTTGCACGATAGGGCAGCCAATTCCGACACTCGTCTGGCAGAAGTGATGGCAACTAAGAAGGCCACCTTCTGCGACAGAAGTTGTAAGGGGATCTCCCTGATTTTTTCATAAGGTGGCTTTTGAAGAACAGAAAGCACCAGATTCAGATCCCACGGGGCCATCGGGGATCTCACCCGAGGCGCCACATGTCGCACACCTTGTACCAAGGTACGAATCAGAGAGTGCGAAGCCAAAGGTCTTTGAAAGAGTATGGCTAAGGCCGAGATCTGGCCCTTGAGAGTACTCAAGGCCAAATGCTTATTCAGGCCCTGCTGTAAAAAGGTCAGGACCCTGGACACGACAAACGAGCGAGGGTTATAGCCCTCCGCCTCGCACCAAGCAATGTAAGCCTTCCAGGTGCGGTGATAAATCTTGCGAGAAGTGCACTTGCGAGCTTTCAACAGAGTAGGGATTACAGAGTCGGCCACTCCCCTATCCCTCAGCACCTGGGACTCAATAGCCAAGCCGTCAAAGCCAGCGAGGGTAAAGCAGGGTGCAATATGGGTCCTTGAGACAGGAGATCGTCTCGCATCGGAAGCCGCCAAGGGGCGTCTGCCACCATTTGCACCACGTCGGCGTACCAGGTGCGCCGGGGCCAATCTGGGGCCACCAGAATGGTTGGTATTCCCTCCATCATTATTCTGTGCACCAATCTCGGGAGCAGACTTATCGGAGGGAAGGCGTACAGGAGACAATAATGGCGGCTCCAGGGGGCCACCAGAGCGTCCGTGGCCACTGCCAACGGATCCTTTGTTCTGGACACAAAGGCTCTCACTTTGTGATTGAACCGGGACGCCATGAGATCCACATCCGGTGTCCCCAATCTGCGGCAAAGCAGATTGAACACCTCCGGGTGGAGGGACCATTCCCCTTGGTCCAGCTGCTGGCGACTGAGAAAGTCCGCCTGCCAGTTCTCCACACCTGGAATGTAAATCGCTGAGATCGCCGGAACGTGAAGTTCCGCCCAACGCAGTATCAGAGCTGCCTCTGCAGCCGCCGCTGGGCTCCTTGTGCCGCCCTGATGATTTACATACGCCACAGCCGTGGCATTGTCCGATTGAATTCAGATCGGACGGCCTTGCAATCTCTTTGTCCAATGAAAAAGACACAGCCTGATTGCTCTCAGCTCCAGCACGTTGATGGGCAGGCAAGCCTCCTGGGTCGACCAACGACCCTGGGCTGATAGCTGCCCCAGGACTCCACTCCAGCCCGTCAGGCTGGCGTCCGTGGTGATTATCATCCACTGAAGAGGCAGGAACGACTTCCCCTGAGT
The DNA here is from genome assembly GCA_018402905.1 of Glandirana rugosa. NCBI lineage: Eukaryota > Metazoa > Chordata > Amphibia > Anura > Ranidae > Glandirana > Glandirana rugosa. The sequence goes on from BLSH010498750.1 coordinate 541,381, forward strand.
GAGGGCCGAGTCCCGAAGCCACCAGGTCAGAGACGCCCTGGTCTGGGGGCCCAGCCGGATCGGAAGATCCAACGACCGGTGGGACTTGTCCCACTGAGCCAGAATTGCTCATTGAAGAAAACGCGCGTGACTCTGGGCAAAAGGTATTGCCTCAAACGACGAGACCATGAGCCCCAGCACCCTCATACAGAGCTGTAATGAAGACAGACGGTGCGACAAGAGGGTGCGCACAGCCGACTGTAAGCCCTGCAGTTTTTTCGGAGGGAGAAACACCTTCGCCTGTTCTGTGTCCAGAATGAGACCCAGATACTCCAGACGGCGGGAAGGAGACACCGACGACTTCTTCAGGTTGAGTAACCAGCCAAGGTCCAGCAGTGAGGCCATTGTGATGTTCACATTCTCCTCCAGGGCAGAGACAGAGTCCGCTCGCAGGAGCAGATCATCCAAGTATGCCACTATCGCAATTCCCCTCTGACGCAGCAACGCCAACACCGGGGCTAGCAACTTTGTGAAGACCCGGGGTGCGGAGGTCAGGCCGAAAGCGAGAGCTACAAATTGAAAATGGCGATCCCCAATTGCGAACCGCAGGAAGCGCTGATGTCGCGGATGGATGGGTACATGGAGGTACTCATCCTTTATGTCCAACGATGCCAAGAATTCCCCCTGGTGAAGGGCGGCCACAACCGACCGAACAGACTCCATCTGGAACTTTCGCGCCCTGACGTACTTGTTTAGGGCCTTCAGGTCCAGGATGGGCCGAAATAAGTCCCCTTTTTTGGGCACCACAAAAAGATTCGAGTAAAAACCTTGAAACCTCTCTCCTGGGGGAACCGGTACAATCACCCCCTGGTCTGAGAGGGCCTGTACCGCCCTGGAAAGGGCCTTCATGCGCTCCTGCGGGAGACTTAAATTTGATGGGAAGAACCTGTCTGGGGGTAGAGTGACGAACTCTATCCTGTACCCGGTGGACACCACCTCCCGGACCCAGCAGTCGGAAATGTGAGCCAGCCACCGATCTGCGAACCCCAGAAGACGTCCCCCCACCCGGCACTCGGGTGGGGGCAACCCATCAGGCTGAGGAAGACTTGTCTTCCGTCTTTTCTGTTTTGCGCTGCCACTGCCGTGACCTTACTGGAACGGGTCCCTTTGCGTGCCGCGCCTGAGGCACGAAAAAGCTTCTTCTGACCCGACGTAGAAGGCTCCTGTCTACGGCGAAACTCACACATGCGGGGCTCCGGAAGGAAGGTACTCTTACCCCCCCGTGAAATCCTTGATGATTTCATCAAGACGCGAGCCAAATAGGCGCCCACCCTGAAAAGGAAGGTCAGCCAAACCTCTTTTGGAAGCGTGGTCACCCGACCAGGAACGCAGCCAAAGAATTCTACGAAGTCTGACGGCCGATATCGATATTCTGGACAACAAGGGCAGAACATCCACGGCTGCATCACAGAGGCAATTAATCCCTTGGAGTAAAAACTCAGCCTTCTGCGGTGCCTCCATCAGGCGACCGCCTACCAGGTCCTTCCTAAGTTCCTCCATGCATTCAGAGAGATGCTGTGCTGCCATGGCCACAGCCAAAGCCAGTCGCACAGCAGAGCCCGCGTTCAAGAACAGGGACTTCAAAAGTGCCTCTGTCTTTCTATCAGCGGGATCCTTGAAGGAAGGAGTCCCTTCCATAGGAATAGTAGTTGCCTTAGTGAGGCGCGCAATTGGCGGATCCACCGCAGGCGACTCCCATTTCTTTAGGAAGCTCTCCTCAAAGGGATAGCGTACAGCAAAACGTGTAGTCAGTGAGGAGGAACGCTGTGGGTGCTGCCATAACGATATAGGAAATGGTCAAAAAATTAATTGTAAGGATAGGTCTTGGCGGGCCTAGAAGACCCGCACACATACGCAGCAGATCGTGATTCGCCATCTTGATCCAGCTGCAACTTAGTGCGAATGCCAGCGATAATAGCGGCAACCAGCACTTTTTCTTGGTCAGCAGCTGGCCCCTGGTCCCCCTCAGTTAACACACTATCACCACCCGTCTCCTCATCAGACAGGTCCCCCAGGGTCCCTGAGACCCTGGAGGTCACCTCCGGCTCAGAATCTTCCCCTGAGGATAAAGGAGGGGGAGGGGGACGCTTCCTGGGGACCCGCGGAGCGGCGTCCCCACGAGGGAAAAAACTCAGTGAAAACTGCCCGCAGCTGGTTGAGAAAAGCCCCTTGGTCAGATTGCGTGGCTGCTGATGCCACCTCAGCAGGTTCAGCAGGGAGATCAGCCATTGCCAGAAATGACACAGGGATGGAAGGGGCGCCCCCCACACAGCCACACACCCACAGTTAGTCAGAGGACAGCACCCCGCCACCACCAGCACCCGGAGGGAGCCCAGCTATACTTGCTGTTCCACTGCCTTGTTAGCGCAGATCGTCAGTAAGAGCTGCTGTCACCGCCGTTTCCTGAGAGGAGAGAGAAGCTGCAGCCACGTGTAAAATGTGCAGAGCATGCAGTGAAAATGGCCGCCAGGAAACACTAGAGGCCGAACACACCTCTCAGGCAACCTGCAGTACCGAAAATGGCCGCTCTGAGCGCTAGAGGGAAAGCCCATAGACTGAAAATGTCCACGGCTACGGCAAAATGGCGGCGGTCCGCCGCAAAATGGCGGCCGAACGCCGCATGACGATCCGGACGAGAAGGCCGAACGATCGCGCGGTGCTGGGGGGGGGGGGGGGCGAGGTGTGGCAGGGGCAAGATGGGGAGCTGATCCCACCGGTGGCTACCCCGGGCAAAAGTGAAAATCACAAGTTTCCGGTCGTCGGGCCCTCTTCACGCCCTTAAAAGGGGGGAAGGCAGGGCGCTCACTTACCGGTCCGACGCCACAGTAGCCACCCGAATGCAGACTTTGCGCCCCTGATGGCGGTATGCTGCAGGCCCAAAGTCGCCCTGCCGAATCGCATCGGTAAAGGGGACCAACAGGGGAATTCCACCCCGGGCCGCCCGCACGGAACGGGCACGATGCGGCGGGTCCCCCATAGCGGGACTGGCTTCGCATCATGTTGGCCAGGTCGGGGAAAGTACAGAGCTCCAGGACCGTCTATGCCCCGACCGGCTTCTTGATAGCAGATCATCTTGATTGCAGTAAAAATAAAAAATGGTCATAACAGGACCACAGTTCCCTATAGCAGGGAAGCCAGGTCAACTCCTTGCGAACTAGACATTGAAACTGGAGAGCTATACTGTGAGGGGGTTTGATGTAGGAAGAGAGGACGGCCCCCAGGGGAGGGACCAGCTGATTCTTTTCCCTGCCTAGTTAACTCCTAGTGGGACGAACATAAAACCCCACAAAGTCAATGAAGAGCTGCGTCTGTCAGTGAACGTAAGGAGAAATACTTGTATGTGTCACACCAACACAATGCTATGCACCTAATGTGAGAAAGTACAGTATATAAATCCAATGCTTCATCTGCAATGATCTATTTTAACTGGTGTCATTAGTACTGAGGTAAGCAGAATTTACAAAACAAAGACCAGAGCACTATGCTGCTATGTTACTTAAAGCGGAACTTCACCCAAAAGGGAAAGTTCCGCTTGTCTGCACGCCCCCTCCCCCGTTCCCACTGCCACATTTGGCACCTTTTGGGGGGAAAGAGGGGAGCGGGTACTTGGTTTTGTCAGGTACCCGCTCCCACTTCTGGCTGACTTCACCGTGGCAAACTCAGCCGGAAGTTAGGCCCCCCTTCTCCTTCCCTCGTAGCCGGCCCATTCACAGGGTGCAGCACGCTTCGCACATTTGGGAACCGGCTGTGAAACCGCAAGGCTTGGTCTCCCTTAGTGGAGATCGCAGCGGCAGCACCCGATAGCCGATTAAAAAATTGGCTCGGGTGAGGACATTGCTGGATTCTTGGACAGGTAAGTGTCTTAATATTACAAGTCAGCAGCTACAGTATTTGTAGCTGCTGACTTTTATTTTTTTTCTGAAGGAGCCTGGAGCTTCACTTTAAAGCAGAACTTCACCCAAAAGAGAAGGTCTGCTTGTTTGCATCCTCCCCCTCTCCACTGCCAAATTTGGACCTTTTTGGGGGGAGCAGGTACCTGATTTTGACAGGAACCCGCTCCCACTTCTGGTCATATCTGAGCGGACGTATGGCCCCCCTCATTTCCCCGCAGCCTTCTGGGACTCATCACAGGTCCAAGAAGACTGCGGGACCATTCTCAAAGCAGTCTATGAAGCCACAAGGCTTCACTGCTGGTTTCCCTTACCTAAGATGCCAGCGCCTGCACCCAAAGCCAACTGAAGAATCGGCTCAGGACATCATCGGATCCCTGGACAGGTAAGTGTCCTATTAAAAGTTAGCAGCTACATTATTTGTAGCTGCTGACTTTTAATTTTTTGGTGGCAGACTTGAGCTCCTCTTTAAACAGACCGTGTCAACTAATCAAAAGAAAGCTTAAAGCACAGAAAAATGTAGTATTTTGAGCTTACTTTCAATGTTTTTCCTGTGCATATTTTTTTTTTTTTTTTTTTTAATTACTTGCAACGTGCCTTTGAATTTGCTAGGGCATTTGACTACTCCAGGAATCGATTCCCTAGCACAGTCCCCTCCCTCCACATCATAGCCTTCTCCTCTTCTAGGAGTGTCTAATTACTGTCTGTGCTGGACCAGCTCCTCCTCCCCTCCCTACATAACCTTTTGTGTAAATGTTGGGGCAGGAGTGAAGAAACATACTACAGAGTGCCACCTGGGAGACAACTCTGAGTCTGCTGACATCACATCCAAGATGGCAGCACCTAGAAGAAGTCTCAGAGTTTTAGGATGTCTGCACAAAGGAGGCTTTTACAGGTAAATAAAATCCATAAAATGCATTAAAATGGACACATAATGTGAGAGGAATTGTTAAAATGACTCTACTGAGTCTCCTTTGTCTATTCAGGGTCTCTTATACTTACCTTTGCACACTGTCCTGCCACTCCTTTAACCTTTGGGAGAACAAAGTAGTACCCAGTGTAAGCTCTATGTCGGAACTTACACAAGATCAATGACCTTCTCCCTACCCCTACATAACAGTGCTTGGAGCCTGGTAACCTGCCCTCAGGCTTGAACATTGTATTTTGGGAGGAAGAGGAGGTCACGTGCCCCATACGGGAAATACTACATATTTCTTAGCGCTCTTGAAGAGAGAATAGTGATTGGGAGTTCCTTATGAAGAGGACGCGTCATTTTGCCCTGAATGAGCAAAGTGACAAGATCCTCTTTAAGAGTATGGAGTATTAGACGTGTGCCAAGTTAGAAGCTGAAAAATGTTACCTTTATCACACATTTAATGCCCCACACATCCAGAAGGAAACCTCCAAGCTCTAGACAGCAAGCAAACGTTTTAACCATCAATGCTTCACTGTGAGATTGATGAATATATCTTATTAAGCAACACAATCAGTATGAGGTAATAAATAAATACCAGTCTGTCACTGTACATACATGAGGTGAGTGCTGTCCGGGGTCCAGTCCGGTCGGTACTTGGCACCCATCTCCAGAGCTTTATCCCTGAGGTCCGACCGGAAAGGGTTCTGGAAACCACTCAGCACAAAAACTGTTCCCTGTAAGATTCGATTCAGCTCCATTGGCTGAGAACTGGAGGAGTTCTTCTTCTTGGCGGGTTTTTCAGGGGGTGGGGTCTTCTTAACAGGAGGAGGAGGAGCTTGGGGCTCAGCTGAAACAGCACCAACAGAAGAGGTTTATGGATAAAGGTCATGAACTGCAGTTCAGTACACAAGGTCAGGTAACACAGCCCAAGAGAATTCCACAGTTCTATAAACTTCCATACATTAAGCAGACAGTACCTTTAATTTTCTTGGGTGCTGGCTGTGAGCTGTTCTCTTTGGAACTAGATGGGGACACCTTGGCAAGAGGACGGCTAGGGGACTCCTTGTTGAACTCAAATTTACGTTTTCCAGATGAGGGTTCCTGTGAGAGAAATTTCAAGCATTACTAAAGAGGAAAAAGATTGCCTGATGATGTACAGTATGCTATAGTGGCTGTAAAGGTATAATGTTTTTTTACCTTAATGCATTCTCTGCATTAAAGCGAAGCTCCACTGCCACATTTGACACTTTTTGGGGGGGATAGGGGAGCCGGTACTTGGTTTTGACAGGTATCCTCTCCCTCTTCTGGGTAAGATCGCAGCGGCAATCTCTGAGTATTTCTGGCCCCTCCTCTTTCCCCCTGCTGCCTTCTGGGATACATACAAGTCCCAGAAATCAGCGGGACCATACAGATAGTGTAGCGTGACTTGCACATGTACAGTAGGAAACCGGCTGTGAAGCCTGAAGGCTTCACTGCTGGTTTCCCTTAGTGAAGATGCCGGTGCCTGCACCCGAAGCAGATTGGCAAATTGATTTGGGGTGCCGACATCGCTGGATCCCTGTTCAGGTAAGTGCCCTTATATTAAAAGTCAGCAGCTACAGTATTTTTTGCGCACACTGGAGCTCTTTAAGTTAATAAACCTTTTAAGTGCAGCTTCCTCCCTACAGCCCCCTACTCACCTAAGGCCGATCTCAATCCAGCACTGTGCATGTCTGCAGCAGCTCTTCTCCCCTCTCCTGGCTTGGCTGAGAGCATCGGGAGCCATTGGCTACTGCTGCTGTTACTAAAAACATGTGAGCAGTAAGTCAGGGACGGGGCTGAGCTGGGCTGTGTGTCTGAAGAGACGCAAACAGCCTGTCTAGGGAGCAAGCCCACATGAGTGTCCCAAAAGGGCTGGTGGGGGACCCAAGAAGAGGATTGGGGCTGCTCTATGCAAAACCATTGCACAGAGCAAGTAAGTATAACATGTTTGGTATTTTAACAATAAAAAACGTGAAGCTTTACGATGATTTTAAGTATAGGACATGGTATAACAAATAAAAAAAAAGCTGAGATACAGGCCGATAGTAGATCTGTAATCATTTTTTTTTTCAACAGACTCAGTTTCCATGAATGAAAAGCCCTGAAAGAGCTTTCTACAGGCTACCGGTTGTGCAATACCAGCCCCTGCGGCACCAGCTTGCACTAAACTTCTCTTTGCTTCCCTGCTGCTCCACTTCAACATAAAGATACATGTCATGCATACAGTTCTAGAGAAAAAAGAACAAATAAAACCACATTACCTTTGTTGTGGCATTGCTGGGTGGAGTTTTGGTGACTGGCTTATCACTGCTGGCATCTGTGGAGCTGGTTCCCTGTAATGCCACAGAGGCATAGCTTTGAGAGGGTGGGGATGCTATGGGATAAATACAGGGAGAAAATACATCAACCAAAAGCAAATCATACCCATCACAATTCAATTATGTTCCACAAAAAAAAAAAAATGTGCGTCACTATTATTCACAAAACTTACAGGCCAATGTGAATTGAGCTTAAAGTGTTAGTTAAGCCACTTTATCTGTATTATAACAAGAAGTTGCCCTGTGTCTGTGTTATAACATATATATACTTTTCTGTATAGATAATACACCTTCTTACTAGGATCAGCTGTCGTTTTTGTGCTTTTCTCTCTCAGCTCAGAAGTCCTGAGGGAGGGGCTGAGCACCGCTGCTGATGTCAGCTGGAGAGAGAGCAGTGCTGTGTTATCTATATAGATAAGAATATTTCTGATATAACACTGACACAAGGAACTTATTCTTCTAATACAGAGGCAATAGGAGCGTTTAGAGTTAATTATGAGAGCAGACAGGAGAAGCTACAAGAGGAAGAGGAAGGGGGAGGAGTTGAAGACAGGCACACAGGAGATAGGAGAGCTGGGAGTGACATAGCCTGCATAGACCACAGGGCTCTCAGGATAAGCTATATACAAGGGGAGTCAGCACTCAGGGAGGAAGTCATGACCTGGCATTATCAAACAGATATTTTAGAGGATACAGAGGGATAATTTAAAATAATAGGCAAGTATAGCGTGCAAACGCCAACCATACCATAAAATTAAATTGCGCATGTGAATCAGCGTGTGTGATGCACACACGCCGCTTCGCATTTTAATTGTAAAAAAAAAAAAAAAAAAGTCAGCAGCTACAGGATATTTTGGGGGAAGATTGGAGTTCCTCTTTAAAGTGTTCTAAACCCCCCCCAAAAAAATGCAATATATTGCAGCTTACACACCCTTAGAGGTGGTGGCTGCATTTGTTTTCACTTTTTATTTTTTTTTGTCTATTTTACCTGGTGATCCATTCTTCAGTGCACTTCCTGTCCTAGGGTGTCTGCATTCTGGAGGAAGTGGTGAAGCAGACACCTTAGGACAGCAGCATTGCCAGTTTCGGGAGAGAACAGTGTTGATGACATTGTAGTAAGGCATAATTAGAACAGAGATATGATGTAGGCCGCCTCTCAGATCCCTCCTCCTGAGGTAGCTGCAATGCTTGGGGAAAGGCTGTGTAACATCCCAGACATTTACCAAGCGTTTTTCCCAGCTATTCTGTTTTCAGTTTTTTTGGCATTTGTACATGGAAAGTCAATTTTATGGTGAAAAAAAGAGTAATCCTGTAAATTATAAAATTATGTCAGATTCAACTAATTCCTTTACTGTTTACAAACATTATAAGGGGGTTACCTTTTGGAGGAGTACCTTCTGGCTTGCTGGGGCGACTGAAAAAGAGACTCCCAGGACGCATTGATGGTGATGAGCTCTCCTCCTCTTTCACCTTAAACTGGCCCAATTTGGTGACTTTCTGAAGATAAAGTAAACATTAGAACACAATTCTGCCAACAGCAACAGGATGCCAGCTGTCATTTTTTACTAGTGCAGGTTACAAAAGTAGAGCAGGAACCCAAACATGTATTTCAATCTTTATAAGTTTAAGCTGAGCTAAAAAAAAATATATAATTGAACTGAAGCAAAGTATTATTTTTTTTAATGTATTTTAACATAAAACTGGTATACAGTGCCTTGAAAAAGTATTCACACCCCTTGAAATTTTCCACATTATGTTACAACCAAAAACGTAAATGTATTTTATGTGATAGACCAACACAAAGTGGCACATAGTTGTGAAGTGGAAGGAAAATGATAAATGGTTTTCAATTTTTTTTACAAATAAATATGTGAAAAGTGTGGTGTGCATTTGTATTCAGCCCCCTTTACTATGATAACCCTAACTAAAACCTAGTGGAACCAATTGCCTTCAGAAGTCACCTAATAAGTAAATAGAGTCCACCTGTGTGTACTTTAATCTCAGTATAAATACAGCTGTTCTGTGAAGCCCTCCAAGGTTTGTTAGAGAACCTTAGTGAACAAACAGTATCATGAAGGCCAATGAACACACCAGACAGGTCAGGGATAAAGTTGTGGAGAGGTTTAAAGCAGTGTTAGGTTATAAAATATCCCAAGCTTTGAACATCTCACGGAGCACTGTTCAAGCGGTCCACCTAAACTGACAGGCCAGGCAAGGAGGACATTAATCAGAGAAGCAACCAAGAGGCCCATGGTAACTATGGAGGAGCTGCAGAGATCCACAGCTCAGGTGGGAGAATCTGTCCACAGGACAACTATTAGTCGTGTGCTCCACAAATCTGGCCTTTATGGATGAGTGGCAATAAGAAAGCCATTGTTGAAAGAAAGCCATAGGAAGTCATGATGCAGTTTGCGAGAAGCCAAGGTGGGGGACACAGAAAACATGTGGAAGAAGGTGCTCTGGTCAGATGAGACCAAAATGTAACTTTTGGTCAAAAAGCAAAACGCTATGTGTGGCGAAAAACTAACACTGCGCATCACCATGAACACACCATCCTCACTGTGAAACATGGTGGCGGCAACATCATGTTGTGGGGATGCTTTTCATAAGCAGGGACAGGGAAGCTGGATGGAGCCAAATACAGAGCAATCTTAGGCGGAAACCTGTTAGAGTCTGCAAAAGACTTGAGACTGGGGTGGAGATTCACCTTCCAGCAGGACAACGACCCTAAACATACAGCCAGAGCTACAATGGAATGGTTTAGCTCAAAGCATATTCATGTGTTAGAATGGCCCAGTCAAAGTCCAGACCTAAATCCAATTGAGAATCTGTGGCAAGACTTGAAAATTACGATCGAATTAATAAGCAACGCCTACTCTTTGTGCAAAAAAATGTGAAAAAACAAATGTATCTAAAAATATATCAATTACATATTTGGGAAAGGAAAGGAGCAACAACAATGGGATTTTCTCGGTACCATAAACAACATTATAACTACACATATGTGTATAAAAATAAAAAGTTTATTACCGGTAATTCATTTAAAAATGTCATTTTCTAAAAACATGATTGATTATAATTGGTTTTAATTAACCCCTGAGTTCCTACATGATAGTGGGTAACTGATACTCATCTTATTCAGTTGATAATAACTACCTCCAAAATATCACATAGTGGTATTAGGAATTGGAGACATCAGGAAGCAGGCAATCCCTTGATCCTGGGACTACCTAAAGCTACATAAGGTACATTGAGGCGGTTGCTCTAGCAGAGTCGGAGGGATGAGGGGAACATAGTTGTTCCATTGCTCTCCCTCTCTCCTCGTTTTGTAACCCCTCAAGTTTCTTCGTTTGTCCTACCCTTATTGCATTGACACCCATTTATGTTTGTATCTACATTGTAGGAGAACTGAGGAATGTCATTGACAATGTACAGACCAATAGAGATGGGAGAATCTGGGCATTGATCCCACCACTACAGTCAGCATTTTTCTATATAGACAACTATACCAGGTATATTAAATATTTAAGGAGAGACTGGATATTGTATATCTCTTCTCATAATGAATGTTCTATCATTACATGCAATATACAGTAGGATTTTAGTAGATGTGGGAGGACAATTATCATGGACCCTTTGGTGATAACTAACTGTTTATACAGACTCTATTTCAGACTATATCTTGTACAAGTGTGTCCCCGCATCTGTTGGTGCTAGGTGGAACTCAGGGTTTTGGACCGTCTGGACCTATGGCAAGCTAGGGCTACAGTGTTGATTAGCGAGTCTATACCACAATTTTGTATTTGTTAATGAAGACATTGTTTCAACTTGTATAAAATATTTTATTATCTGTATTTTCAGATCCATAACGACTGAATATTATATATACAAAAACACCCCTTATCTTCTGAGGAAGCGTTAATGTGAAAACGCGAAACATGTAAAGAGAAATGAGTTTCACTGCATGACTGTGGGCATAAGCTGGTTATTCCGGTGGAACACACGCCGTCTGTTGATAGTAGATCTTTGCTGATCACAAGGCGCTTTTTTACTCTTCTATTTTGTAAGTAGATTTTATTGTTGCGCAATAAAGTGTCCATGTTAACAGTCTACACATGAGGATGTTTTTTGTTCATCTGAGCCATTCAGATCTTAAATTCCATGTGAGAAGATTAAGGCTTATTTCGGGTGTCCAGTTGTCCTGTGAGCCCAGCTCAGCATCCCTCTCACCGATTTGTAGCACACACAACCTGACTGAAAAGCAGTAGGTCCACGCCTTTCGGTGAGTGGGGACACAAAGGGGGTTCGGGCACTTATCACGCTGCACCTGGAATGTGATTGGAGCACTTTTCAAGCACGAATACACTTTAAAGACTTTTGATGTATTATCCATATGATCACCGAATTTATATCTGGCTATTTATATATGGTTTATTTTATTTAATTTGATACTGTTATATTTTATGGGTGAGGCGCTACCTTTTATTGTTTCAAGACTTGAAAATTGCTGTTCACAGACGCTCTCCATCCAATCTGATAGAGCTTGAGCTATTTTGCAAAGCAAAATGGGCAAAAATGTCACTCTCTAGATGTGCAAAGCTGGTAGAGACTTCCCCAAAAAGACTTACAGCTGTAATTGCAGTGAAAGGTGGTTCTACAAAGTATTGACTCAGCAGGGCTGAATACAAATGCACGCCACACTTTTCACATATTTGTAAAAAATGTTGAAAACCATTTATCATTCTCCTTCCACTTCACAATTATGTGCCACTTTGTGTTGGTCTATCACATAAAATGTCAATAAAATACATTAACGTTTTTGGTAACATGACAAAATGTGGAAAATTTCAAGGGGTATGAATACTTTTTCAAGACACTGTATGAGTCTTGATCAAAGCCCCCTGCAAGCCTCACATTAGAAGAGGGATGGGCTGCACACTGAGCAAATCAAGGCTCTACTGCATTTATCATGACATGTCAGTTTACCTTCATCAGGTTGGTAAAGCAGAGTGATGACCTCATCAGTGTGCTTCTACTCCTTATCTGTCAAATCACAGGCTGGTGACCAAGCAGTAGAAGAGAAAGGTATGGTCACCAGCAAGATCTCAAAGTTTGCTAGGAGTCCAGCTTTAACATTTTAATTTGCTTAATTCTATTCTTAAGACCACACACATAATACCAATTAATCTTCATACCGGTGAAGGAGGAGCTGGTTCATCTTTGTCCGGTGGAGAGTTAAAGCGAATAAATGACAGTCCGTATGCTAGATTCTAATGGAAAATAGAGAAATAAAAGTTGAATAAATAGTTGTTTTCTTTTTGATAAACTTTTCTAGCTGCACTTTCAAATTAATTTTTATTTAAATATTGTTTTCAAATACTTTTTACCTTTCTGAGATTGCCCCACTGTTGTCTACCTCTCTAGGCACTTTCTGAACTTCCGGCTGTGGGGCACACACAAAATTACCACTCAACCCCCCTGACATAGGAACCACATGTCCCACGATGCCTGATGTGTTTATCTTACAGTGCATGCATTCTCTGTTCACAAAAACCTTCTGCTGGTCCCTACTCCCTCATATTCTGGCAGTGGAGTAACAGGACTCTTTCAATTAACTTTATTAGCCAGCTTTTTTTCAGTGATGCTGTCAGTCTCAGGGATGGTGGTCAGAGCAGCCATTTGAGCCACGAAGAAGGTGGTCTGTGCCCAGAGCATGTCCCAGCAGGAAGCATGCCCATAAGGGTGGCTACACTGTGGCTCCAAAGGGAAAGAGCAAGGCAAGGTAGCCACCCTATTGGCTGCAGAGTAGTTTGCAAGAGATTCTCCTGAATAGATGAAGAAAAGCAGTCAGCGTTTCTGAAAGCATGTAGAGTGATGTTACCACATAGTATTTATTTTATTATGGGTTTAATAACACTTTAAGGCCTGAACATTTTTTTAAACTGTTACTGCCTTGTAATTAAATTCTTTGAGGATAATAAGCAAATCAGTGTCTGTATATACAAGGGATGATGTGAAGAGGAGAAATGGGAAACCAAAATGAAAGTATACTTTTTTATATAGCTATCTTTGCCCAAAATGGATTTCCCCTCACTTTGGAGACATTTCTTCTTGTTTTGAAAATGTTGTCTGGCAGTCACACTGTTCCAAAGGCTTGGATACCTGGAACCAAGGATGGGTTCGGGCGTGTTCGGAGCCGAATGTGCCCGAGTGCGCCAGGAAGTGGACCCTGTGCTGCGCTAATCACAGGCATTGAGACATCGCTGCAGCTGCGCATCGGGGAAATGTCTCATTGCCTGTGATTAGCGCAGTGCAGGGTTCACCTCCTGGCGAACTCGAACACGTTCGGCTCCTAACGCGCCCGAGCTCATCCTTACCTGGAACGAGTCTGTGGATCAGAAGTTGTGACTTCACTCCAACAAAAGTTTGCTGCATGCTTGTTCTAGCTCGACATCTCCTAAAGCAGTGGTCTCCACACTGCGGCCCTGGGGCACTATTACTTCCACTGACAAAAACAATGGTGCACTATTCCCCCCACTGACACCAATGATGGAGCACTATTCCTCCCATTGACACCAGTGATGGGGCACTATATCCCCCATTGACACCAGTGATGGGGCACTATATCCCCCATGGACACCAGTGATGGGGCACCACATCTCCCATTGACACCAGTGATGGGACACCACATCTCCCATAGACACCAGTGATGGGGCACCACATCTCCCATAGACACCAGTGATGGGGCACCACATCTCCCATTGACACAAGTGATGGGGCACCATATCTCCCATTGACATCAGTGATGGGGCACCATATCTCCCATTGACACCAATAATGGGGCACAATTCCTCCAACGGACACCAATAATGGGGCACAATTCCTCCCACAGATACCAGTCAGTGATGGGGCACTATTGCTCTCATTGACACCAATGATGGGGCACTATTCCTCCCACAGACACCAGCGATGGGGCACTATTCCTCCCACAGACACCAGCGATGGGACACTATTCCTCCCACGGACACCAATAATGGGGCACTATTCCTCACATGGACACCAATAATGGGGCACTATTCCTCCTACAGACACCAGTAATGGGGCACAATTCCTCCCACAGACACCAGTGATGGGGTACTATTCCTCCCACAGACACCAGTGATGGGGCACTATTCCTCCCACTGACACCAGCGATGGTGCGCTATTCCTCCCATTGACACCCGTGATGGGGCATTAATCCTCTCATTGACACCAGTGATGGGGCACTATTCCTCCCATTGACACCATTGATGCGGTATTATTCTTCCAATTTCCACCAGTGATGGGGCCCTATTCCTCTCAAGGACACCAGTAATGAGGCAATATTCCTCCCACGGACACCAGTGATGGGGCATTATTCCTCCCACGGACACCAGTGATGGGGCATTATTCCTCCCAGGGACACCAGTGATGGGGCACTATTCCTCCCACGGACACCAGTGATGGGGCACTATTCCTCCCACGGACACCAGTGATGGGGCACTATTCCTCCCACGGACACCAGTGATGGGGCACTATTCCTCCCATTGACACCAGTGATGGGGCACTATTCCTCCCATTGACACCAGTGATGGGGCACTATTCCTCCCACTGGCACCAGTGATGGTGGCACTATTCATCCCACTAACACCAGTGATGGGGCATTGTTTACCTCCATTGACATCTGGGCATTTTCTACCCACACTGACAGACCAGCCCCCCAAACAGCGGTGGCTGGTGTATAAGGGGCGCTGCCTCTCCGCCGCTGACAAGGAAAAAAAAAAATAAAAAAGTCACCGGTATATTGACTTTTTTTTTTTTTTTTCCTCGGCTCATTGCTATCAGCAAGTAGTGAGCCGATTGGTCAGTCATAAAAGACTGTGTGTGTGCGCTGAACAGGCGTACACACGTAGTCTGATTGGTTGCCCCCTGAGCCATCAGAGCCAATAACTCTCTGTCATTGGATGCTGTGGGAGGGGGCGGGACTATGGCGGACGTGCTGGCTGCGTGATTACTCACGCAGGCGCAGCACTCCGCCGGGACTTCCGCAGACCGTCCACAAGGAGAGGAGGACAGTCCACTGCCAGCCAGGCTCCAGCCCGCCTACCGCAAGCGCTGCCCCTGCACACTGTCAGCCCGCTCTCCGCAAGCCGATCTCTGCACACTGCCAGCCAGCCTATCAGATGGGGTAAGTCCGACTTCGGGGGGGGGGGGGGGCGGGACGACCCTGTATACCCTATCTGGTGACTGTATACCCTATTTGGGACCCTGTATACCCCTATATGGGACCCTGTATTCCCTATCTGGTGACTGTATACCCTATCTGGGACCCTTGTATACCCTATCTGGTGACTGTATACTGCTATATGGTGACTGTATACTGCTATCTGGGGCTCTGTATACTGCCATGTGGTGATTTTGTGTACCCCTATATGGTGACTCTGTACACTGCTATCTGGTGACTCTGTATACTGCTATATGGTGACTCTGTATACTGCTATATGGTGACTCTGTGAGTGTATACCGCTATCTGGTGACTCTGTATACCCCTATCTGGTGACTCTGTATACCCCTATCTGGTGACTCTGTATACCCCTATCTAGTGATGCTGGGCTGTATACTCCTAACACAAGGAGTGGAAACTGTAAGGGGTGGGGCTTATGAGAAGTGGGAAGGGTCAAAAAGGAAGGGTGGGGTCTGGCGCCCCCCATCTTAAAATTTCACCAGCTGCCACTGCCCACAAAGCCTAAAAAGCCTAAAAAGCATAAGCTGGCCCTTTGTTTATAAAGTTTGGAGACCCTAGAGCTGCCTTATTAATCGTTAAAAAAAATTGCGGTCTCGATATAACCCCCCTCACGATCTTATTCACAATTCTATGTAACAAGTGCAGATCCATTCTCTGCTCAGAGCTGTCAAAAAAAAAAAAAAAAAAAAAGCCAGCAAATGTTTATCAACATTGGTCAGCCTGGCGAGAACCATAACTATAAACATTGTATCATTTGATTCTTTTAGATCAAAGGAATTAACTTTGGTCTGTAAATGAGGTCAGTTTACCATGTAAAGACTAAGCCTTTTTCTGACACTTGTTGCTTAGAAGTTAAAATCAGTATTTTTTGCTAAAAAATCACTTAGAACCCACAAATGTTATATAGATATATATGTGTGTTTTTTTTTAGCAGAGACCCTAGAGCAGAGATTGCAAACCTTGGCACCCCAGATGTTTTGGAACTACATTTCCCATGATGCTCATGCACTGTGCAGTGTAGTTGAGCATCATGGTAAATGTAGTTCCAAAACATCTGGGGTGCCAAGGTTCGCCATCACTGCCCTAGAGAATAAAATGCCGGTTGTTGCAATATTTTATGTCACACAGTATATGTGCATCGGTCTTTCAAACGCAATGTTTTTGGGAAAAAATACACTTCAATGAATTAAAAAAACTAAACGGTAAAGTTAGCCCAATTTTTATATAGGATGTGAAAGATGTTAATGCCACAAGAATCGCGATCTTAATTCTATGCAAAAAAATCGTGATTCTCATTTTAGCCAAAATCATGCAGCTCTACCCCTGTCCAAAATACTGAGGCCAGATGATGGTCAGTAATGGCAGACTACATATTTCCTTTAACCTTGCTTCATTTAAAATAAATTAAAAAAACAAAGCACTTTGGTTAGCGCACCTTTGTGTATGGCTGAGTGCAAGCTATCTTCACTCTGTCCCATTTCTTCTCAGCTGTCGCCTTCACCAGTTTGTCCGGCCCGAACATCCTTGTGCGATTCAGGTTGGTCCCACTTTTGCTCTCGCTTGGCGACATGAATGAGGACATTCCCAGGATCACCTGCTCAGGAAGTTAAAGCATTAAAGGCACATTCTGATATTCTGCATGATGTATACCATTTTGGGGTTTTTTTTGCCTACATTAGCCGTAAAGAATGAGGGATTCATATAACCCTCAAAATGTGTTGGATATCAACTTTTTATAAAATACGTAGAGGAGTCAGGACCTCCTGCTGGAGATCCATCTAGTGATAAAGATCTACAGTGGATTTAAAAAGTCTACACACTCCTGTTAAAATGTCAGGTTACTGTGATGTAAAAACATGAGACAAAGATAAACCATTTCAGAAGTTTTTCCACCTTTATTGTGACCTATAAACTGTACAACTCAATTGAAAAACAAACTGAAATAATGTGGTTGCATAAGTGTGCACACCCTCTTATAACTGGTTATGTCGCTGTGTTCAGAATTAGGCAATCACATTCAAACTCATGTTAAATAGGAGTCAGTACACATTTGCCATTATTTAAAGTGCTTTTGATTAACCCCAGATAAAGTTCCGCTGTTCTAGTAGGTCTTTCCTGACATTTTCTCAGTTGCATCCTACAGCAAAAGCCATGATCCGCAGAAAGCTTCCAAAGCATCAGAGGGATCTCATTGTTAAAAGGTATCAGTCGGGAGAAGGGTACAAAAGAGTTTCCAAGGCATTAGATATACCATAGAACACAGTGAAGACCA
The DNA here is from genome assembly GCA_018402905.1 of Glandirana rugosa. Classification (NCBI taxonomy): domain Eukaryota; kingdom Metazoa; phylum Chordata; class Amphibia; order Anura; family Ranidae; genus Glandirana; species Glandirana rugosa. The sequence continues at coordinate 559,100 of BLSH010498750.1, forward strand.
CCATCTTCAAGTGGAGAAAACATGGCACAACAGTGACATTACCAAGAACTGGACGTCCTTCCAAAATTGATGAAAAGACGAGAAGAAAACTGGTCAGGGGGGCTGCCAAGAGGCCTAGAGCAACATTAAAGGAGCTGCAGGAATATCTGGCAAGTACTGGCTGTGTGGTACATGAGACAACAATATCCCATATTCTTCATATGTCTGGGCTATGGGGTAGAGTGGCAAGATGGAAGCCTTATCTTACGAAGAAAAACATCCAAGCCCAGCTAAATTTTACAAAAACACATCTGAAGTCTCCCAAAAGCATGTGGGAAAATGTGTTATGGTCTGATGAAACTAAGGTTGAACTTTTTGGCCATAATTCCAAAAGATATGTTTGGCGCAAAAACAACACTGCACATCACCAAAAGATCATCATAGCCACAGTGAAGCATGGTGGTGGCAGCATCATGCTTTGGGGCTGTTTTTCTTCATCTGGAACAGGGGCCTTAGTCAAGGTAGAGGGAATTATGAACAGTTCCATTACCAGTCAATATTGGCACAAAACCTTCTGGCTTCTGCTAGAAAGCTGAACATGAAGAGGAACTTCATCTTTCAGCATGACAACAATCCAAAGCATCCATCCAAATCAACAAAGGAATGGCTTCACCAGGAGAAGATTAAAGTTTTGGAATAGCCCAGACATGAATCTGATTGAAAATCTGTGGGGTGATCTGAAGAGGGCCGTGCACAGGAGATGCCCTCACAATCTGACAGATTTGGAGTGTTTTTGCAAAGAAGAGTGGGCAAATATTGCTAAGTCAAGATGTGCCATGCTAATAGACTCATACCCAAAAAGACTGAGTCCTGTAATAAAATCAAAAGGTGCTACATCAAAGTATTAGTTTAAGGGTGTGCACACTTATGCAACCGTATTATTTTATTTTTTTTATTTTTACTTCCCTCCACCTAAAAGATTTCAGTTTGTTGTTCAACTGAGTTGTACAGTTTATAGGTAACATTAAAGGTGGAAAAAGTTCTGAAATTATTTATCTTTGTCTCATTTTTTTACATCACAGAAACCTGACATTTTAACAGGGGTGTATAGACTTTTTATATCCACTGTATATAGAGGAATCAGGACCTCCTTCCTCCTGCTGGTGACCCCTCTAGTGATGCATCCCAGAAATCTGTTCGCTTTCCCACTGCCGGCCAATATTTGTTCACTGGAAGATTTCCTCTCACGTTGACACTGGTCATCAGGACAAATCTACATCTGACAAAATACTGAAAGCAGTAAAAAAATAAAAACACAAAAAAACAGAAACAGACACAATTCCCTACCCTATACGTGCAAAACTAAAATAGTGCAAACTTCCACCAAAATTTAACTCACCTCATATTCCTGTTCACTCACAGAGGTCGAGTGGCCAACCAAAACTTCCACAAAGGCAGAGCCTTCATTTCCTATGTCAATACTGTGGATTTGCTCTTCCTTTTCAAACTACAACACAGACAAGAAAGCACAATAAAAATTAATTATCAAATATATGAAATCACATGTATGTTTTAGAATCAAAATGGATAAAATGAGTCATTGTACATTCACAGATGAATATCTACAACAATATTGATGAGACAGAACCAAAGAGGTGCCACGGAAGTCCATTCACAGTCTGATAGGAGACAGCCAGCTTTTCTCTGCGAGGGCTAAACAATTATATTTAGCGTGATATTTTTACGTTGTAGATATTTACAATATAACACAGTGTTCCCCAACCCTGTCCTCAAGGCCCACCAACAGGTCATGTTTTAAGGATTTTCATTATTTTGCACAGGTGATTTGATCAGTTTCACTGCCTTAGTAATTACCGCAGCTGATTCATCTGAGGGAAATCCTGAAAACATGACCTGTTGGTGGGCCTTGAGGACTGGGTTGGGGAACACTGATATAACAAATGAAAATAATAATAATACACAAAGTGCTATGTCTCCTGATCATAAATTTAAAACTACAACATGAATGCACCAGGTTACTGCACCTAAAGATACAAATGACAGCAAAACCTAAAGCTGAACCCCACGCTTCCCTTCAGTCTTGTTCAGTCATGCAGTCTCATGCACTGAAATGGCTTACTCAGATTCCACTGCACACTGTGAGCTTCTCATAATGTGCATTTGAAGCTGCAGCCCCAGGGTGAAGTAAACCCAT
>BLSH010498750.1:562994-574342 GCA_018402905.1 Glandirana rugosa
ACTTACCTTCCCCACCCGGTCCGACCACTCCTTTTCCGATCTACTACTACTACCCAAATGAAGTGGGACCCCGACGTCGAAGTTTACGTGTAATACTCTTCGAGTGTCACACGTCACCTTAGACTCATTCGGTAAAGTCACGTACTCTGACGTACTGACTTGTTCTGACTTCCCTTCGCACCCCAAGTCGAAATCCAAAACGACAGTAAACGTGATTTGATCAGTTTCACTGCCTTAGTAATTACCGCAGCTGATTCATCTGAGGGAAATCCTGAAAACATGACCTGTTGGTGGGCCTTGAGGACTGGGTTGGGGAACACTGATATAACAAATGAAAATAATAATAATACACAAAGTGCTATGTCTCCTGATCATAAATTTAAAACTACAACATGAATGCACCAGGTTACTGCACCTAAAGATACAAATGACAGCAAAACCTAAAGCTGAACCCCACGCTTCCCTTCAGTCTTGTTCAGTCATGCAGTCTCATGCACTGAAATGGCTTACTCAGATTCCACTGCACACTGTGAGCTTCTCATAATGTGCATTTGAAGCTGCAGCCCCAGGGTGAAGTAAACCCATCATCATCATCTAGCCTTTTCCTCACCAGCCTGGCCCACCCCTTCCATTCATTGGATTGTAGTTCTTTTATTCATTAAGGCTCAGAATCACATGTGGGTGTTACCTAGGGTAGTCTACATGCAAATAGAGCCTTGCCTAGGACCCTCAATTCCTGCACACTGACATCTACCCATCAAGGAATTTTGATATTTGCATAACTCCTCCCAAGAGCCAATCACTGCCTGCATCAGGGCTGAGGGCTCTCGAAAGGAGTACTGAGGCAGGGTGCTGTGATGTTTTCGGGAACTACGTACAGCACCCTGCCTACTCCTTCTACCAGTCACGATCTGCCTGCATTGCACAGAGAAGCACAGACACCTGGTAATAATCTCACTGGACCTGAAATAAGGTATGTAATAAAAGCAATAAGATTTTATTCAAAGATTTCATTTGAATGAAGTTTTGAGTTTACTGACACTGGTTCAATTTTCTGTGCACAGAGACCGTCATGGACAAGCCCTGCCACCCCCCGAAGGTGCTTCACCATATCGGCACGGGCTTACAATGCAATATTGCAGAGCAGTGGATGCATAGGTGTGCGCACAGGGTGTGCCCGGCGTGCATGGGCACACCCTAATCGCCCTGTGTGGCACACATACTCTGTTTGGACCCCTGATATAAAAACTACTGACACTGTCAGTATATATACACATGCACACACACGCATACGTGTTTGAGCTTTGGGGTGCACACCCCAATGCAATAGGCTTTTCACACGAGTGGAAGTATGAGACTCCGCTCACCCAGCCCAATCAAAGTAGGTGTATGTAATGGCCTAAGTCAGTGCTGCTCCACTGATCACGCCCCCCTGACACATTTCGGTGACACAATTTACCCTGCCCACCAGGGCTTAGTCATAGGGGCTCATGACCTCTATGACTAAGCCCTGGTGGGCGAAGTGAAACATATCAAGGGGCGTCATCAGTGGAGCAGCACTGGCTGAGGCCATTACTTAAACCTACTTCGATCAAGTTGGACAAGTGTTGTCTCATACTTCTACTATTGGCACCTCTGATGCAGCTCTGCATAGTAACCAACCAGCTTCCATTTTTTTTGGTCAAAGCTTAATTAAACAAGCGGAAGTTAGCTGATTGGCTACGATGCACAGCTGCACCAGATTTTGTGCTCTCCAGTTTTAGTAAATCAAACCCAGTATCTTTCAAAATATTATTTCTCTGTGCTCAGGCTGTTCAGCTGTCGGAAAATTGTCAGAACTCATTTTTTCCACAGTGGCTCACCTGGTTATCATTACCTGCTCATCAGTCCCACCTACAGCCAGCCCCTTCTGGCTCTTTAAACTGCCTTGTTCCTTCTTTCCGTGCCTTCGCCTGGTCAACATATCTGGAGTTTCTCTGCTGTGTTCCTGTGAAAGACTTTGCCCGGCTGGCGTCCCTTCTGGTTCCTGAACCTGTTCTTCTGCCTCCGACTATGCTGATCTCTGGTTTCCTGATTACTGGCTTGTCTGATTACCTGTTTTTGCTTCCGATCCCTGGCTTATGTTTTGACTATATTTACTGACATGTACCCTTTTTACCATTACATTAGATGTAATTTTTATGGCATTTTCTGTCTTAGTCTGATTCATGGTTCCTGACGCATTCCTTTTACTCTCATAAAGTCAAGCATGTTGTACTTTTGATATTTTGTACCCTTACCTATATGACTTGTATCTTTACTGATGTCATAAAGATTTTAAAAGAAAAAAAAAAAAAGAGGAGAGGACCCCGGGACATCACATGACCAATCACTACTTGAATGGGTCCATTTTCTACAAACAAATAAGTGCAGAAGGATTGTGTGGTGGAACCTTTTGCTTAAATACTTCATACTTTTCAGTTTATTTCTCACCTGCAGAATGACAGAGATCTGCTTCTCCCCAACTTGTTTGGCTTTCCACTTGCGATATGTGTCAGGTTTCAGCAAGTTCTCTGCTGTATGAGTCTAAAATGCAGAAAGAGAATAAAAAAAAAAAAAAGATTTAAGCATTTTTTGATAAGTGTGTTTTGAATTTTCCTAAGTTCAGTGTCAAGCGCAAAAAACTTCAGGAAGGATCCCCAGATCACAGAACGAGAAACTCCACAGGAGAGAAAAGTCCAGGATCATGTTAGAGCAATCTTCCCCACCAACTAGTAAACCTGAGAACAATGAGAACAATAATGCAATCTCAGTTTGGAGTGCATAGACACAGCCGCTGCTCCCAATTTGACATTCGTGTGAGTGCGCTGCCCCGAATGCATACTGAGTGAGTTCAGGGACATGCACCTGCATTTACATGGATGTCAAACTGGGAGCAGTGGCTGTATTCATATAGTTGCTGCATTCCAATTGGCTTCAATGGGACTGCTTGCACAGGGATGCATGGAACAGCTGTGTATACCCCTCAGAGTAAATATGACCTCACACAGGCATATGCATTGATATGCCCCATGTGAATGAGACCTTTTAGGGCCATTTGACATATAGTGTGATGACCAGCATTTTTACAGGCTGAAGAACAAGAGTCACCACTAGGACACACAGACAACTATTGTTTTTTTTTTTTAGAGGGGTGATTCACTAGAACTGTTGCACACAGAATCTGGTGCAGCTGTGCATAGTAACCAATCAGCTTCCAAGTTTTATTGCCAAAGCTTAATTAAACAAGCTGATGTTAGAAGCTGATTGGTTACTATGCACAGCTGCACCAGATTCTGTGTGCACTGTGTCTTATTAACACTGTAACGTAGCCCTGAGCTTGGCTGCAGTGAGCTGCAATAAAAGCAGGGAAACCTACATCCAATTCGCACTAGTGAGAACCCAGCCTTAAAGTGGTTGTAAACTTCAGACATGAAATTTGAACAAAGCATATCCCTCTATAGTGTGTACTTGTCTCAACAAAGCACTATGAGGTTGATTTACTATAACTGGAAAGTGCAAAATCTGGTGTAGCTGTGCAAGGTAGCCAATCACCTTCTAACGTCAGCTTGTTCAATTAAGCTTTGACATAAAACCTGGAAGTGGATTGGTTTCTGAGAGCTGCACCAGATTGTGCACCATGCAGTTTTAGTAAATGAACCCCTAAGTGTCATTTCTGTCTGCTGCGTTCCTCTGCTATCAGCATGAGTCACTTTTGATAAGTTTTCCTGACACCAAGAGAAAACGTGACAGGGAAGGGATCTCCAGCATGCAGCTTGTGATTGGCAGCCTCAGCTCTGTTTCTATGTGGTGTGTGTGTGTGGGGGGTGTCTCTTTCCTCCAGTCAGGTCTTATAGCTCTCCTCACTGAGCTCTGCAGAGAATAATTTCAGCTACCTGCTTTCTGCAAGCTCAGACAAGCTGTATAAATCCAGCATTTTGAACGGATGTAGAGAAGAGAAGACTGCAGATAAACAGGTACAATGAATTTGTTTCATCTCTGTGTATCACCTGAGGCCAGTAACTTCACTGCATATATGTGAGCATTTATGTTAGGTATGAGGATGAGGGTGGGGGGTCCGCTTTCAATTTCCAAATTACATTTTAGAAGGATACTCACGGTGTCTGCACTGCTGCAGGAGACCACGTGCTTCAGTTTGATCTCAGGCATTGTCCGGTGATATCAGCTCTCCCACAGAACACGAAATACGGCTTCAGCTGTACACAGAGCGTGCTCCACCTCCCAATCCGGCTTGCTGTGTCAACGGGTGCCAACACATGCCCACTGCAACACACACAATACAAAGGAGTTTCAGGACCAACCTTTAATTGTATATTACATTTCCTTAGAGCATTTATGCTACTTTTTTTTTATTCCAGTCCAAAGAACTAAAGGGTTTTCGAGAAAAGCATTTGAAAGCTGAACTCCAGCCGTCCCTTGCACTGGCTCCCCTCCAAGACTGAAGTGGCTTACTCTGATTTCACTGCACAATGTGAGCTTCTCACAACCTGCAGTAGAAGCTGCAGCAAGTCAGACAGAGCCCCACCTCATTTCCTGGCTGGAGGATGTTCTTTCCTCCCCAGCTGGACTGTCCCCGTTCCCCCCTTTCATTCATTGGATTTTGGTTCTTTCTTTTACAAAGGGTTTTATTAATATTCAATCCAGCAGATCAGCTCAACAACGATCCTTTCACACATACGGACCGTTCGTCCATTTTTCATCCATCCGTTGACGGATGAAAAAGGACATCAATGCATTCCTATGGAAAAACTGATGACAAGGGATGATCATCCATTTTCATCCGCTTCCGCCACCATCTGTGTTTTTGAACGGATGAAAGCCCTATTTTTCATCCGTTAAAAAAAAACGGATCAGACAAATAACGGATATAAATGGACGAACGGTCCGTTTTTGCATGAAAAAATGACTCCAGGACTCAAGTGGAAGATGTAAAAAAAACGGTTGAAAAACTGATATGAACTTCATCCGTTTTTTTCCTTTGAAAAAAAGTGACTAAACTGATCAAACAAACAGTCCGTATGTTGTGAAAGGACCCCCCCACCCCGACGGGTGTATCTCAGGCTTACCATTGTTACTGCCATGCCCAAGAAACGATCAGAACATGCAGCCGGATAGTCACAGTCTTTTATCACCTCTATGGCCTTGGAGGACCGGAGCAACGTCACTTTTGGTCTAGGGCGGAAGTAAACAATTTTTTTTAACGCAAAAGATCAAAAAAAATATTTTATGATCTTTTGCTAATAAAGGTAAAGGAGAGATTTGAAGTCTTTTTGACCCCAGATCTCTCCATAAAGAGGACCTGTCATCCTTATTTTTTTACACGGGATGTTTACATTCCTTGTAATAGGAATAAAAGTGTAAAAATAAAGGAAGGAAGGAAAAAAAATGTAATGCCCCCCCCCCCCCCCATCCCTCCGTGCTCGTGCGTAAAAGCAACCGCATACGTAGGTCGCGCACACATATGTAAATGGTATTCACACCACGCATGTGAGGTATTGCCACGAACGTTACAGCGAGAGCAATAATTCTAGCACTAGACCTCCTCTGTACTTCTAAACTGACAACCGGTAAAAAAAAGCGTCGCCTATGGAGATTTTTTAGTACCGTAGTTTTACTTGTAGTACTGCAACAGCTGGAGGGCCACAGTTGCCCGCCCCTGGTATAGATGTTGTACTACCATACTTGTGTATACCCGCTACAATACATTTTATTAGAAAATGTCAGTGGTGATAGTTAAAGAGTAATTCCACTTTTGTTTGGAACAACAACAAAAAAAATTCCCCTCTGGGCGATCTATGTACACAATGCAGGGATTTTATCAAACTTTGTTGCAGATTCTTTCATTTTGATATTCTGAAGAAATAGCTGTTTGTTTCTCAGTGAACCTGTATGGGAGTAATTTCACAATTACCAATCAGCTGCTGCACCTGCAGGGCCCTAATGAGGAAAGTGACAGGGCCTGCATCCCTTTAGATGTTTTTTTTTCTTTGACAGTATCTCACTATGGGGTGGATTTACTAAAACTGGAGTGTGTAAAATCTGGTGCAGCTCTGCATGATAACCAATCAGCTTCCAGATTTCTTTGTCAATGCTTAATTGAACAAGCTGAAGGTAGAAGCTGATTGGCTACCAATGCTAAGCTGCACCATATTTTGCACTCTCCAGTTATAGTAAGGCTGTATTCAAACTTGTGTGACTCCAAAGTCATGTGATTTCCACCGCGAGTTTGATGCAACTTTGGCTTTGACTGTTGCAGAATTGTCCTATTGATAACAACTTGACGACCGCTCCCATAGCAGATTTACTGCTACAGGGTGCCCGTTCTGTGCATAAACGTGTATATATACACACACACGATTCTGCACACCCAGCTTCTGCTGTGATTGGTTACAGAAGGCGGCGATCAGCAGGTGCCGGCCAATGGATGTCTGCGGGCACCCACCGATTGTCGAGGAGAGGCACTGGACGGAGCTCTGCCTGTGTAAACAATGCAGAGTTCTGTCCTGTGAATGTGATGTATTTTGTTGCAAAACACATCCCAAAGGACCCTTTCAAACGTAGGAGTTTTTTAAGTGCGTATGTGTTAAAAAAAAAAAAAAAAAGCGACTGAAAAGCTCAATAAAAATGCTCCCCCTTAAAATCAATGAAGGTTTTCACACTAGGGCGGTGCCCTTCCATTGCAGTGAAAAAAAAATCCTATAGGGAATGTTTGGGAAGCTGAAAAAAAAAAAAAAAACCCACCAAAAATGCCCCTCTCCATTGAAATGAATGGGAACCGCCTCAAAAAGGCCCCCACTCAGCATTTTTGGTGCAGTTTTTGAGTCACGTCTTTTAAAAACTGCAGCAAAAGCACTCCAATAACGCATAGGTGTTTTTAAAACGAAACCAGTGTGAAAGCGCCCTTAGTAAAAGCAGCACACACAGTACACAAAAACACTGGCTAGGCACACAGTTGACCCTTTGTTGGCCCTAGATGATTAACACCTTCCCAGTACAGTGACAGTGAATATTATTAGCACTGATCACTGTATAAAGGCTCGTACACACGGTACAATTATCGGCCAACAACGGTCGTACGATAGCCTGTTGTCCAATAATCCGACCGTTAGTACGCTCCATTCGACAGCCAATTTCCAATTATCATCCAACAGAAGTTGTCTGAGAAGACTAGAAAACTTTTGTCTGCCAACAAGGCGTCATCCGATTTTCGGATTGCTAGTATAAAATCATAAAATAAAATTCCAGTATATATCCCATAGTTTGTAGACACGGTAACTTTTGCATAAACCAATCAATATACGCTTATTGAAATTTTTTTGACCAAAAATATGTAGCAGAATAAATGAAGAAATTTGACTTTTTACATTTTTTTATTGGATATGTTTTATAGCAAAGTAAAAATATTGTTTTGTTTTTTTTTCACAATTGTTGCTCTTTTTTTGTTTATAGCACAAAAAATAAAACCGCAGAGATGATCAAATACCACCAAAAGAAAGCTCTGTTTGTGTGAAAAATTACAAATTTTATTTGGGTACAGCATTGTACGTCCATGCAATTGTCAGTTAAAGTAATGCAGTGCCGTACCGCACCGCAAAAAAATGGCCTGGTCATTAAGGAGAGTAAATCTTCTGGAGGTCAAGTTAAAGTGATACTAAAGTCTAATTTTTTTCTTTGTCAATATAAATATCTCCAAAATCAGATATTTTGGTACCCAAACCTTTTGAAACGTTAAAGGGAACATATATTGGTGCTTGTACCATCAGATTGCTTGTTATAGCTTCTTAATTGTATTTTTATTATATTTTATTCTATTTTCCGTTTGCTTATATTACTTTGTAATTTCTTGAAAAATAATAAAAATGACAATACACAGTGGGTACGGAAAGTATTCAGACCACCTTAAATTTTTCACTCTTTGTTATATTGCAGCCATTTGCTAAAATCATTTAAGTCCATTTTTTCCCTCATTAATGTACACACAGCACCCCATATTGACAGAAAAACACAGAATTGTTGACATTTTTGCAGATTTATTAAAAAAGAAAAACTGAAATATCACATGGTCCCAAGTATTCAGACCCTTTGCTCAGTATTTAGTAGAACCCCCCTTTTGATCTAATACAGCCATGAGTCTTTTTGGGAAAGATGCAACAAGTTTTTCTCACCTGGATTTAGGGATCCTCTGCCATTCCTCCTTGCAGATCCTCTCCAGTCCTGTCAGGTTGGATGGTGAACGTTGGTGGACAGCCATTTTTAGGTCTCTCCAGAGATGCTCAATTGGGTTTAAGTCAGGGCTCTGGCTGGGCCATTCAAGAACAGTCATGGAGTTGTTGTGAAGCCACTCCTTTGTTATTTTAGCTGTGTGCTTAGGGTCATTGTCTTGTTGGAAGGTAAACCTTCAGCCCAGTCTGAGGTCCTGAGCACTCTGGAGAAAGTTTTGGTCCAGGATATCCCTGTACTTGGCGGCATTCATCTTACCCTCGATTGCAACCAGTCGTCCTGTCCCTGCAGCTGAAAAACACCCCCACAGCATGATGCTGCCACCACCATGCTTCACTGTTGGGACTGTATTGGACAGGTGATGAGCAGTGCCTGGTTTTCTCCACACATACCGCTTAGAATTAAGGCCAAAAAGTTCTATCTTGGTCTCATCAGACCAGAGAATCTTATTTTTCACCATCTTGGAGTCCTTCAGATGTTTTTTTTAGCAAACTCCATGTGGGCTTTCATGTGTCTTGCACTGAGGAGAGGCTTCTGTCGGGCCACTCTGCCATAAAGCCCCGACTGGTGGAGGGCTGCAGTGATGGTTGACTTTGTACAACTTTCTCCCATCTCCCGACTGCATCTCTGGAGCTCAGCCACAGCGATCTTTGGGTTCTTCTTTACCTCTCTCACCAAGGCTCTTCTCCCCCGATAGCTCAGTTTGGCCGGACAGCCAGCTCTAGGAAGGGTTCTGGTCGTCCCAAACGTCTTCCATTTAAGGATTATGGAGGCCACTGTGCTCTTAGGAACCTTAAGTGCAGCAGAAAGTTTTTTGTAACCTTGGCCAGATTTGTGCCTTGCCACAATTCTGTCTCTGAGCTCTTCAGGCAGTTCCTTTGACCTCATGATTCTCATTTGCTCTGACATGCACTGTGAGCTGTAAGGTCTTATATAGACAGGTGTGTGAACAATCCAAGTCCAATCAGTATAATCAACACAGCTGGACTCAAATGAAGGTGTAGAACCATCTCAAGGATGATCAGAAAAAATGCACAGCACCTGAGTTAAATATATGAGTGTCACAGCAAAGGGTCTGAATACTTAGGACCATGTGATATTTCAGTTTTTCTTTTTTAATAAATCTGCAAAAATGTCAACAATTCTGTGTTTTTCTGTCAATATGGGGTGCTGTGTGTACATTAATGAGGAAAATAAATGAACTTAAATGATTTTAGCAAATGGCTGCAATATAACAAAGAGTGAAAAATTTAAGGGGGTCTGAATACTTTCCGTACCCACTGTATATAAAAAAACAAAAAACAAATAACACGTTATACTTACCTGCTCTGTGTAGTTGGTTTTGCACAGAGCAGCCCCAATCCTTCTCTTCTCTGGTCCCACTTCACTGCTCCTGGCTACTACCTCCTGTTGAGTCCCCCCACAACAAGCAGCTTGCTATGGGGGGGAGCCGAGCCGGAGCTCCATGGCCGTGGCCCCACCCCTCTCTCCCCTCATTGGCTCACTGACTTTGATTGACAGCAGCGGGAGCCAATGGCACATCCCTGCTGTCTCAGCCAATGAAGAGGGGAGTCCCAGACAGCCGAATCTCTTGTGCAACATCGCTGGATCAAGATGGTGCTCAGTTAAGTATTAGGGGGATGATGCACACAGAAGGCTTTTTATCTGAAAGGGGTTGTAAAGTCAAGGTTTTTCACCTTAATGTATTCTACGCATTAAGGTGAAAAACCTCCTGCGATGCAGCAGCCCCCCTAATACTTACCTGAACCCGTTCTTTCCAGCACCGTGACAAGCACAGCCGGTGTCTCGGGTCTTGATTGGAGAGATTGATAGCAGAACAGCCATTGGCTCCTGCTGCTGTCAATCAATCCAATGGCACGTTGCGGGGACGAGTCCTGCTGTCTGTGTCAATGGACGCAGCAGCAGGACATGGGAGAGCGCCCGCACGAGTGACCCCAGGGAGAGCACTTCAGTCAGGAGCGCCGTGGAGGGACCCCAGTAGAGGAGGATTGGGGCCACTCTGTGCAAAACCGCTAAGTATGACATGTTTGTTATTTTAAAAAAATAAAAAACAAAGCTTTATAATCACTTTAATGTATAGAATGCAAAAAGATAAAAAACCTTCTGCCTTTACAACCAGTTACGGACCGCCCACCATCGTTATACGTAGGTCCTTTGACGTAGAATGCTGTGGTTATGGCAGCAGATAGCAGCATTCTCTTCAACGGTGGGCGGTCCACTTTCAGATATAAATGGTCTCTGCGGTGGATTCGCCACGAGATCACTTTTATTGGCAGCGGGAGAGGTGCGCTCGCCGCCACTTACCGGAGCCATCGGCAGCGGCGGAGACGATCAGATCCTTTCCCCTCTCAGAGGCATGAAGTCGAGTGAGGGAATGAAGGCCCCCACCTAAGTTCCATACCATTGGATGACTGAAGCGATGTCAAAAGTCACTTCCGCCCAATGGCCTTAAAGGGGATTTTTTTTTTAATAGAAAAAAAAACAAAACACTTTTTAATTTTTTTATTGCAAGTATAAATGTGAGACCTGAGGTCCTTTTGAACCCCAGGTCTCACATTAAAGAGGTCCTGTCATGCTTTTTTTCTATTACAAGGAATGTTTACATTCCTTGTAAAAGGAATAAAAGTGATCCAAAATGTTTTTTAAAGGGACAGTGTAAAAATTAAATAAAAAAGAATTTTTTTTTTTTTTTTTTAAAGCTCACTGTCCCTCCTATCTCGCGCGCAGAAGTCCCGTCCACATATGTAAATGGTGTTCAAACCACACACGTGAGGTATCGCCGCGATCCTTAGAGCGAGAGCAATAATGCGAAAGCACTAGACCTCCTCTGTAACTCAAAACGGGTAACCTGTAGAAATTTTGAACGTCACTTATGGAGATTTTTAAGTGCCAAAATTTGTCGCCATTCCACGAGCGAGCGCAATTTTGAAGCATGACATGTTTGGTATCAATTTACTTGGTGTAACATCAGCTTTCACAATATAAAAAAAAATATGGGCTACCCTTACCGTTGTCTTATTTTTTAATTGAAAAAAAAAAAAAAATATATATATATATATATTTTTTTT
>BLSH010498750.1:574352-589613 GCA_018402905.1 Glandirana rugosa
CAGTTTTTGAAACAATACGGTTTTACGACGGCGAGGAACCCCCCCAATAAAAAATAAAAAAAACCGGAGATTTTTGAGGAGCCAAAATCGGATAGAGTCCGAGACGCACGTGAATACGCTGAAACCTGTATATTGCACCGTACTGTTCGGCGTCGGACAATTAAAGTTACCTTCGGTAAGTTTGGACACGCTGAATTTTTATCAAAGGACGCGATAAAACTACGTTGAACTCACGGTATCTGACGTTACATTTGCGGACTTTCAGCGTTAAAATTGGCGAATTCCTGGCCTGGATAAAAAATGTGAACCACAAATGTTCAATTCCGGAGTATGTGTGCCTGCAAAAAACTACGGCCGCCAAAGACCGTAAAAAACGTCGTATTCTTGCAGCCGCTAGGTGGCGTTTGTTGGCGTTTTGTGGCGTCGGCGTCAAAAAAACGTCAAAACGTTACAGCCTCAGAACGCGATGGCCATGGGTTCTACTTTCTGCTCACTAACGCCGACGTTCTTATGCTGCAAAAAATGCCAGAAACCGCCGGCATCAAAAAACGTCCGTGTGTATGAGGCCTTAACTTGTAAACACCAAGTGTAAAAAATAGGTCCGGTCCTTAAGCGGTTAAAATTGCGACTTTCAGGCGTTTACATTGCAGTCTATGGCACTCAAGTTGCATCAAAATAGCGCAGGAAACTATTTTTAAGTCGCACAGGTTTGAATGGCTTCCATTGAAATTAACAGGCTGCGGCTTGTCATGCCACGTTATATGTCCAAAGTCGCATAAGTGCACGCAGAGCCTGAGATAGGCTAAAACCGAGGAGTTTTTAGAGGCCAAAAAAAATAAAAAATAACCCCCCCAAGGAGCGGCAGCATTTTGGCATAACAAAGTTTTTGACGCATCTAAACGCACATTAACACTAGGCGCAGTCAGTGCTTGAGCGTTAGTTCATTTCAGCGGCCAGAATAAAATGACTACTCTGCCCAGTGAAGTGAATTAGCGCCAAGCGGCTGATGCGCCTCAACGCGTTTACAAGCACCAAGCAGTTTTTTTTTCTACCAAAACGCTGCGGCCTGGAGTACGAGGATTTCGTGAACGTGCGCAAAACTTTTTTTGGCCTGTGTTTGCGAAGCGTAAAATAAAAGTGTCTTGCGCTTTGCTGCGTTGTTTATTGGTAAGGCAGCACAAACGCAGCGAGCAGGCGTAAATCGCACAAACGTGCACGCGGTTGCAGAACGCACAAAGCACCCAGAGAGGTACGTGAGCTACTTTGGCGCATTTAGCGGCTCGTTAATGTGAATGGGCTGCCCTATGTGTGTTGCGCAAAAACACGCGTTTCGTGGCGCGCCGTGGACGTCGCTGTAAATTCAATTTAGCTAAATAAAGGCGTGCTGCTGTTTGGGGTGTCACTGCCGCCCCCTATATGGGGATTTCCTCCTCCATAGAACACAGGGAATGCCCATAAGAGCCGGCGGACAGCTCTCTTCTACATACAATGTGTGTGGGATAGTCGGACTTCGCTCCTCTATCCCCTACACAGGTCCTCTTTATCACACCCACTCCTCGCACCACACACACCGGAACATACCATCCGTACACGTTTCCCGGGAAGACGCCGCGAACAAACCTCCCGCCCCGGAAATGATCCCCAGCGAGCACAGGAAGCTGGTGGCCGCCATCTTTGGGCACCCGGAAGCTTCTAAGGAAAGGCGTCTTTTGCGACAGCCATCTTTGTCCACCCAGCTGTACAAGAAAAGGAGTCAGCAGCCGCAGTGGGCTCCATATTTGTACTCCCTAAATAAAAATTGTGTGTGTGAGCATTGCTTGCACAGTGTAAGACACAAAAAGTAAAACGATATAACTATATTACATTGTGTTTGATGCATTTTTTTTGTTTTATTTTTACATTTTTTTTGGTCATTATAGTCACATTAACCACTTCAGCCCCGGAAGGATTTGCCCCCTTCCTGACAGAGCACTTTTTGCGAAACAGCACTGCGTCGCTTTAACTGACGATTGCGCGGTCGTGCGACGTTCCAAAAGAAATTGACGTCCCGTCCCCCCCCCACACACACGTAAACAGAGCTTTCTTTTGGTGGTATTTGATCACCTCCGCAGTTTTTTATTTGTGCACTGTAATAAAAAAAAGAGCGACAATTTCGAAAAAAAAAAAAAAACTATATTTTTTACTTTCTACTATAATACATGTTAAAAAAATGTAAAAAAAAAACAAATTTCCTCAGTTTTAGGCCGATATATATTCTTCCACATATTTTTGGTTAAAAAAAAAATCGCAATAGGCGTATATTGATTGTGTTGCGCAAAAGTTATAGCATCTACAAACGGAATAGATTTATGGCATTTTTATTATCTATTTATTTATGTTTTTACTAGTAATGGCAGCGATCTGCGATTTTTATTGGGACCGTGATTTTGTGGCGGACAGATCGGACACTTTTGACACTTTTTTGGGACAATTGACATTTACACAACGATCAGAGCTAAAAATAGCCAATGATTACTGTGTAAATGTCACTGGCAGGTAAGGGGTTAAACTGTAGGGGGCACTCGAGGGGTTAAGTGTGTTCCCTCACTGTGTTCTAACTGTGTGGGGGCTGGGATGGCAGGGGCATGACAGATCTACTTGTTCCCATACCTCCCAACTTTTTGAGATGGGAACGAGGGACACCTATTAGCAAAAGTTTGGAGACATTGGACACCCCCCCTGCCACGCCCCCTTAAAGGAGAATTATACAAAAAGCATTATTAGTTAAACCCACAAGTGCTTTTTTTTACCACTATTATTCCTTTATATTGGCTTTTGAAGTTAACAAATGCAGCAAGTTAGAAATTGGATGAAAGGTTTAGCGCTGGGAAACACTTTTTGAAAGATAAATATTGCATTTTATAGAAAATTATATAGATCAGACCAAAATGAGGGACAAATTAGGAGAAAAGAGGGACAGAGGGACTTTGTTCCAAATCAGGGACAGTTGGGAGCTATGCTTGTTCCCAATCACTGGGAACAGTAGATCTGTTATATTTCCCCTGACAGAACGTAGATCCGCCATGTTTACATTGGCAGATCTCCATTCTGCCCCTGTAACAGGCGATCGCGGGTCGCCAGCGGACATAGAGTCTGCCCGACCTGCGGGCACACTCACGCAGCATGCACAAGAGCACACCATCCGCAACTGCGGCTGCGCGAGCCGCCGTACAGCTACGACAATTCGCGCAGCAGTGCCAAGCTGCTGCCGTATTATGACAGCGGCCGGTCGGCAACTGGTTAATATATTATTATTAGTGGTAGTATCATAGCTCCCAAGTGTCCCTGATTTGGAACATAGTCCCTCTGCCTCTCTTTCCTCCTCATTTGCCCCTCATTTTGGTCTGATCTATAAAGTTGTATATAAAATGCACGTTTATCCATAAAAAAGTGTTTCCCAGTGCTTCATCCAATTTCTAACTTGCTGCATTTGTAAATTTCAAAAAGGAAAAGTAGTGGTAAAAAAAAAAAGCACTTGTGGGTTTAACCGCTTGCCGACCGCTGGTCGGCAATTGACGGCGACAAGGTGGCTCTTTCCCGCAAAACGCCGTCATATGATGGCGGCTGCGGGATCGAGCTTAGTGAGCGCGCGCCGCCGGAGGCGCGCTCACTGTGTTCGGGGAGGGCCAGGGAGCGGGTGCGGCGGAGTCGATCTCCGTCGGCCACCCACGATGCCCCCCCGGAGTGAAAGAATGGAGGTCCGTGTAAGTAAACACGGACCTCCGTTCTGTGAAGGGGGAAGGGCTGTGATCACAGCCTTCCTGTACATGGAGGCTGTGACCACTTCCCTTCCCCAGCTAGGGCAGTCCCCCCCACAGTTAGAACACGCCCAGGGAACACAGTTAACCCTTAGAGCGCCGCCTGCAGGTTAACCCCTTCACTGCCAATGGCATTTACACAGTAATCAGTGCATTTTTATAGCACTGATCGCTGTATAAATGCCAATGGTCCCAAAAAAGTGTCAAAATGGTCCGACATGTCCGCTGCAATATCGCAGTACCACTAAAAATCGAAGATCGCCGCCATTACTAGTAAAAAATAAAAAAAAAATAAAAACCCCAGAAATTAATTCTCACCATCCGTAAATGCGGCAACTTTTGCGCAAACCAATCAATAAACGCCGATTGCGATTTTTTTTATCACAAATATGAGGAAGAATATAAATCGGCCAAAACCGGTGAAAAAAATGTTTTTTTATATTTTTTTTTTGGATTTGTATTTTAGCAAAAAGTAAGAAATTTGGGTTTTTTTTGCAAAATTGTCGCTCTTCTTTTGTTTATAGCAGCGACCAGAAATGACGCAGCGGTGATCAAATACCACCAAAAGAAAGCTCTATTTGTGGGAAAAAAAGGACGCAAAATTTCGTTTGGGTACAACGCCGCACGACCGCGCAATTGTCAGTTAAAATGACGCAGCGCCGAATCGCAAAAAGGGCTCCGGATCTAAAGCTGGAAATCCTTCCGGGGCTGAAGTGGTTAAACACTTCAATACCAGGCACTTACCCCGCCCAGACCAATTTTCAGCTTTCAACGCTGACAATTGCGTGGTCATGTGACGTTGTACCCAAAACAAAGTTTTTATCATTTTGTTGCCACAAATAGAGCTTTCTTTTGCTGGTATTTGATCACCCACCTCTGGGGTTTCTATTTTTTACGCTACAAATACAAAACGGCAGAAATTTTTGAAAAAAAAACAGTTTTCTCTGTTTCTGTCACAAACGTTTGTAAATAAGTACATTTTCTCCATCCCTGATGGGAACTCATGAGGTTACACTGACGGACATTGATGAGGCAGTACTGATTGGCACTAATGAGGCCGCACTGATGAGGTGGCAGGGACGGGCACTGATAATGAGGCACATATATGCAGCACTAATGGACACTGATTGGCGGCACTGATAAGCAGCACTGACGGGCACTGATAGGTAGCACTGATATGCAGTACTGACAGGCACCAATGGGCACTCATAGGCGGCACTGATGGGCACTCATAGGCGGCGCTGATGAGCACTGATAGGTGGCACTGTTGGGCACTGAGAGGCAGCACTGATTTCTTGGTGGTCTAGGGTGGCATCTGTAATTGGCACTGAGTGCCATCAATGCTGGGCATTGTGCCCCTTACCTGGTGGTCTATAGTGGGCTCCATGATGGTGTCCCTGGTGATTCTGATCAGCTCCCTGGTGGTCCTGGTCGGCTCCCCAGTGGTCCCTGGGCGGGTGCTCCCTGATGGTCCCTGGGTGGGCTCCCTGGTTGTCTAGGGTGGCAATCATAGGGGGGCTGCGCTGATAAACAATCAGCGCAGTCCCCCCCCCCCCCAGGAAAGCCACCGATCAGCTCTCCACTACTCATGTCTGCAGATGCAAGTAAAGGAAAAGCCTATACATGGCTCTTCCTGTTTACATTGTGATCAGCCATGATTGGTCACGGCTGATCACATGGTAAAGAACTTCTGATGGAAGCACTTTACCGAGGTCGGTAATGCGGTGGGTCAGATTGACCCACCACACCACCGATCGCAGCGATGCGCGTCCCCACAAGCGTGTGATCACGGGTTATCCTGAGAATGTCATATGACGCCCAGTCAGCATAACGGAACACCCGCCCGGACATCATTTGTATACAGGACGGGCGGGAAGTGGTAAACTAATAATTTTTTTAAAAAATACTTCTCCTTTAAGGGGCGTGGCCAGGGTGTGTCCTATTACTACATAATTTTGCTAATAGGTGTCCATCGTTCCCATCGCAAAATGTTGGGGGTATGGTAGGATTATCATTAAGTTAATCATACCTCCCAACTTTTTGAGATGGGAATGAGGGATACTTAGTAGCAAAAGTATGTAGGCATAGGACACACCCACTTACAAAGAGAATCATACAAAAAAAAAAGATTTGTTAAACCCACAAGTGTTTCTACCATTCCTATTTGAGAGATCAATAGTGCATTTAATATACAACTATATAGATCTGACCACAATGAGGGACAAGTGAGAAGGGAAGAGCGACAGAGAGACTTTGTTTCAAATCAGGGACAGTTGGGAACTATGCGTTAACCATACCTCCCAACTTTTTGAGATGGGAATGAGGGACACCTATTAACAAAAGTATGTAGGCATAGGACACACCCCCTGCCACGCCCCCTTGAAAGAGAATTATACAAAAAAAAAAAAAAAAAAAAAATGATTGGTTAAGCCCACAAGTGCTTTTTTAGAACTACTATTCCTTTATATTGGCTTTTGGAATTTACAAATGCAGCAATTTAGAAATTGGGTGAAAGGTTTAGCACTGGGATAAATAGATAAATAGTGCATTTTATATACAACTATAGAGATCAGACCCAAATCAGGGACAAACGAGAGGGAAAGAGGGACAGAGGGACTTTGTTCTAAATGAGGGACAGTCCCTCATTATCAGGGGCAGTTGGGAGCTATGCATTAACCACTTGCCTACTTTCACCCCCTTCCTGCCCAGGCCAATTTCCAGCTTTCAGCGCTGTCACACTTTGAATGACAATTGTGCTACACTGTACCCAAGTTAAATTTTTATGATTATTTTCACATAAATAGCGCTTTCTTTTGGTGGTATTTAACCATTTGCCAACCGTCAACCGCAGGTTGATGGCGACAAGGTGGCTCTCCTGGGCAAACCGCCGTCATCTGACGGCGGATGCCAGATCGCGCGCTGTGGGCGCGCGCGCTCACTGTGTCCGGGGAGGGCCAGGGAGCGGGTGCGGCGTACTCGATCTCCGCCGGCTACCCGCGATGCCCCCCCCCGGAGTGAAAGAACGGAGGTCCGTGTAAGTAAACACGGACCTCCGTTCTGTTAGAGGGGGGAGGGCTGTGATCACAGCCTTCCTCTACATGGAGGCTGTGACCACTCCCTTCCCCCTGCTAGTCAAACACTAAGACAGTAAGAACACGCCCAGGGAACACAGTTAACCCTTAGAGCACCCCCTGCAGGTTAACCCCTTCACTGCCAATGGCATTTACACAGTAATCAGTGCATTTTTATAGCACTGATCGCTGTATAAATGCCAATGGTCCCAAAAAAGTGTCAAAATGTTCTGACATGTCTGCTGCAATATCGCAGTACCACTAAAAATCGAAGATCGCCGCCATTACTAGTAAAAAATAAAAAAAAAATAAAAACCCCAGAAATGAATTCTCATCATCCGTAAACGCGGCAACTTTTGCGCAAACCAATCAATAAACGCCGATTGCGATTTTTTTTATCACAAATATGAGGAAGAATATAAATCGGCCAAAGCCGATGAAAAAAAAAATTTTTTTATATTTTTTTTCATTTGTATTTTAGCAAAAAGTAAGAAATTTGGGTTTTTTTGCAAAATTGGCGCTCTTCTTTTGATTATAGCGGTGATCAGAAATGACACAGCGGTGATCAAATACCACCAAAAGAAAGCTCTATTTGTGGGAAAAAAAGGACGCAAATTTCGTTTTGGTACAACGTCGCACGACCGCGCAATTGTCAGTTAAAGCGACGCAGTGCCGAATCACAAAAAGGGCTCTGGTCAGGAAGGGGGCAAATCCTTCCGGGGCTGAAGTGGTTAACCACGTTCTTATCGGCGTATAATAATAATATGCCTGCAGGGTGCACTCCCCATCCTGGGTGGACGTCATATGACGTCCGCCTGCTTTCGCCGCTCTGCAGGCCCCCAGGGGACCGCGTTGTGGCGATCGGGCGTGTCCCTTGGGATTCCGGCCATCCATGATCGGGGTAAAGAGCCAATGAAATTGGCTCTTTACCACGTGACTGGCTGTGTCCTATCACAGCCGGTCACTTCTGACATTGAGGAGCTTCGGCGTGCACAGCGCTCATGAGCGCCCCCGGGGGCGTGCAGCACGGCGATCGGGGCTCAGGCTTGTCCCTCGGACAAAGCCCAACCCCGATTAGGGTTAAGAGCCAATGAAATTGGCTCTTTACCACATGACCATCTGTGTCCAATCACAGCCGGTCATATGATGTCAACAAATCGCGGTAACGAGCTGTTACTGGGTTCTCCTCTTCACACACCGATCGTTTGTGAGGAGGAGATAGCGGTAACAGCTCGTTACCGCTTACTGTGTGCACCAATCACACTGATTGCCCCTCCCCCACAGTAATAAAGAGGACCTGTCACCACCCCATCAAAGTACCTGTCACAGCCCATCAAAGTACCTGTCACAGCCCATCAAAGTATCTGTCACCTGCCCATCAGAGTACCCAGGTACCTGTCACCAGCCCATCAGATTACCCGAGTACCTGTCACCAGCCCACCAGAGTACCTGAGTACCTGTCAGCAGCCCATCAGAGTACCCGAGTACCTGTCATCAACCAATCTGAGTACCTGAGTACCTGTCACTAGCCCATCAAAGTATCCGAGTACCTGTCACCAGCCCATCAGAGTACCCGAGTACCTGTCACCCACCCATCTGAGTGCCCAAGTACCTGTCATCAACCCATCTGAGTAACTGTCACCTGCCCCTCAAAGTACCGGAGTACCTGTCACCTGCCCCTCAAAGTACCCGAGTACCTGTCACCAGCCTATCTGAGTACTGGAGTACCTGTCACCAACCCATCTGAGTACCCAAATACCTGTCACTAGCCCATCACAGTACCTGAGTACTTGTCACCAGCCCATCAGAGTACCCGAGTACTTGTCACCAGCCCATCAGAGTACCTGAGTACTTGTCACCAGCCCATATGAGTACCCGAGTACCTGCCACCAGCCCATCAGAGTACCCCAGTACCTGTCCCCAACCCATCAGAGTACCCAAGTACCTGTCACCAACCCATCAGAGTACCCAAGTACCTGTCGCCAACCCTTCAGTGTACCCGAGTACCTGTCACCAGTCCATTTGAGTACTTGTCACTAGCCCATCTGAGTACCCTAGTACCTGTCACTAGCCCATCTGAGTACCCGAGTACCTGTCACTAGCCCATCTGAGTGCCCTAGTACCTGTCACTAGCCCATCTGAGTACCCAAGTGCCTGTCACTAGACCATCTGTGTACCCGAGTACCTGTCACCAGCCCATCAGAGTACCCGAGAACTTTTTACCAGCCCATCAGAGTACCCTAATACCTTTTACCAGCCCATCAGAGTACCCGAGTACCTTTTACCAGTCCATCAGAGTACCCGAGTACCTATTTGCAGCCCATAAGAGTACCCGAGTACCTATCTGCAGCCCATGCCTCATAAAATATACATTGGGGTGTTTGCTTTCCAAAATGGGGCAATTTTGTTGGTAATTCCACTGTCCTGGTGCTCCAGGACCTTCAAAAGTGTGATAGGTAGGAATGAAATTAGATGTGTAATTTATGCTCCTAGAACGCCTGAAGGTACTACTTCAATGTTGGACCTCTCTATGTGGGCGGGCTGTGTAAAAGTCTTACACATGTGGTATCACCATACTCGGGAAGAGTAGCAGAATATATTTTGGGGGGTAATTTGGCTATGTGCATGCTATGTGTTAGAAATATCATATAAATTGACAACTTTGTATAAAAAAAATAAGTTTTCATTTTCTTTCCACATTTTCCGAAGACTTGTGGACAAAAATGAACCGTACAGAAGGCCCATAATGCCTCATAGAATATACGTTGGGGTGTTTGCTTTCCAAAATGGGGTCGTTTTGTGGGTAATTCCACTGTCCTGGTGCTCCAGGGCCTTCAAAAGTGTAATAGGTCATTAGGATATTTTATGTGTAATGTTTGCTCCTAGAACGCCTGATGGTGCTCCCTGCATGTTGGACCTCTGTATGTGGCCAGGCTGTGTAAAAGTCTCACACATGTGGTATCGCCATACTCTGAACGAATAGCAGAATGTATTTTGGGGTGTAATTTTTGCTATGTACATGCTATGTGTTAGAAATATCTTATAAATTGACAACTTTGTGTAAAAAGAAAAGAGTTTTTATTTTCTTTCCATGTTTTTCAAAGACTTGTGGAAAAAAATGAATCTTTCAAAAGACTCATAATGCCTCATAGAATATACGTTGGGGTGTTTGCTTTCCAAAATGGGGTAATTTTGTGGGTAGTTCCACTGTCCTGGTGCTCCAGGGCCCTCAAAATTGTAGTAGGTCGTTAGGATATTTTATGTGTAATGTATGCTCCTAGAACGCCTGATGGTGCTCCCTGCATGTTGGACCTCTGTATGTGGCCAGGCTGTGTAAAAGTCTCACACATGTGGTATCGCCATACTCGGGACGAATAGTAGAATGTATTTTGGGGTGTAATTTTTTCTATGTACATGCTATGTATTAGAAATATCTTATAAATTGACCACTTTGTGTAAAAATAAAAGTTTTCATTTTCTTTCCACGTTTTTCAAAGACTTGTGGAAAAAAATGAACCTTTCCAAAGACTCATAATGCCTCATAGAATATACGTTGGGGTGTTTGCTTTCCAAAATAGGGTCATTTTGTGGGTAATTCCATTGTCCCGGTGCTCCAGGACCTTCAAAAGTGTGATAGGTAGGAATGAAATTAGATGTGTAATTTATTCTCCTAAAGCTCCTGAAGGTGCTACTTCAATGTTGGACCTCTCTATGTGGCCAGGCTGTGTAAAAGCCTCACACATGTGATATCGCCATACTCGGGACAAGCAGCAGAATGTAATTTTGGGTGAAATCTTTGCTATGTACATGCTATGTGTTAGAAATATCTTATAAATTGACCACTTTGTATAAAAATAAAAAAGTTTTCATTTTTTTTCCACGTATTTCAAAGGCTCGTGGAAAAAAATGAACCATACAAACGACTCATAATGCCTCATAGATTATACGTTGGGGTGTTTGCTTTCCAAAATGGGGTCATTTTGTGGGTAATTCTATTGTCCTGGTGTTCCAGGGCCTTCAAAATTGAAATAATTAGATGTGAAATATCTGCTCCTAGAACGCCTGAAGTTGCTCCCTGCATGTCCGGCCTCTGTATGTGGCCAGGGTGTGAAAAAGTCTTACAAATGTGGTAGTAGCAGAATGTATTTTGGGTTGTAGTTGGAAGTATGCATATGCTGTGTGTGAGAAATAACTACTTGTTTTGACAATTTTGTGTTAAAAAAAAAAAATAATAATTTCTTCATTTTCCCAAGAATTGTGGGAAAAAATTACACCTTCAAAAAACTCGCCATGCCTCTTACTAAATACTCCGGAATGTCTACTTTTCAAAAAGCGGTCATTTGGGGGGTATTTGTACTGTCCTGACATTTCAGGGCCTCAAGAAATGAGATAGGCCATCAGTACATCAGGCGTGATCAATTTTCAATAATTACCACCGTAGCTTGTAGACTCTATAACTTTCACACAGACCAAATAATATACACTTATTTTGGGTTATTTCTACCAAAAATAGGTAGCAGTATAAGTTTTGGTCCAAATTTATGAACAAAAATGACTTATCTGCAAAATTTTATCATAGAAACCTAAAAAAAGTGTTTTTTTTTTTTCTAAATTCACGCTCTTTTTTCACTTATGTCGCAAGAAATAAAAACCCCAGAGGTAATTAAATACCACTAAAAGAAAACTCTATTTGTGTGAAAAAATGTTAAAAATTTTGTTTGGGTACAGTTTTGCATGACTGAGTAAATGAAATCTGAAAATTGGTCTGGGAAGGAAGGGGGTGTAAGTGTCCTGTATTGAAGTGGTTAATCACCACTGGGTTTTTGATTTTTTGCTCAACAAACGAAAAAAGACAGAAAATTTTGAAAAAAAAATTTTTTTTGTAGTTTGTTATAAAATTTTGTAAACAGGTAATTTTTCACCTGCACTGATGAGGTGGCTCTGATGGGCACTGATAGGCTGCACTGACCCAAATAGCAAGCAATTGCTGCAAGTTTGAAAATCACTTGCTAAGCTATTGCTAGACTTGCCAGGCTGCACAAGTTTGTTGCACAATTACAGCAAGTAAGCATTGCATGACTCCAGATCAACTTTATTTGCTAACATTCTGCAAGTCTACTGCAAGTTCTGGTTGAGTTATGTTGTGCAATAGTCATCCCACCACAGGGGGCACCGTAGCTCAATTTTCATGTTCTAGACTTGCGGAGCTCGTGCTGTAGACTCACCACTGCAAGTTTGTTCTTGCTAGAGACTTGCCGCACAAATTTGCTACAAATTGTAAAAGTGTCAACTAGAACTTGTGCTTCAAGTGCTCTGCAAGTGTACAACCTGCCAGTGAAAATGTACAGCAAGTTAACAGACTTACAATTCAAACACGTGCCTGTGTGCTTTCTCCAACCCACTTGCAGTTTACCAGGCGTCCTCCGAACTCACCTCTAGCTGAACACAAACAAACGAAAACTTCACACTTACCTGCAAATAAACAACAAATTGGCCCTGTCTAATAATTCACGTTATAACAGAGGATTTAGTTGCATACATGTACAAATATATGTGGAAGCCGCAGTGCCTATGTCAAGGCTCCTCTGTATACTGTGGTCCTAACTCTATGTATTTGAGAGTCTCCAAGTTGGAGCACATATAGCAGTGGATATGTAAGCGGGTTGAAATTATGCCACATAGGTGCTGCCCCAGATGGAAGAGCAAGAGTTGATGCCTTTCCCGGTTCTTTGGTTTTGGCGGGTTATCTTTGGGCCCAACCCGCTGGTCCTATGATGTTAAAGAGGTACAATGGTCCAGAGCAGAGGTTCCTCCCAGCAGAGACACAAAGCACCTGTAAGAGAACCCTGTAAGGGAGAAGATCAGAGTCAAAGAATGTCACCTACTACTGCCGTGATGTAAGGGGTCATCAGGATCTGAGGCTCGTCCCTGAAGATTCCAACACTGGAAAATGCCACTTTTTGGATCCACTGAACGTACATGCATAGCTCCCAACTGTTCCTGATTTTGAGGGACTGTCCCTGATTTGGAACAAAGACCCTCTGTCTCTCTTTCCTCCTCCTTTGTCCCTCATTTTGGTCTGATCTATATAGTTGTATATAAAATGCACTTTTGATCTTTCAAAAAAGTGTTTCACAGTGCTAAACCTTTCATCCAATTTCTAAATGGCTGCATTTGTACATTTCAAAAGCCAGTGTAAAGGAATAGTAGTAGTAGTAAAAAAAAAAAAAAGCACTTTTGGGTTTAACCAATCATCTTTTATAATTCTCCTTTAACCACTAAACGCGAATTGCCATATAAAATCGGCGGCTGCTTTAAGTGGAGGTATCGGAATATAGCTATATCATGCTTTAAGTGGAGGTATCGGGATATAGCTATATCCCGGTACCGCTTTTTAGAGCAGGCGGCTATCCGGCGATAACGGCCGAGCCGGCTCGGAAGCCGCTCGGTTGTTATCCCAGTGGGTGGGAGGGGACATCCCCCCTCAAGCCGCCTTCCGCCGTTCTTCTCCAGCCTCCCATCCCTATGGAGATTTTTAAGTGCCGGAGTTTGTCGCCATTCGGTAAGTGTGCACAATTTTCAACCGTAACATGTACGGCATCTATTTACTCGGCGTAACATCTTTCACAATATACAAAAAAATTGGGCTAACTTTACTGTTGTCTTATTTTTTTAACTCAAAAAATCACGCTTGAAAGACCACTGAGCAAATACCATGTGACAAAAAGTATTGCAATGATCGCCATTTTATTCTCTAGGGTCTTTGAAAAATTATATATAATTTGGGGGTACTAAGTAATTTTCTAGCAAAAAAAAATGTTTTTAACATATGTAAAAAAGGGCTCCGGTGGGTAAGTGGTTAAGAGGGTATGTCAGGGGATGTGTCCTATTCCTACATACTATTGCTAATAGGTGTCCCTCATTCCCATCTCAAAAAGTTGAGAGGTATGATACATGGACTTTGCAGGTATGCCAGGACAGCACAGGCTAGGATACGTTAGGATTAAGGATGTAGGAGAAAAACTGTTCTTGCATGTTGCATGCTTTTGCACTTTTCTAATTAAAGCTTTGAAACCTTGTTCCTGCCTAGTCTGAAGTTATTCAAGGGGTGTAATGCAAGTAACTGGCACCCCTCTACAGTTCAGGTCTTTGAGGTATGAAGAAATCAGTATCAAACTTGGTGTAGTGTGCAGACACAAGTGGTTACCAAGTGTAACGGAAGTTGACCAAGCAGCATGTCCTTAAGCATGTGCCTAGTACAGGTTGGATAGCCCCTTGCAGGAGGGAGTTTTTGTCAGCACTCTCTCCATAAGTAGTCTGTCGTCCAATGGGAGTAGACTTTCACCACAGAGGCCCCCAAACTGTGAACATGTATGAAAGAGTTAAAGGAGGTCAAGTGAACGCATGGAGTACACGTTAGGTGCACGGCGGGGCCCCATACCGACTGGGAGCAAGGTAGCGGTGATAAGTTGTATCGATGAATGCGGACAAGGCTCAGCGTGTCCCTCCTAAATGCAAGTTACAGAGAAGGTGTGCATTGTCACCGAGAGTTAACCGGAGAACAGTTATGGTGTAAGTGTACACAGTGTATGTTCATCTCTATTAGCAGAAGCCCGCCTTAAGGTCAAGTATTCCCCCATGGCAACCTTAGCCTTGTCCCAGGGCATTGGGGGAAATGTACAGAGCAAAGGTACCCCATGTATATGGCAGTGATCTTGTACAAGTGCCTAGCATAATCCACAAGAATCCATCCCTGGGGGTAGTCTTCTCATATGACCCAGACTTGTCACCCAACAAGTTAATGGGAACAAGTTAATGGGAAAACATGGAGGAAAGGTCCATCTTCACCCTATAGCACCCTCTAGCTAGTGTGCTAGTGTACATAGTTTAGCTAGCGTAGGTAAATTGGCTTGGCTGAGATTCAGGCCTGGGCTGAATCTGGGTCAGGGTTTAGTGACTCAGGGAGACTGGATGACTCATCTGACAGCTCTTCTGGTGTGCCCCCCTGATTTCCGGAACCTTGGAAAAGGTTCTAGATGTAGTGGGTTGAGGCTAGGAGGGGCTGTCATGTATATTTATGAGGACCCTGGCCAATCCCCAGCAAAAAGGGCCTGGAAGGGGGCAGCTTATCTCATAAATAGGCATGAGTCATGCCAGCAGGGGCAGTCCGGTGGAAGATGGAGATGGAGTGCTGAGGAGGCTGTTGGAAGCCCTTGCAGGGCGCCCCCTAGTCTGGGGGGGGGTGACCTCAGGCCTGGGGCTCGGGTGCTGAAAGATTCTCCCTACAACACATGGAAGAATCCTTCCTGGAGGCACGGGAGAAAATGAGAGGACAACAGGAGCAGGTCAGCATGTCTGGGAGATCTCCTGAGAGTCAGCCAAGTGGGCTAGTG
>BLSH010498750.1:589623-601947 GCA_018402905.1 Glandirana rugosa
ACACAGTGGAACAACGTTAAACCATCGTTTCCGGGTAATTTACGTTCCTGAGCGTCGGGGATATGAACTTCTACCCCACTGTGTCGAGTCTGGGGGGGTCGTGAAGGCGAGACACCAGCGACTAGGGTCGTGGTGGAGAAGTAGGTGACGGTTTGTCGGGAGGACCGATTGAAGAGGGTGTCCGGGGGTCTGACTGTGAGAAAAGTGTCAGGAGGTCTGACTGTGAGTGATCGGGTGAACCGACTGAGAGTCCTCTAGAGGGTCTGTACGACTGGACGAGGACAACAGGAGAGTAAACGAGGGCACGGAGGTCCTTCCTAAGGAGGTACACAACATCCCTCTTAGAAGGTCGTGGGCTCGGGGTCCGGACTCCAGTGGGGGGGGGGGGTCCTTGCAGGGCGCCCCCTAGTCTGGGGGGGGGGGGTGACCTCAGGCCTGGGGCTCGGGTGCTGGAAGATTCTCCCTACAACACATGGAGGAATCCTTCCTGGAGGCACGGGAGCAAATGAGAGGACAACAGGAGCAGGTCAGCATGTCTGGGAGATCTCCTGAGAGTCAGCCAAGTGGGCTAGTGAGTGTCAGTCTGGAGGACTGTGAAAAGAGTGTCAGTCTGGGGGCCTGTGGGAGAAGTTAGCCAGGAGGGCTGTTTGGCAGTGGATGAAGAGGTGGTGCTGGGATCAGCGACCACAGAGCGGAAGTGCTGGGGGGGTCTGAGCTGTGTCACCCCATCTTCAAGTATAGGGGCTGCGAGTCCTTGCATTTAATGGGCCTTTGCTACCAAATTGCAACAAGGTGACACAGCTGGGTTCTGCAAGCAAAAGTGTGCTGGAGGAAGAGAGGAGCTGTATATAGGACTGTATATAAGAGAAGTTGTTCCTGAAATGTGTTAGAAGTTAAGTGGTTATCCTATAATTTCCAATTCCTATCTAAGTTTATAGCCCTCAATAAATAACAAAAAACCAAAGTCATTGACTGTTCTTTGACTCTGAGTGCCTGCGGAAATCTGGTGTGCTCGGCTGTGCAGGATGGGGGATCCCAGTTACTTGTGGCCCTTAAGGGGGTGCAGTACAACCCCTACCCTGCAAACAGATAGATTAAGGGCATTCTTGCCTGGAGGGGGCCCACTCCTCCTTATAGGAAAGCAATGCACACCCGGCAAGAACACAATGGTGGCTGAAGGGTGTCCAATGTGCCACTACACCAAATTCAGCTAACAAACTACAAAAAGATGGCAACCACCCAAACTTATATATAGCCTTTGCAGTAAGGTGCACATGGAAGGGCAATTCACATCACAAACAGACATGTGGCATGGGGACATATTGGACACCTTTAGCTGCCATTGTGCTCTTGCTGGGTGTCCAAAGCGTACACTTATCAAACAGATAAAAAAATACTGTCCTTAGAGGACCTGGACAATCAAGGCAGGAGACATAATTTGAGAATTAGACGAATTCTGGAGTCCGTGGAGGGCCCTCACATACAAACAACGATCTGGGCTGTATTTAACACGCTGTTGGGAAGACCCCCTGATGCCCCCATGATGGGAATGGAAAGGTGTCATCGTGCTCTGCGGCCTAGGGGCCGAGATAATGGTCCGCCCAGGGACATAGTGTGCTGCCTGGTCAACTACAATCAGAAGGAAGAGGTCTTGAGAGCAGCTCGCAACTAGGAACTACTGGAACATGAGGGGACCCGCATACAAGTATTTCAAGACTTGTCCGCCATCACTCTACAACATAGGAGAGATCTCTGTCCCCTCCTCCAGGTACTGAACCACCGCCTAGATCTCACCTAGCCGCTTTATGTGGCCCAGCACGAAAATGGAGGCTTGGGCACATATGACACATGAACAGAGAAGCTACACCAGAACATGGAAGAATTGGCACGCCAACGATCTGGTAATTGTTATCGGGGCTGTTAGCAATCAGAGGCAAATTTACTCCGGGGTTGACTATTAAAGAGAGAGGCGGGAGGGATGAGACTTTGTGAGGGGACATCTAGAACATTGGTGCAGGTGAGGGAAATTAAGGGGACAATGCCCGCAAACAATTTCACAACCAGTTCTCTGGTCCCCCTCTGCTAAACGAAGGGCTTCAGCTTTACATATAGTTTCGAACATTTACTCGTTCCTAATTTTGGTTCCCTGAGGACTGCAACATACCATTTGCCCCACTTTGTGCTATTTTGCAGATAGGAGTCTTGCACCTCTCTGCACCTGTCCCCCTCCTTTTAGAATCACAGTGGAGCTATGCAGCCCTGCCCCCCCTCTACTCGCAAGAGAATCTTTTGCGGGGCATCACTGAACTGCCAACTTCATCTGATTACGCTCAACAGACGTATGGGAAAATCCAGCTTAGAGCTTAACTTCTCTCCCCTATCATTGTTCTTCCATTTGTGCTTCTTCTCCCTTTTCCTGTAGGATCCTCCTGTTCCAGTTAAATGGATCAATACAAGACAAAGTCGTTCCCAAGCTGAATGAACGCTGCATAGGCTATTACAGTTTTATAAGACACTCTAGGTCAGTGGTTCTCAACTCCAGTCCTCGGGACCCACCAACAGGCCAGATTTTAAGTATTACCTTGGGGAGATGCAGACTAGAATACTGCTATCACTGAGCAGCAAATTATATCACCTGTGATGCATTTCAGTTATCCTGCAAACCTGGCCTGTTAGTGGGTCCTGAGGACCAGTGTTGAGAACCACTGCTCTAGGTGGTTACCACAGGGTACAGATATAACTTATGGATGTGGTAACTGGGTACTAACAAATATTTGAGTTCTTTAACCCCACTAAACCGAGACGAATTAGCAGGTCTCTTTAGTTTATACGATATATTGGGGTTTTCTTCTTTTCCTCTTTTGTTCCTGTATATTGTTACTGGCAATCTAATGTGTGATATGCTGTTTTTGCTTGCTTCTGTGTGGTTTTCTTTACTGCCTTCTGGAATGTAACCCACCAGAGGACACTAAGATTAAAATGAGACCTTATCTGCTCCGCTTATACCCAAGTAGTTAACAGCCCCATCCTTCCAATGGAATAGGTGTAGGCTGAGCAGTAGGTTGATTCAGCGCTTGAGCTCACCTGAAGAGCAAAGAGGTATTAATCGGGATAACAGGGGCCTGCACATTTCTAAAGGTGGGCCAAGTGGCCTTTCAAACAGTTGAGATGTCTGCTCCCATGCATATTAAATGCTCTCAGTTAGCAACACTAGATCCGCTTCTCGTGTCTGATTCTCCACGTTATATGAGAATGATGCGAGAAACGGATAGCAAAATTGATGCCTCTTCTGCCGTGGTAGTGTTCCCCCTGGAAGGTGGATCGGAGGTCAAGGGAAGGTTTGGCAAATATGATGGTCTCATGTTTGTTTTTTATTTTTGTTTGTTTTCATTTAATTTTATTGAAATTATGCCCTTATGACTTATATCACTAACCCTGAGTTGGGACTAAACTTGCCCTCCTCCGACCTCACCTTTATACCGGGTTTTCTCTCCCTATTTCTAACTCATCCCTTTCTTTTTCCACTCCCTTCCCCTCCCTTCTTTTGCTTTTGTTTTTGTCTTTGACCCTCTGTGACCAGGTGAGCAGTCCTCCCACGGACATAACTCGCACCACTACATTCCTTCCACTCTCAAGGTGCTATCCCTGAATGCGAGGGGACTCAATGTACCAGAAAAACGCAGCAGCGTTTTGGCTGAAGCACATCGACTTAGAGCCCAAATAATCTTCTTACAGGAGACTCATTTTAAAAGAGGAGCCACTCCCAAATTCAGCAACCATCGCTTTCCTATAGCATTCCATGCAACTTGCACTGATACCAAGACCAAGGGGGTTTCCATATTTCTATCCAAATCGTGCCCATTCACTCTTACTGACTAAATGCTCGACCCAAAAAAAACAAGCCAATGACACTAGCAAATATTTATTCCCCTAACTCCAAACAAGTAGCTTTCATGAGGGAGACTCTCCTGAAACTGACCACCTTCCAGACAGGACTCTTAATCTTTGGGGGGGACTTAAATATGGCACTGAACCCACTTCTGGATACCTCATAGGGAACCTCATTGCTTCCTTTCTCGGCACTTAGGCAGGTAAAGCTTCAACTGGCTTACTTGACATTACATGATGCCTGGAGAACCATGAACCTACAAGGGAAAAATTATACATTTTTCGCTCCCGTACACATAGGCGTGCGCACAGCGTGTGCCAGGTGTGCCCAGGCACACCCTAATCCCCCTGTGCAGCACAGATTCCCCCTATTGCCCTGCCCCCTGTCCCTTCCTCTGCTGCGGGCACACACAGGCATATGTTTTACAATAAGTGGGGGAAGGGAACAGTTAATGTAATTTAACCCCTTCCTTACCGGGCACTTAAACCCCCCTCCTGCCCAGACCAATTTTTGGCTTTCAGCGCTGTCGCATTTTGAATGACAATTGCGCGGTCGTGCGACGTTGTACCCAAATAAAATTTGCGTCCTTTTTTTCCCACAAATAGAGCTTTCTTTTGGTGGTATTTGATCCCCTCTGTGTCATTTCTGATCGCCGCTATAAACAAAAAATGAGCGACAATTTTGCAAAAAAGAACAATATTTTTTACTTTTTTCTAAAGTACAAATCCATTAAAAAAAATATTCATCAGTTTTATATATTCTTCTACATATTTTTGGTAAAAAAAAAAATCACAATCGGCGTATATTGATTGGTTTGCGCAAAAGTTATCGCGTCTACAAACTGGGAATTGATTTATGGCGTTTTTATTATTTATTTTTTTTTTACTAGTAATGGCGGCGATCTGCGATTTTTATCGGGACTGCGATATTGGGGCGGACATGTCGGACATTTTTTACACATTTTTGGGACCAATGACATTTATTCAGCGATCAGAAATTTAAATGTCCACTGATTACTGTATAAATGTCATTGGCAGTGAAGGGGTTAACCTGCAGGGGGCAGTGAAGGAGTTAACAAATGTTCCCTGGGTGTGTTCTAACTGTGGGGGGGCAGGGCTGGCCGGGACATAACAGATCTAACTGATCCCAGTGACAGGGATCAGTAGATCTGCTATGTCCCCTGTCACAGAACGGGGAACCGCCGTGTTTACAACGGCGGTTCCCCGTTCTGAGGCTCCTAAAAGAGATCGGCGGGTCTCGGGCGGACATCGAGTCCGCCCGACCCACGGGCACGCTCGCACAGCGTGCGGCGCGCGCGCGCCGCCGCCAGGGGGCGCGCCTGGAGCGTGCGCAGTGGAGGACGTCCATGGACGTCCTCCGGGCATTTCAGATCCACGCTGGAGCCGTATTTCGGCAATAGCGCGGATCTGGAATGGTTAAAGGCACCTTCCCTTTCTGAATGAACACAGTGAGTGATTGGTACCATGCGTTTGAGCTTTGGATGCACACCCTAATGCAATAGGCTGTGCACACCTATGCCCGTACATAAGCGCTACTCAAGGCAAGATTATTTGTTTGTAAAGCAATCGGATCTATCTTTTCTCCATCATACTTCTATTGAGAACATAGTTCTTTCAGGCCACCACCCCCATTGACACTCAGGCTCCCCGACCTAGAGTCATCATCCAAGATCTGGCATATGGATGCCTCCCTTCTGGCAGATATGGATGACCTAACCAAAATTTCACGAGCAAACTCGGAATACTTTAGACACAATGACCCACCGGATGTATCCCCCATGATGCAGTGGGAAGCTCACAAAAGCGTAATAAGAGACCACTTACTGTCGATAGCGGCAAGGAAAAAGAGGGAACATCAATCTCAAGTAAAAGAACTGGCAGAAAAGATAGGCAGACTAGAGACCCAGCACAAAAACTCACTAGCTGTTACAGTAGCTCAAGAATTAGCAGAGACTAGAGTGCTCCTATTAGAGGTTTTCTATGCCAAAGCACGAAGAAGACACACGTTAGCTCAAAAAGTATATCATGAACAAGGAAATAAACCAGGCAGGTTATTAGCTAAGGCCACACAACAACGGAAATTAGTCTCCATAGTGCACTACATAACAGACAGATCAGGTAGAGTTCACTGCAGAAACCAGGATATTGCCTTACAGTTTCAGGAATTCTACAGTAAGTTATATAATCTAAACCCCAATCAAGGGACACCCTTAGAAACAAAATCCAGTGAAGATCTTATTGGGGATTTTTTGACTCGATACAGCCCTACAGCCCTCTCTAGAGTAGACTCAAAAATTATAGAGGCCCCCTTGTCAATGGAGGAGTGGTTAGCGGCCCTGAAGACAACAAAGCCTGGTAAATGCCCGGCTTCTCAGCACAGTATTATAGGAGCTTTTCGGAGCTATTAGCAACGCAGTTCCTTAGGGCTTTTAACACACTGGCCACCTCCCCCTGTGTTTCATTGAATTTACTGGAAGCCTTTATCTCAGTAATTCCCAAAGAGAATAAAGACTAAACTACCGCCCAATCTCACTCCTTTATGTGGATGTAAAACATTTCTCGAAGATGCTAGCCACAAGACTAGCCACTTACCTACCGACTTGGGTAAACCTGGACCGAGTGGGTTTTGTTCCTGGTATCGAGGCCAGAGATAACACCTTAAAAGCCCTGAATATACATAATTGGCTTACGACTAAACAGGAGGGCTTTTTTCTGTTGATGGATGCAGAGAAGGCGTTTGGCCTGGGACTATATGGCTGAAGTTTTGAAAGCCCTAGGACTGGGTACCTGAATTAGTGCATTTATTCTCTCATTGTATTTTGCCCCAAATGCCAGGGTCAGAGTAAACGGCCACCTGTCGAACGCCTTCTCCATCTTAAACAGAACAAGACAGAGGTGCCCTCTGTCCCCCATATTGTATATTCTAACACTGGAACCACTACTTAGATGTATCAGAGCAAATCCTGACATTAAGGGCATAAAAATTCACCATTGCGAATTTAAACTTGCGGCTTTTGCAGATGACGTGTTACTCTTTCTCTCATCTCCCTTGACATCCCTGCCCAACCTCATGAAAATTCTGGAGCAATTTAAACAGATCTCTAATCTGAAAATTAATTTTTCCAAATCATTTGCCTTAAACGTAACTTTCCCTGAGAGTATAGTATAACATGTATAAAGTATAAAGTGTCAAACCAACTTCCCCTTTCAGTGGCAACCTTCGGCAATAACCTACCTAGGGGTGCAAATCCTAAAGATCCTCACAGAGCTATACCAGAGGAACTTTTTAACAGAACTCCAGAACATAAACCGAGATCTTCCAAGATGGGATGCCTCTCATATTTCTTGGTTCGGGAGGGCCACAATTTTAAAAATAACAGTTCTCCCATGTCTACTATACAAGATGCACACCTTGCCGATTAATTTACCGACCTCTTTTTTCACAAGCTACAAACAGATCTGCATAACTTTTCTGTGGGGTAACAAAATGGCCTGCAGTAAATGGGAAAAAATGGTGCTGCCAAAAACAAAAGGAGGCATTGGCCTCCCTGATCCACAAAGATATCACAGGGCGACACAGCTAGCTCGGGTGGTGGACTAGAAGGTCCATTCTACATGCAAAGATTCGGTTCATTTGGAGCACTCACTATCAGTCCCAATCTTAAGTGACACTCCTTGGTTGCCTAGGGAACAGATTCTGTCCGACCTCCAGGCTCATCCATTAATTGGGGCAACTCTTCAGGTCTTCGACAGATCATGCAGAACCTATGCGATCTCAGCAAAGCTATGTCCAATTACCCCGATTAAAGGTAACTCGGACTTTCCGCAGGGCCTTTCCAAGCACTTTCTGGCTGAAGAATGGCCATATCCAGTAATGCAAACTAGACGCTTCTTCAGAAGGGAGAAATCCCTGACTCAGAGAGACCTAGCGGAAATATCCAACACAAAGAAGTTCGCCTTTTGAAGCTATATCCAACTGCGCCACTTTCTAGATCACCCAGATCATAGAGGGAACTATACTAGACCCCTCAAACCGTTTGAGTCACTATGCCCCCAGACTTCCCCCCAAAGCCATGTAATTTCAATCCTATATGCCTCAATATTTGCCTAAACACTTAACCTTTTGAGATCAGATCAAACGTTCTGGGAAACCATCCTAGGAAGAGAGATAAAGGAGGAAATCTGGGACAAAATATACCTATACATTCACAAAGGCTCAAATGTACAGGCGCAAGAAAATGGGTATAAAATAGTCACTAGATGGTATAAAACGCCTGGCCTGGTCAACAAATTTAGCCCCTCAGTTACTGACAGATGCTGGAGGTGTGGCATAGAAAAGGGCACATTCATCCACGTATGGTGGGACTGCACACAAATTCAGGCATATTGGCGCAAAGTGCATGAGATAACGACAGCTCAATACCTTATACATGTATCTGAGATAGCCAAAAAAAATATTTTAAGTCAATTGCAGTGCACATGATTAACGTGGCTAGAATGTGCTTGCAGATACATGACTCATGCCCTTCTATGAAGGAATGGACCGAGCGAGTTAACTGGATAGGAAAAATGGAGGAATTGATTCATTTCTCAATGGACAGAATGTCTGTATATACGGACACGTGGGATGTGTGGCTCAAATTTCAGAAGTTGCAAACCTTTCAGTATTTGATCCTGAAAAATTACTTATTTCTTTAGAACTGTAAGTTCATTTTTTCTTACAAAAACACAATGAATATAGGGATTTAAGCTCTTTACTCCCTGGTCACAGGAGACAGACAGAGGCAGGGGAGGTCTCTTCCATTACCGCTAAGCTGACTTGCTATAGTCTATCTATCTTCCCCCTTCTTTTTAATTTTTCACTGTTCTTTTCCCTTTTTTGTCCCGTCCCCCCCTTACCCCTTCAGGAGAGGTTGGAGGGAATGGAGAGAATGGGCGCGAGCTGTCTCTCCTCCCACCAACCAATATTTACTAGAAATCTACCCAACGAATGGGTCCTTCTAAAATATGCTGGCTTATACCCGGTCACGCCTAGTTAAACAGGTTTAAATTAGAAATACAGACGTATTGCTACCATGAGGATAGCACTGCTTTGATAATGTATAAGATGCTGTTTTTACATAAAGCGGTGTGAAATTGCCACCAACTTACACTGTTAGTCTTGGTAGTAGAATGTTATACAACCTGATATTCCTGATTACATGATGTAATGTGAAATATAATATATGTTGTATTTACCTGTTTCATGCTCTTAAATAAAATATTTTATTTTTGAAACTAAAAAAAAATCATGTCAAGGGTATATATGTTCTTTGTTAGAGTTTGCATAAACTTTAAAGACCAGCTCCTGTCATTTTCTTTCTTTTTTTAGATCCTGCATAAATTCATGCGCCAGGGAAAATATGGGGGTAAGGCAGCCCTTTTCCTAACGTGCAAATATGCACAGCATCCCTGCACACTATGGTAAATGTACAGTGCCTTGAAAAAGTATTCATACCCCTTGAAATGTTCCATATTTTGTTATGTTACAACCAAAAACGTAAACTTATCTTATTGGGATTTTATGTGGTAGACCAACACAAAGTGGCACATAATTATGAAGTGGAAGGAGAATTAATGAATTTTCAACATTTTGTTTACAAATAAATATGTGAAAAGTGTGGGGAACATTAGTATTCAGCCCCCTGAGTCAATACTTTGTAGAACTGCCTTTCCCTGCAATTATAGCTGCAAGTCTTTTTGGGGAAGTCTCTACCAGCTTTGCACATCTAGAGAGGACATTTTTGCCCATTCTGCTTTGCAAAATAACTCAAGCTCTGTCAGATTGGATGGAGAGCATCTGGGAGCAGCAATTTTCAAGTCTTGCCACAGATTCTTAATTGGATTTAGGCCTGGATTTTGACTGGGCCTTTCTAACACATGAATATGTTTTGATCTAAACCATTCCATTGTAGCTCTGGCTGTATGTTTAGGGTCGTTGTCCTGCTGGAAGGTGAACCTCTGCCCCAAGCCCTCAAGTCTTTTGCAGACTCTAACAGGTTTTCTTCTAAGATTGTCCTGTATCTGGCTCCATCCATCTACCCATCAACTCTGATCAGCTTCCCTGTCCCTGCTGAAGAAATGCATCCACACAACATGATGCTGCCACCACCATGTTTCACGGTGGGGATGGTATGTTCAGGGTGATGTGCGGTGTTCGTTTTTCGTCACACATATCTTTTTGCTTTGAGGCCAAAAAGTTCCATTTTGGTCTCATCTGACCAGAGCACCTTCTTCCACATGTTTGCTGTGTCCCCCACATGGCTTCTCGCAAACTGCAAACGGGACTTCTTATGGCTTTCTTTCAACAATGGCTTTCTTTTTGCCACTCTTCCATAAAGGGTCAGAATCAAAAGCATGGTGGTTCACACCATGCGATCCGATTCCTGTGCTAGTTTGCAGTTCGCACTGTGATATGCAAACTGATTTGGGGGTGTCATTAGCTTTGTACTGACACTCCCCACAGTTTGCATAGTGCTGTGTGAACTGCTGCCAGGAGACAAGCGATGCAGTGGATTCGCAGGTTTCCCGCTTTGCTGCAGTGTGAACTGGCCCAAATTGTGGAAACTTTCAAGGGATATGAATACTTTTTCAAGGTACTGTACCCCTGCAGTGATGCCAGCTCTCCCAATGCTTCTGAATAGCTGCATCCCCATCCCTTCTTCCATATAAGACACCTTCCTTCTGTCCTTCTGTGGCCATTGGGAAGCCACTGATGATGAAATATCCATGAATGTGAAACCAAGATTGAATGACCATGGGACTTTTAAAGAGGTACATCTGCACAACAAACATATATAAAATCTTTTTGTTTTATTAAATACCCCTTAGGTATACAAAAAATGCAAAAAATATACAAAACAAAAGCAACACCAAAGAGCTGATTTACTGCTATCAGTCTATTCCAGTATAGACATTAACTATACAGATTACATATTTCAGCAATCTTCCAGCATGCTCGAAATTGAATTCCATGAACTTGCAAAATAAATGGATGGACTAGTTATATCACGAATCTCAACGTGTTTCATGAACACTCATTCACTTCCTCAGGAGTGGATGCTACTGACAGGGGATCTATAAGAAGGAAATTAACAATTTAAGAGAAATCATCATACACATGTCCACATAAATTGCACCACATCAGTCTCATTTTTTTATTACAAAGATCACACAAAATCCAAAAATAAATAAAAACCAAAAAGCCTTGTGGATGGTAACCGCTAGAGGATGTCTGTCCTAGGAGCTGTGGGAAAGTGGGGGACCAACCAGTTCAGCCCGCCAAGGGGAAACAGATAAGTGCATTCCACTATGGCCCACAAAGATGTCACTAAATCCTACAAAGGACATAAATAAATAATACTCCCATACATGTGACCATATGCCAAAATACATTATATGGCCATATGTATTGGAGCATTATTTATAGACTGAAAGTAGTAAATCAGCTCTATAGTGTTACTTTTATTCTGTATATTTTTAGTAATAGAGTATATTTTTAACTAAGTGACTATAATAAAACAAAAAGATTGTATACGTGGTGTGCAGGTGTGCCTCTTTAAAAGTCCCATAGGCATTTATTTTTGTGTGTTCTGCAATATAAGGAATGGAGGCACATCTGCCTATGCACCAGACCTCAAAAGTTTGAGATTGTAACACCCATGAATGTGTCCTCGAGTTGCATTATCCTGACACCTGGGTCCACTCCTGGCAATTTACACTTGTGTCACAGGCTGTGTACACAAAATAAAAATGACTTTGAGATATTAAAAGGATTTTTTTTATGGCAGAATAGAACACAGACTCTCCTATCAAAAACTCTACCGGGGAGCATCTACTGTACCGTGAGGCAAACAAGGCATTTGCCTTGGGAGGCATTTTTCAGGGAGGACGGCGCCACCCCCAGGGAGAAGGGACACTAGAAGTATTGCAGAGAAGCAGTGGGGGTGGACCGCACCCGGGTGACACCCGCCAGAGGGATGACACCAGGGTGGCCACTAACTGACTGTTCGTGACAGGGGAGTGAAGCGGAAGCAGGAGGCAGCAGTGGCTGCAGCCTCCAATCTTGGAAGTTGTTCAATTGGCAGAGCAGGTAGGAGTACTGGGCTGTGATTGTGCCTTGGCAGCCTTGCTCACACAGCTGGTAAAAAGGAGCTGGCGGGTTGTGGGAAGGTGAGAGCCTTGTGTAGTTTTTTTTTAGTGGAAGGGAGGGGATGGAAGAGTCTCCTGGTGTAGTATGGGGGGATAGGAAAGCCCCCTCTCTCACTTTCACCCCCTTTTCTCTCTTTCACCCCCTCTCAACCCCCCCATCTCTCTCCCGCTTCTTTCACCCTCTCTGTCTCACCCCCTCTCTCTCTCTCCCTACTGTCTCCCCCC
>BLSH010498750.1:604105-623627 GCA_018402905.1 Glandirana rugosa
TGGACATCCATTTTACTTATAGAGGATTTACTTACAAGTGGTAAATTCTCTTGTCCTGTCAGTGAAGCAATCCTCCATACAGCAGATCTTGGATTGGGTTGTACACAGGTTGATTACCCCTCCCCCTATCTCCTCCAATGATCATGTCTCAGCAGCAGGGAGCCAGGGAATGGATCAAACACTGAACGTGCCGATGTAAGAGCGATCCTGTGTCATCTGCTTTATGAAGGACAGCACCTCCCGGTGAGGATGGGGGAAGGCACTCAATGGCTAGGCACAGCGTTCATGGAAAGACCAGCCTGGGGGGGCACAACTGAAAGCTGGGGGGGTATAGCCCACCCCAGAACCCCGTGGCTGCATCCCAGGTGGCAGTGCGCCTTAGGCAGCTGCTTAGTTAGCCTGGTGATAGCACTGGCTGCTGCTCACTGGAATATCTCTTAAATGGTGAACATTCATTTAGGAGATATTCATTTTACCTACAGGTAAGCTTTATTATAAGCTGCTTTTTTTCTTCATTTTCACCTTTAAGGGGCAATTTTTTTTCTGTTCCATTTTAAACAATTTATCCACATCCTGTTTTTGCTGCACCACGTCACCTTCTTGTCACCCAATAAACCTGCCTCTCAGGTTGACATCTCTTGAAAATGTGGTTCTGGCAGTAGCTAGTTTCCGGCGAAAGATATATGTAGACGTTCTTTAAAAATGTATTTAATTAATAATTTATTGTTTCCAGAAGGAAAAGAAAGAAAGCAAAATTCAATCGCAGTCACATTTCAGGAATACGTCGTTGCCCTTATATATATATAACAATGTGTAAAGTGTGAGGCTGATTATAATTGAATGCAAAGATAGGAGACGTTGGGTTGTCTTGGTGTTGGAAAAGCCAAAAGTCCCAGCATGCTCAGCCATTAGGAAGAGCAGAGGTGACTCCACCAGGCCTTACCAGCATGACTAGAGTGACGCCATTGTATCTGTAAGGCGTCGTTCACATGGGAGTACTACAGCGTACATCCGTCCGAGAGCCATGTTTGCCTGTAGAGGGATGTAGAGGTGTTCCGCCTATCCCCGTGCAGGCAGTTCCATCGATGTCAATTGGGATACAGCAGCTGCTCCCAATTTGACAGCCGCGCTGGTGGTGTTAAGGGTTGTGCATGTACCCGCATCTGCATGGCTGTCAAACTAGGAACAGCAGCTGTGTTCATGCAGCCGTTGTATCCCAATTGACAGCAATGTGACTGCCTGCACGCAACGCTGTATCTTAGCCTAGGCCGGCAAGGCCCAGGCCTAGGGCGGCACTTTGCAGGGGGGCAGCACGAAAAGAGTTCCCGCCGGCTTGTGCTACACTTAGTGTAGCGCCAGCCCTATGGGGCAGATTGGCCCGGGAGGCAAATCGGTCTAGTATCCCCTGTAGCTTGGCAGGGCCGCCATCAGGAGGGGCAGCCCATACATATGTAGGGGACCTGGGTGTCCCGAGGGGCCCAGGCAGCGGACCCCAACTAATGAGTTGTTGTGCTGCCCCATAGCCAAACAGAAAGTGTGAGGAAATCTCTGCAAATAAGGGGAATGCATTGCCCCCCCCCCCCCCCCAAAACCCTCAAAACTATTCCCACTGGAAAATTTCAAGGCGGTTCAGGAAACAGGAAGGGGTGCCTCATATTTAAATTAGAGGGGTGCATGAGTTTAGTCAGGCCTAGGGCAGCACAAAACCTAAATACACTGCTGCCTGCACGGGGATGCATGGAATACCTATGGATCCCCATTTGGGCAAACACAGCACTCGCATGGGCGTACGCATTAGTACGCCTTTGCAAACGAGGCCTAAAGCCCCAGTTTGTTTAAAATTCCTTGGGCCTCACCCTATTATATACAATGTGCCTACAATTCTACAACACTCCAATCCCTTCCCAGGAAAAAATACACACTGCACTTTATTTAATAAGGCAAATAACGGTGTGCAAGGAGCACTTACCCTTGGTAACCATCATCTTTTCTTGGGTTGTCTTCCTTTGGTGGTCATGGATTACTACACACCTTAGCTATTTGCGTTATGCTTATTTTTATATGTATATGGCGGGTTTTTATGGCTATTTTTGTACTGGCATTGAGAAATTAAAAAAAAAAAAAAAAAAAGTGGGCCTACATAATGATAAAGAGCTAGCCCAACAAAATGAACTCCTATCCCGAATGTTTCCTTTACCATCCAAGATGACCTTCGGCCTTCCATTGTATGTGTTTCTGTGTAATGGATCATATCATTTACTTATTTATTTATTCGTTTTGTTAAAAAAGTAGCCATGCATTGCTGATACACACATACCATATCGTATTTTCCCTTTTTTTTCGTTGTGTATGAGATATACAAGGTTTGGGGGTTTTTTTTTTGTTTGTTTTCTGCCTGTGGATATAGGTAAATATTAATTCTGCACATGATGAACATACATACATAAATTAATTGGAGCTGTTATATAGATAGACATGGCTCTGGAAATATACAGTGTAGAAACATGCATTGCCCTGCGTGTAGCCGGTCGGAACATCTCTGCAATGCATCTCGGCTGGTCCAACCCCTGGGGAAGGATCAGGTCTCCAGACGACGTCCCCTCAGATGGCGACTACAAGAGGAGCTTAAGCATGGCTGGGCCGAATGCCACAGGAAGTAACAGTCCGGGCAGCAGAGAAGGACCGCGGTTGCACTGGATATCTGTCATGGAAACGAAGTTCATTGGCAGGGTGACCAAATTTTTCCTTGAACACAAATTAGCTGTCGCACATCCCTTCCATTTAGAGACTTTGCTTGAGTTTGCCACTGAAAACAGAAAGAATAGGCTTAAGATAAAGAACTCATGATTACAGCAGTATCCCCTCCCCCCCCATCCAATAATACCAGTCGGGGCAAGGGGTGGGCAGGTGGGGCGGCTGCCCTTGGTGCAATGCTTTATTGCAGGGATGGGGGCACCCTGTATCGGTTGCTTCTGTTACAGGGCTAAGTGACAGTGACGTTACTGCTAACCCTAACCTAAGTTTGGCATCTTTGCCCTGGGCGCTGGATGACCTTGTCCTGGCACTGATACCGCCATTTCTGTACTGTACATATACAGTATAATTATTTAGTTTAATGGATAACTTTACAAAACTTTCCTTTAAAGGGATTGGGTGGCAAAAAATTATCACCAAAAACCCCGGGGCACATTGCAATGTAACTACCAACCAAGCTTCCTGCTCGCAGGTTCTGGCTGCACCCCTTTAGTTGTGAATTACTTTAAAAAGCCCGCAATACGTATATATACT
Source organism: Glandirana rugosa (assembly GCA_018402905.1). Taxonomy (NCBI): domain Eukaryota; kingdom Metazoa; phylum Chordata; class Amphibia; order Anura; family Ranidae; genus Glandirana; species Glandirana rugosa. Next base: position 607,394 of record BLSH010498750.1, read on the forward strand.
TTTCGGCTTTGAAGTGGTTTACTGATATCTTCAGCCATAACCCCGGTATTGTTTTTTGCTGGATTTCTCATGAAGGCTCATAAGCCGCTAGAGTGCTTTAAGAAGCGGTGGGAGGGGACACCCCCCTCCCACTTCTCAGAGGTGTCTCTCAGGCTTACTGTTTCCGCTGGTTCGCACAAGAAACGATCCACCGGTATGCCCGGCTGCTCCCACAGGTGATCAAAGGATCGCCTCTATGGTCTTGGAGGACCAACCAGAGCAATGTCATGCCGTCACTTCTGGTACAGTTTGGAAGTCAATTTTTTTTTTTAAAGCAAAACATTAAATTTTTTTTTTGATCTTTTGCTTTTAAAGGTAAATGAGAGATTTGGGGTCTTTTTGATCCCAGATCTCTCCATAAAGGGGACCTGTCATTCTTATTTCTATCACAAGGGATGTTTACATTCCTTGTAATTAGAGCTGCGCGATTCTGGCTAAAATGAGAATCGCAATTTTTTTTGCTTAGAATAAAGATCATGATTTTTGGCGTAACATCATCTTTCACATTATACAAAAAAATTGGGCTAATTTTATTGTTTAGTTTTTATTTAATTAATTGAACAGCATTTTTTCCAAAAAAAAAATTGCGCTTGAAAGACCACTGTGCAAATACAGTATGACAAAATATTGTAACAACTGCCATTCTCTAGGGTCTCTGCTAAAACAATATATACTGTATAATGTTTGGGGGTTCTAAGTAATTTTCTAGCAAAAAATACTGATTTTAACTTGTAAGTAACAAATGTCAGAAAAGGGCTTAGTCTTTAAGTGCTTAAACTGCTCTCATTTACAGAACAACAATCACTTCCAGCGCTAAGGAGGTCCCCAGTAGTTGGAAAGAGGCAGCAAGGACATCAATAGCCAAGAAAACCAGGCGGATGCTACCCTCCTCAAATAAAGACAAAAGGAAGGCGTGCACACCTAGTTCACTACCAGAGGTATTTATTAGATAGTATAGATAAAAAGGAATACTCACAAGAGTGGCGACCTCTAATGGGCCATACAAATGCACAATTAGCGTGAGTGCGGACACGACACAGTGACAGTGACGTGTTTCGGGGGCGTACTCTTTTCCTCAGAGCCACAATAGTCTGTGCGCCAATGCCCAACGCTTATATGTCATATGGTGTGCTCTCTCTTCCCTCTGCTACCTGCATGAGTCACTTCTGACAGTCTATGCCAACACTAGGAAATCCCAGTAGATGGCCCTGACCTCTCCAGCACACAGCAGGTGATTGACAGCCTCAGCTGTGCATGTTTCCCTATGTGACTGTGTAAAGGAGGATGTGTCCATTACCTCCACTCATGTGTCAGAGTACACTCAGCTCTGTGCTCTATGCTGTGCAGAGTTTTAGGTCAGATCTGTGTTTTAGGTCTGATCAAATGCTGTGTAAAATGTGTGCTCTAGGAGGCTGTAGAGAAGAGGAGGATTTGTTTCATCCCTGTGTATCACCTAGTCACTTCACTGAGTATACTGTATGTTAGTGTTTACAACCACTTTACCATAAATATAGATGAATCTAGTATTTAGCTGTTTAGTTTATCCTTTATATCTCTTTTCTTTCACTAGTCTGAGCTTTTACTCAGTATATTACATTAGAAAACATGAAACCTTGGGCAGTTTTATTAAAATCAGTAACATTTGGCACTGCAAAGTCTAAACCAGTGAAAGTGTTTTGCTAGCAACAGTAGGGATCCACAGTTCAGATTTTTCTCACGGTTCGTGAGCTTTATTGGTTTTACAAAATAAGATCGGTAGTATGGCCACAAACATCTGGGCAAGGCGTCCACATTGTACCTACCTTCTTTAGTTGTGAAGTTCACACATTTGTCCTCCTTTCCGTAGCACTTAGCTGACTCTCCATCGCTGCACTTAGTTGTAGCAAATTCGATGCAGTGAGGGCAACTGAGAGTGTTCTCCTTGTCCTTATCCTTTTTTAGCTCTTCGACTGAAAACAAAATACAGACAGATACAGTCAGGTCCATAAATATTGGGACATCGACACAATTCTAATGTTTTTGGCTGTATACACCACCACAATGGATTTGAGAGTTGACAGCAACAGATTCCAAATGCAAATAGCACACAGAAATTAACTCTGGACCTTTTATCTGCTCTTTGTAAATGGGATAATGAGGAAATAACACACACCTGGCCATGGAACAACTGAGCAGCCAATTGTCCCATTACTTTTGGTTCCTTAAAAAGTGGGAGGCACATATATAAACTGTTGTAATTCCTACACCGTTCACCTGATTTGGATGTAAATGCCCTCAAATTAAAGCTGAAAGTCTTCAGTTAAAGCACATCTTGTTCGTTTCATTTCAAATCCATTGTGGTGGTGTATAGAGCCAAAAAGATTTGAATTGTGTCGATGTCCCAATATTTATGGACCTGACTGTATGCCAAGAGAGGTCCACTTGTTTACACCCTGATATTGAATGGACAAAAGAAGAACCATCTGGCCCACTCATGGCAACCACTCACTTTCTTTTACTTCTTTCCTCCAACGTTGATTGGTTGGTTGGGGCAAGTCCGTTGGGTAACCGTTGGGTAACCAAGGATATCTGAGATGTTTTTATAGGGGAAGCATGTAAAGTGGACATTTCCCATCATTCATATGGACAAACAGGGGAAGACAGACTCTAAGACTGACCCAGAGCAAGCATGCAGGTCATAGTTTTAGACTTTTAGGCCTTTTCTAGCTGCATGCTTGTTCCAGCTGAAGAATTCCAGATATGGCATTTTTACAAGCTTGGACTAATTTAACTATGCATATACCATACTTCTGGGATCCCTCTAGAACAGGGGTCTCCAAATTTTCTAAACAAACGTTTAGTTTACTGTCCTTCAGAGTTAAGGGGGGTGGATTGATGCCATTGGAAGTAGAAAAGGTCCAGATGTCAGCGGGAATAAAACAATGCCAATGTGTCAGTGGGAGGAATAGCACCTCATTGCTGATATCATTAGGAGGGATTGTGCCCCATCATTGGTGTCATTGGGCCCCATTGTTGGTGCAATTGGGAGGAATGGCACAATTCTTCCCAAAATTGGCAAAATTTACCCCACTTAAACCAATGAAGGGGTAGAATGTCTCACAATGACACCAACTATGGGGCACTATTCCTCCCAATGAGACCAAAGATAGGGCACACCATCTTTGGTGTCATTGGGAGAAATAGCGACCCATTGTTGGTGTTATTGTGAGAAATTTTGCTTCTGCATTGGTGTCACTAGGGAGAATTTTGCCCCATTGTTAGTATTGGTGGATGAAAATAGTACCCCAAGGGCTTGATGAAAGCAAGCAAAGGGCCACATCTGGCCAACGGACCACAGTTTGGAGACCAGTGCCCTTGAAGATGGAAATTACAGTGATCTCCACGGGCTTCCAAGTGTGCCAAGAAGCTGCCCTGCTGCGGAGGTCGGCAGTTTGGCATGGGAGCAATTCAGAGAATGCTTTGCATTTTCTCCAAAAATGCAAAGAGTTCTCTGATTGGGCGAGATAGAGAAGTGGAGCAGTGACAGCATGCTGGCAGGGGACAGGCTTTTATACTCGGGCTGTGGCTGGTTTCTTAAGAAAACAAACTGTAAGGCATTGATCACCTTTTGTTTTGATGCATGTGGAATGTATACAGCTGATTTAAACTAAAAGCTCAGTTGGGCTTTAAGGTAATAAGTGGTCAGAGAAAGTCGTGTTTTGTCAGTCTCCGCCCCCAGTGGTTCATCATCTTGACTGACACCTGTAGTACAGAAGCAAAGTTCCTACTGGTTTGTGGGAGCCAAATTGTTCTTTTTTTGCCTGATTAAGACTTTCTTGACTTTGATAGTACAAAGTGAAGAAACAGCCATGCACACCAGCCTCTAATACAGATATCTGCAGACCCCCAGTATGCATGCCTGGGTGAGGGCATGTTATGCTGTCTGCACTGGCATCTGTTTCCATTGGCTGTAATTGACAGCTCACTAAGCTTTCAATTCCAAAGCCTTGCCCACCCATGTCTCTGATGTCACTGACAGTCAGGGGGCAGCTAGGGGTTGCTGTGCAGAAGAAGCCCACTTACACGTCTACAGAGCTAACCTGTGTTCCTAAAGTTTCAGAGTTTGTGACTGATCTGAGGTCTCACAATGGGACTGATCTGAGGTCTCACAATGGGACTGCTCTGAGGTCTCACAATGGGACTGATCTGAGGTCTCACAAATTGGACTGATCTGAGGTCTCACAGTGGGACTGATCTGAGGTCTCACAATGGGACTGATCTGAGGTCTCACAATGGGACTGATCTGAGGTCTCACAATGGGGCTGATCTGAGGTCTCACAATGGGACTGATCTGAGGTCTCACGATGGGGCTGATCTGAGGTCTCACAATGGGACTGATCTGAGGTCTCACAATGGGACTAATCTGAGGTCTCACAATGGGACTGATCTGAGGTCTCACAATGGGACTGATCTGAGGTCTCACAATGGGACTGATCTGAGGTCTCACAAATTGGACTGATCTGAGGTCTCACAATGGGACTGATTCCTCACAGTGGGACTGATCTGAGGTCTCACAATGGGGCTGATCTGAGGTCTCACAATGGGACTGATCTGAGGTCTCACAGTGGGGCTGATATGAGGTCTCACAATGCGGCTGATCTGAAGTCTCACAATGAGGCTGATTTGAGGTCTCACAAATTGGACTGATCTGAGGACTCACAATGGGGCTGATCTGGGTCCTTACAATGGGACTGATCTGAGGTCTCACAATGGGGCTGATCTGAGTCCTCACAATGGGACTGATCTGAGGTCTCACAATGGGACTGATCTGAGGTCTCACAATGGGACTGATCTGAGGTCTCACAATGGGACCGATCTGAGGTCTCACAATGGGACTGATCTGAGGTCTCACAATGGGACCGATCTGAGGTCTCACAATGGGACTGATCTGAGGTCTCACAATGGGACCGATCTGAGGTCTCACAATGGGACTGATCTGAGGTCTCACAATGGGGCTGATCTGAGTCCTCACAATGGGGCTGATCTGAGTCTCACAAATTGGACTGATCTGAGGTCTCACAATGGGACTGATTCCTCACAGTGGGACTGATCTGAGGTCTCACAATGGGGCTGATCTGAGGTCTCACAATGGGACTGATCGGAGGTCTCACAAATTGGACTGATCTGAGGACTCACAATGGGGCTGATCTGAGTCCTCACAGTGGGACTGATCTGAGGTCTCACAATGGGGCTGATCTGAGTCCTCACAATGGGACTGATCTGAGGTCTCACAATGGGACTGATCTGATGTCATGCACGACTGCCTGCAGAATGGTCCGCACGTGTTGCCCATTTTAAACCACTTTGATGTAAGTGCATTTTTTTGCTTTTAACTAAACAGTTTTTATGCAGTAATGAGCCTCTTTTACATTGCTTTTCTCATCACATTATGTGAGATACATGACAAAGGAGACATACAAACCAGGATCTACTCCCTAGAGCGGGCAGATTACCTATCTCCAGAGGAGATTCCACACACACACAAATATGATCTCTTGGTGGGATTATTTTATTTGGTAAGTGGCCAATCTTTACATATAAAGCACGGTGATGACGCACTTGCACCTTGGATTTTTCCATCTGCACAAGGACAATTTTATATGAATTGTACATGAGAAGTTGGAACCACTCACTCATTCTTATGCAAATATATAAATTGTTGGAGCACCAATTTAATTCATGAGCCTTTGGAACACCTGTTCACTTCACCTGCCCCTGTGCCCGCAAGTCTTTAATCACAGGTTTTTGTGATACGTTTGTATGTTTTATAATATATACACAAGCGTCCTGATTCTGATCACATATTTAAAGTGATATATTTTTTATCATTTTACCTAAAGATATTCTTGTCATTGTTGTCACATATTATTTGAGGACACCTTCATAGTCATAAACAGCACATCTTATAGATATACATACTTATTTCTCCTCATTATTCAAGCAGTTTTTTGATTGCAGCAGTTTACAATTTTACATATTTTTGAGGCTAAGTGCACCCTTTTAATATTATTTGCACATGCACTATGGCTGATCTGATGTCTGAAGTGCACACATTGGGAGTGATCTGAAGCCTGAAGCGCACGCATTGGGCGTTATCCGAGGTCTGACCAGTGGCGGCTGGTACTCAATATTTTGGGGGGGCGACAAACAAATCTGCCCCCTCACTCGCACATACTGCCGCTACACTCCCCCCCCCCCCCCCCGTTGGCCAGGCTGGCCTTGGCACTCTCACTGCTCCCCGCTCTCCGCACCGGCTCCCTCCCATCTGCAATCAGGGCAGTCTCTCTGCATCTGTCCGCTCCATCTCTTCCCTCCCGGGCATCTCTCCTTGGACTAGATGGTGCCCAGTGCAAGCTCTATGGAGCTAGGAAGGCAGCGATCAGTCTTAGGAGGCCGATGCTGCCCCTCACTCCAGCTTGCTGAGGGGCCATTGCTTCTCCACAGGGCCAAACAAGAAGTGGGTCCTAAGACTCCGTGGCCAATCGAGTTAGAACCCCCTTCCTGATTGGAGGAGAAGCAGGTAGACATTAGCAAATATTAATTCGCTAATGTCACACAACTGGGTGGGCTCAAGATGCAGTGCTCTGCGCCCCAAGCCCACCCTTTTTTGAAGCCAATTAGAGCCTCAGGCTCTAATCATGTACTTAAAAAAAACAAAACGAAACCCCATTGAAATCCATGCGTCTGGCACCCTGCATGTAGATTAGGGGCCGGGCACATGGATTAGGGGGTGGAGCCCCTAATGGAGCGGCCGCCACTGGGTCTGACATCCATGCATTGAGGCTGATCTGAGATGTTAAAGGGGTTGTAAAGACATTCTATGCATTAAGATAAAAAAAAACCTTCTGTGTGCAGCAGCCTCCCCAGCACCCCTCACTTACCTGAGCCCCCTCTCTCTCCAGCGATGTCCACGAGTGTCAAAGCCATCAGGGACATTCCTCCTGATTGGCTGAGACACAGCAGCAGCGCCATTGGCTCCCACAACTGTCAATCAAAGTCAGTCAGCCAATCAGGGGAGAGAGGGGGCGGGGCCGGGTTAGGGCTCCATGTCTGAATAGATCCACGGAGCTCTGACTCTGCTCAGGTGCCCCCATAGAAAGCTGCTGCCTGTGGGGGCACTCAATAGGAGGGAGGGGCCAGGAGCAGCGAAGAGGGACCTGAGAAGAGGAGGATCCGGGCTTCTCTGTGCAAAACCACTGCATAGAGGAGGTAAGTATAGCATGTTTGTTATTTAAAATGAAAAAACAAAAAAAAAACTAGATTTTACAACCACTTTAAGTTCATACATTGGAACTAAACATTTTTCGTGTTTGCACCAGTTAATCAATTTAAGTTATTTTACTTGTACTGCTAACGGCACGCACACTCGTTCCACAGTATAAAAGAATTAATGAGCAGAAATTGGCATTAGCCATACAACTATGCATGCCAAGAGTGGACAACACTCTACAACACCCTATTGTTCCCTGACGTTTCGGGTGTGCAATGCTTGAGAACATGACACTTCATGCAGAAAAGGCTGCCGACCTCGGCTCTAATATTTTGAATTCTTTACAGTAGAATTTTTAGGATCAGAAATATAAGAGCTAAAAAAAAAATATCTTCGTATTCAGACTTACCTGAAGGCATGTTTGTTTTGCACTTGTCTGATTCGCAGCATGTGGTTGACGCATATAACTTGGTGGTGTTGAAAGACATGGTGTAACCCTGACCGCAGAACTTCTTTTCTCCGCATGCTTTCACCAGGTATTTGGCGGGCATCTTTTGTTTGTCTGTTAAAACACAGAACAAGGAATATGAATACTTGAAAAAGTATTCATACCCCTTGACATTTTCCACATTTTGCCATGTTACAACCAAAAACATAAATGTATTTTATCGGGATTTTATATGATAGTGCAACACAAAGTGGTGGCACATAATTGTGAAGTGGAAGGAAAATGATAAATGGTTTTCAAAATTTTTTACAAAGAAATATGTGAAAAGTGTGCCATGCATTTGTATTCAGCCCCCTTGAGTCACTGCAATTACAGCTGCAAGTCTTTTTGGGGAAGTCTCTACCAGCTTTGCACATCGAGAGAGTGAAAATATTGCCCATTCTTCTTTGCAAAATAGCTCAAGCTCTGTCAGATTGGCTGGAGAGCGTCTGTGAACAGCAATTTTCAAGTCTTGCCACAGAATCTTAATTGGATTTAGGTCTGGACTTTGGGCCATTCTAACACATGAATATGCTTTGATCTAAACCATTCCATTTTAGCTCTGGCTGTATGTTTAGGGTCGTTGTCCTGCTGGAAGGTGAACCTCCACCCCAGTCTCAAGCCTTTTGCAGACTCAGGTTTTCTTCTAAGATTAGCTCCATCAATCTTCCCATCAACTCCGACCAGCTTCCCTGCTGAAGAAAAAGCATTCCCAAAACATGAATGCTGTCACCACCATGTTTCACGGTGGGGATGGTGTGTTCAGGGTGCATTGTTAGTTTTCCACCACACATAGCGTTTTACTTTTAGGCCAAAAAGTTCAATTTCGGTCTCATTTGACCAGAGCATCGTCTTCCATGTTTGCTGTTTCCCTCACGTGGCTTCTCGCAAACTACAAACGGGATTTCTTATGGTTTTCTTTCAACAACAGCTTTCTTATTGCCATTCTTCCATAAAGGCCAAATTTGTGGAGTACACAACTAATAGTTGTTCTGTGGACAGATTCTCCCACCTGGGCTGTGGATCTCTGCAGCTCCTCCAGAATTACCATGGGCCTCTTGGCTGCTTATATTTTTTTATAACCTATTCCTGCTTTAAACTTCTCCGCAACTTTATCCCTGACCTGTCCGGTGTGTTCCGTGGCCTTCATGATGCTGTTTGTTCACTAAGGCTTTCTAACAAACCCCTGAGGGCTTCACAGAACAGCTGCATTTATACTGAGATTAAATTACACATAGGTAGACTCCATTTACTAATTAAGTGACTTCTGAAGGCAATTGGTTCCACTAGATTTTAGTTAGGGGTATCAGAATAAAGAGGCCTGAATACAAATACACGCCACACTTTTTAGATATTTATTTATAAAAAATGTGAAATCCAATTATCATTTTCCTTTTCCTTCTATCACATAAAATCCCAATAAAATACATTTCGTTTTTCAGTTGTAACATGACAAAATGTGGAAAAGTTCAAGGGTATGAATACTTTTTCAACGCACTGTAATGTGCCGCAATGACGAGCTAAGTGTTTGGCCCACAGTCTCACAGTCCCATTGAATTCAATGTGCGATTTTGCCTGGTGGTGCCGCCTATCAGACTCAGAAAGCTGAGGGAAACTTGCCATGGCATGTGTACAATCCCTTCTGGTTTTCTTGTTAGGCTTTTGGTGGGTGGTCAGGGGTGGTAAAAATACGGCAAGACCGCCTGTAATGAGGTCTTATGGCATTACATACAATAAATGCCTATAATAAACAACACAACTATCATCACAATTATGTTATATCCAGCCATTTTTGAGGTGCCATAATAAATTGGCCCTGATGAAGAAGGAGTACCTGAGCCCCCCTGAAAACTTTTTTGGCTCTCCCACTGACTATATAAGATATTTGGACCAAATATGTATGAGTATGTGAAATAGGGACCATAAATTGTAAGCTCCTTGAGGGTAGGGACTGATGTGAATGTACGGAATGCGTAAAATGTCAACACAATATACCTGTAATCAATAACATAACTGTCATCACAATCTAAGTTGGGTCCAGGTGTTTTTGAGGTTCCCTAATACATTGGCCCTGATGAAGGAGCAGTGTTTGAACTCCCGAAACGCGTTGGCCCCCCCACTGCACAGTCCCAATGACTTTAATGGGTACGTTTGACAGGCAGTGCCGCCTGTCAGACTTGAAAAGCTGAATGAACTTTGCCATGGCATGTGTACGATCCCCTATGGTTGCCTTGTTAGGCTTTTGGTGGGTGGTCAAGGCGGTACAAATGTGGCCGAATTGCCACTGTCCTTTTCCAGCATTGTTAGCTCTGCGACCCCCATTACTGCTTCGCCCCCCCCCCCCCCGCTGCTGTTGTTTTATCCTCTGCATCTTCCAGGTTTCGCATCTTCTCTTCGCAGCCGTGAGTTGAGTACAAGTTTAGAAACCTTGTTGAGTTTTTTGGTGTCTGCGTCCTCACAGTCACAAATTATAACATGTGTGTTGGGTGGGAGGGAGGGGTGCAGGTCAACTTACCTTGATGAATCTCGGTGAGCGTAGTAATACATGTGTCTTGCGGTAGTAGACAGGGCTTTTCGCTTCCTTCACAGTTGTCTCCAGTGATGGTGTTACAGTGAAAGCAACTCAGGGAGAAAGCTGAAAAACAAACAAAGTTGGTACATGTGGATCATTTATAAGGTTGTGAACAACAACTGGGTGGGCTCAAGGCGCAGTGCTTTGCGCCCCGAGCCCACCCCTTTTTTAAGCCAATTAGAGCCTCAGGCTCTAATCATGTGCTTAAAAAAACCCCAAAAAACCCCATTGAAATCCATGTGTCTGGCGCCCTTGATGTAGATTAGGAGGCCAGCCGGGCCCATTGATTAGGGGGGTGACGCCACTGGGTCTGACATGCATGCATTGAGGCTGATCTGAGATGCTAAAGGGGTTGTAAAGGCAGAAGGTTTTTTTATCTTAATGCATTCTATGTGCAGCAGCCTCCCCAGCACCCCTTAATTACTTACCTGAGCCCCCTCTCTCTCCAGTGATGTCCACAAATGTCTAAGCCGTCTGGGACATTCCTCCTGATTGGCTGAGACACAGCGGCGGCGCCATTGGCTCCCGCAGCTGTCAATCAAAGTCAGTCAGCCAATCAGGGGAGAGACTATTTATAGGGTTGTGAACAAGAATCAGGAAAGTTCTGTCCCATTGGGGAGATTTCCCTTCACTTCCTGTGCCATAGCCAAAACAGGAAGTTAAAGGAAAACCCTCCAAATCAAGGGAACCCCTGGTTGCCACCAGAGCTAGTGTCTCCATTGGAAGACTGCCCCTCTATTCCTGTTCTAGCGACAACCCAAAATTAGGGATTTTCTTGATAAGAGTCACCAGAACAGTGATAGGGTGAATCATAGACAGCAATAAAAAGCTGTCAGGTGTTGTAATCCCTCTGCAATCCATCCAAAACTAAAATAAAAAAAGTTTTATCTTTAGTTATACTTAAATTATCATTGAATTCTTGTCTGTGCCCACATCTTGGTGTCCGTGACCCTATTTAGCAGTTTTCCCCTCACTTCCTGTCAGGACAGGAAGCAATAGGGTAAGTGTGGGGCTATTGACCTACCTGGGGGGGGGGGGGTGCAAATCGAGAAAAGAATCTAAAGTTTTCGATTCAGCCGATTCAAAATTTAGCATTTCGAATTGAAAAGAAAAATCGGTAAATTCCAAGAAAATTTCAAAAAAGACATAAATAAAGAATTCCAAATACGAATCCCGAATGCGAATTGAATGAATCAACCACATTTAACTAAACAAAATAACTAAATTAACGAATCTAATCGTCATGCACATGTCTAGCTGTGATTGCACACAGCCGATCAGCAGGTCCTGGCTGTGAATCATTGGCCTGGGCTGAAAGGCTCCCAATGTGTGCAATCACAGTGGGAGTTAGGCAGGGGTGCACAGGCGTGCTCTCTAAACCCAGAAGTAGGCAGCGGCATATGGGTATGCCACTTTGCCTGCAGCCGTCGCTCACCCGCAGCACACAAGGAACTTTACCCATAACAACAGCAATCCAACATGTGGAGTTACCCCTCACATATGGTATGATGTGTTTACAAAGAACAACACCTGCTGCATAGATAAATCATAGCGCTAATAAAACAAATTCATATGTTCTAATAGGCACCAATATCAGTCTGTAAAATTACGTTCTTGAGCACAGGAAAATGTACTCAATGCAGAGGTCTATTCGTGTCCAGGAAATTATTGTATATATACACCAAAAGAATTTTGTTACTGTCCCGGAAAAAATAGATTAATCACATAAACATATTAAGTAAGTAAATAAATTAATTAAATAAGAAGGTAGTCCTCAGTGAAATCCCTCCGCTGGGAACTGATGACACTCCCCCAGTTACCAGATGTCGGTGACCCCCAGGGGTCAAGCTGGCTTAGTGGGAGACGTCAGTATACATACACCCAGGTACTTCAAGTCGTCCTTCCAAAACTGATCACCAGTGTAAGCACTTGCGGGTCCGGACCCAGAAAAAGAAGTATTGGAACTCCAATCGTGAAGACATCAAGCATTTATTAAAATCCATAAAAACAGCAGCCCAAAGCTAACAGTAAACGACCGCCCAGGATCGGAACAGCCGTGCAAAGTTCGTTCGGTAAGACGAGGAAGCAGGGAACGCCGATTGCGCTCCACCTGCGTTCCTCTGAGCGGAAATGACATGTAGGTTCCCTTCCCACCCGACACGGCGTTTCGTCAACAACACGTTAACGTCATCAGGGGTCATCTTCACGATTGGAGTTCCAATACTTATTTTTCTGGGTCCTCCATTTTCCTCCTAATGGGGGAGATTGGTTCCTCTATATATTGTCCCCGCCGCCCATCCTATCCAGTTTACTTGTCTTCTGCTGTGTGCTTCCCTGGTCCCCCCACAGAGCTGCTGTCTTCCCCCCTCCTCTCTCCTGCCAGCTGCTGTAGAAGATGTCATGATGGAGAGATTGGAATGGGTCAGTAAATTTGCCATTTTATGGCTCCTTCCTTTTCTGAATGGACAGAGTCAGTGATTGGTACCAATTGGTTCATTCATAACTGAAGCATAGTAAACTGTTTTTTTTACTATACTTCAGTTTCTGAATGAATGGGAGGCTCGGTGCCCAGCTATTTCTGTCCATTCATTCTGTGCAGCTGAGGCTATACAGATGGAGATTGAGAGCTGAGGTTTGTTTAGACCCCTGATTTCTCATCAAAGCTCCCCAACAGAGCTCCTAAAAAAAATTGTAAAAGAAATAAAATGAAATGGTAAAAAAATAATAAAATTAAATAAAAATTAAAAACTACTGACATCAGTGATCAGGATTGCAGAGGTTGCAATTGTGACCAGGCCCCGGCATTTCCCCACCATGGGGAGGCCCGAAGATGGCAGAAAGGGAGCCTGCTGCAGAACTTGTGAATGGGGCTCTGCCGTAATAAAGAGACCCGCGATGGGAGTAAAGGGCCCCAGGATCAGTGGGAAGAGGGAAGGGCTCTGGCCAGGGGTCAGGGGGGCCCTTCATAATTTCTTGAACCGGGGCCCTGAAGGTTCTAGTTACACCTCTGCGGGGAGGCCCTTAAGCACAAAATCACGTACCTGATCAGCTGCGCCGCTCCCTCTGTGATTGGACACAGCAGAAGCTAATCAGTGGGTCCGAAGGATGTGATGTCCGCTGGGAATCCGGTGATCGCTCATAGAGAGGCAGAGTAAGCAAGGCGGACCACCGTTCTGTCAGAGAGAAAAATGTAGATCTCGTGTCTCTGCTAAACAGAAACGGATTTCTGTTTTCCTTTAGTCAAAGCACCTCCCCCACAGTTAGAAAGCACCCCCTAGGGACACATTTAACCCTTTGATTGGCCCTGATGTTAACCCCTTCCCTGCCAGTGTCATTTATACAGTGACAGTGCATTTTTTTAGCATTGATTACTGTATTGGCGTCACTTGTCCCCAAAAATTGTCACTTGGTGTCAGATTTGCCCGCCGCAATGTCACAGTCCCTCTAAAAATCGCTGATCGCCGCCATTACTAGTAAAAAGTATAAAAAGTCCCTAAATCTATCCCACAGTTTGTAGACGCTATAACTTTTGCGCAAACCAATCAATATACACTTATAGGGATTTTTTTTAACAAAAATATGTAGCAGAATACATATTGGCCTAAATTGATGAATACATTTGATTTTTAATTTTTTTTTATTGGATATGTTTTATAGCAGAAAGTAAAAAAATATTGTTTTTTTTTTTAAAAAATTATCAGTCTTTTTTTGTTTATAGCGCAAAAAATAAAAAACGCTTTAACTGACACTGCACAAGTGTCAGTTAAAGCAACGCAGTGCCGTATCGCAAAAAATGGCCTGGTCTGGATAACCTTCTGAGGCTGAAGCGGTAATGTTTTACATAGCTATACCTTCAAAAGGGGCCAGCCTTGTGATCTAGCAGAACTTTGTGACTAAGGTTCCACAAAAAGGGTCAAAAAGGTTTGATCTGTTCACCGCAATATTGCAGTCTCGGTATAAATCGTAGATCACCGCCATTACTAGTAATAAATAAATAAATAAAAATGCCATAAATCTATTCCCATAGTTTGCAGACGCTATAACTTTTGTGCAAACGAATCAATATACGCCGATTGCGTGTTTTTTTTTTTTTACCAAAAATATGTAGAAGAATATATATATATACAGTGGGTACGGAAAGTATTCAGACCCCCTTAAATTTTTCACTCTTTGTTATATTGCAGCCATTTGCTAAAATCATTTCAGTTAATTTTTTTCCCACATTAATGTACACACAGCACCCCGTATTGACAGAAAAACACAGAATTGTTGACATTTTTGCAGATTTATTAGAAAAGAAAAACTGAAATATCACATAGGGGTCCTAAGTATTCAGACCCTTTGCTCAGTATTTAGTAGAAGCACCCTTTTGATCTAATACAGCCATGAGTCTTTTTGGGAAAGATGCAACAAGTTTTTCACACCTGGATTTGGGGATCCTCTGCCATTCCTCCTTGCAGATCCTCTCCAGTCCTGTCAGGTTGGATGGTGAACGTTGGTGGACAGCCATTTTTAGGTCTCTCCAGAGATGCTCAATTGGGTTTAAGTCAGGGCTCTGGCTGGGCTATTCAAGAACAGTCACAGAGTTGTTGTGAAGCCACTCCTTCGTTATTTTAGCTGTGTGCTTAGGGTCATTGTCTTGTTGGAAGGTAAACCTTCGGCCCAGTCTGAGGTCCTGAGCACTCTGGAGAAGGTTTTCGTCCAGGATATCCTTGTACTTGGCCACATTCATCTTTCCCTCGATTGCAACCAGTCATCTTGTCCCTGCAGCTGAAAAACACCCCCACAGCATGATGCTGCCACCACCATGCTTCACTGTTGGGACTGTATTGGACAGGTGATGAGCAGTGCCTGGTTTTCTCCACACATACCGCTTAGAATTAAGGCCAAAAAGTTCTATCTTGGTCTCATCAGACCAGAGAATCTTATTTCTCACCATCTTGGAGTCCTTCAGATGTGTTTTTTAGCAAACTCCATGTGGGCTTTCATGTGTCTTGCCCTGAGGAGAGGCTTCCGTCGGGCCACTCTGCCATAAAGCCCCGACTGGTGGAGTGCTGCAGTGATGGTTGACTTTCTACAACTTTCTCCCATCTCCCGACTGCATCTCTGGAGCTCAGCCACAGTGATCTTTGGGTTCTTTTTTACCTCTCTCACCAAGGCTCTTCTCCCCTCAGTTTGGCCGGACGGCCAGCTCTAGGAAGGGTTCTCGTCATCCCAAACATCTTCCATTTAAGGATTATGGAGGCCTCTGTGCTCTTAGGAACCTTAAGTGCAGCAGACATTTTTTTTGTAACTTTGGCCAGATCTGTGCCTTGCCAAAATTCTGTCTCTGAGCTCTTCAGGCAGTTCCTTTGACCTCATGATTCTCATTTGCTCTGACATGCACTGTGAGCTGTAAGGTCTTCTATAGACAGGTGTGTGGCTTTCCTAATCAAGTCCAATCAGTATAATCAACACAGCTGGACTCAAATGAAGGTGTAGAACCATCTCAAGGATGATCAGAAGAAATGGACAGCACTTGAGTTAAATATATGAGTGTCACAGCAAAGGGTCTGAATACTTAGGGCCATGTGATATTTCAGTTTTTCTTTTTTAATAAATCTGCAAAAATGTCAACAATTCTGTGTTTTTCTGTCAATATGGGGTGCTGTGTGTACATTACTGAGGAAAATAAATGAACTTAAATGATTTTAGCAAATGGCTGCAATATAACAAAGAGTGAAAAATTTAAGGGGGTCTGAATACTTTCTGTACCCACTGTATATTTTGGATATGTATTATAGCAAAAAGTAAAAAATATTGTTTTTTTTTCAAAATTGTTGCTATTTTTTTTTTGTTTATAGTGCAAAAATAAAAAGCGCAGGGGTGATCAAATACCACTAAAAGA
>BLSH010498750.1:655008-671525 GCA_018402905.1 Glandirana rugosa
ATTTTAGTAATTTGTGTATATATATTTTTTATATATACACTGGTTTCACACACGTTTACGCATTATACAGATTCTACCTCTCGGTTTAACAACATTGTTTACCTGTTAACTTGATAATATGTGGTGGTGTTACCTAAACTTTACTTTGATTGTTCTAGACGAAATTGACTTCTGAAAATCGAAATTAAACTCCCGTAAATGTAGGTTTAGTCCACTTGCCACATTTTTAATGTTGTCAAACATACACGGAGGGTGAAAAATTCCCTGGTTTTAATTACCCTGTTAACCGACGAGTCGACAAGGTACCGGTCCACACACAATAAGGGAGTAATAGGGTAAATTCTGCTCCTTGTAAATGGGATAATGAGGGAATAACACACACCTGGCCATGGAACAGCTGAGCAGCCAATTGTCCCATTAATTTTGGTCCCTTAAAAAGTGGGAGGCACATACAAACTGTTGTAATTTTTACACCGTTCACCTGATTTGGATGTAAATGCCCTCAAATTAAAGCTAAAAGTCTTCAGTTAAAGCAGATCTTGTTAGTTTCATTTCAAATCCATTGTGGTGGTGTATAATAGTTCAATTGTCCATTTGTTACAACAATTTGGCTCTCCATCTTAGACATATTACGCATTTGCACACACTTTGGTCACATATATATTTTTTATATATATGTGTTTAATGATTTTAACCATTGATTGTCTGCGGGGTTTATTCTTTTTGATCCCCACGGTCAGATCATTCGCACTTAGGTTTTACTCTATGTCTTAATGGGTGTCTTACTTTCTGACTGAACCACTAGGGTCTATTAATGATACACACCTGTTTATGATTATCGATATGCTTGCTTTGTACTCGCAATGAGCCACTAATTAGTAATGATTGCTTTCATGTGTACAATTTATATTTATTCACTGTGTCTGGCTCAGAGATGTAGGTTATGACTAAGCGGACTACAGATCCGTGAAACGCGTTAACCCTTTTGGAGCTGTGTTGTCACCTCTGCCTGTAACATCACTTACTTTGGACGATTCACAATAAAACCTTTCCTGGGACTTTGTATGTGCAGCCTTTTTCTTTGAATACATGTTGTAATTCCTACACAGTTCACCAGATTTGGATGTAAATACCCTCAAATTAAAGCTGAAAGTCTGCAGTTAAAGCAAATCTTGTTCGTTTCATTTCAAATCCATTGTGGTGGTGTATAGAGCCAAAAAGATTAGAATTGTGTCGATGTCCAAATATTTATGGACCTGAGTGTATATGATGGAAACCATTGCTAGAAAATGCTTGTGCATGCTTAACCACTTCACCTCCGGAAGAATTTCCCAGGTTAGGACCAGAGCACTTTTTGCGATTCGGCACTGAGTCGCTTTAACTGACAATTGCGCGGTCCTGCGGTGTTGTACCCAAACAAAATTTGCATCCTTTTTTTCCCACAAATAGAGCTTTCTTTTGGTGGTATTTGATCGCCTCTGTGTCATTTCTGATCGTCGCTATAAACAAAAGAAGAGCGACCATTTTGCAAAAAAACCCAAATTTCTTACTTTTTGCTAAAATTCAAAGCCAAAAAAAAAAATATAAGACATTTTTTTTTCACTGGTTTTGGCCGATTTATATTCTTCCTCATATTTGTGATAAAAAAAAAAATCGCAATCGGCGTTTATTGATTGGTTTGCGCAAAAATGGCCACCTTTACGGATGGTGAGAATTATTTTCTGGGGTTTTTATCTTTTTAAATTTTTTACTAGTAATGGCGGCGATCTGCGATTTTTGCAGCGGACATGTCGGACATTTTTAACACTTTTTTGGGACCAATGACATTTATTCAGCGATTAGAAATTTAAATGTCCACTGATTACTGTATAAATGTCATTGGCAGTGAAGGGGTTAACCTGCAGGGGGAGAGCTAGGGGTTAACTGTGTTCCCTGGGTGTGTTCTTACTGTGGGGGGGTGTGTGGTTGGGCTACCATGGGCATGAGAGATCTAACTGATTCCAGTGACAGGGATCAGTAGATCTCCCATGCCCGCACTGTCAGAATGGGGAACCGCCGTGTTTACATTGGCGGTTCCGTGTTCTTTGCCTGTGGCCGCTCATTGCGGCTCGCCAGCTGACATCTGGTCCACCCGAGCCGCGGACACACTCCTCAGGAGTGCGGTGGGCGCGCGCCTGCCCCCTAGCAGCCATTCGCAGATCGCCGTCTTTTTACGGCGATTCACGGCCAGCGCCCACAATGCCGCCGTAAATATGTGGTAGGCAGTGTGGAACTGGTTAATAGACTTATCTTTGAATTTTTGAAGAATATTACTTTTGACGCCTCCGGTGGGTTGAAGGTTTTAAGTTGAGGTGGTCTGTGGTTATCCTTGTTGAATGGAGAAGTATTTACCCCAGCCAGTATCCACCTCAGCCCCATTCACGTGAAAAAATGACCCCCATTCTAGCCCCATTATCCAGATGCCTGCTACTTGAAGGAATGACTACATCTTTTACATGGAAATTTGTGTTATTCATCTTTGGTATTCTGGCCACAGGAGAGATCCCCGGATATCACAGATAAGATGCATGGCTACTCTCCATTGTTAGTGCTGAAGCGAGCTGGAGATTGAAAGCCACTTCTGTAAAAGTTGCTGGGAATACCTAAGAGCCGTGATGCTGCCAACCCAAGGCCACGAGAATTCCAGGGAATACCACGAGAAAGAGATCTGAGCTGCCAGCCCAAAGACCCAAGCCGAGCCAAAATGCATCAGTTCCAGTTTGTCTGTGGATGTTAAGTTCTGTCCTTACAAAGACGCAAGTCTTATGGGGCGGAGGGTCTCCTGTTTACAGGATAGCTACAGAACCAAATCCTTTTGAGGTGTCTAAAAAGTTTAGGAAAATTAAATTGTAATGTGGACCCTTTTTAAATGTTGTGGACATTCATAAGCCATACAAGAGAATTTTTTTTTTTTTGTGTTTTTTTTTGAGGACTCTTTTCCATCAACCTACAAACTGTCATGCCCCCTCCCTCTTGCTTTTATGGACTTTCACACCCCTTCCCCTTTATTTTTCATGGACACTTGCTATACAGCTGAAGTTTTGATACCAACTAATTCTGATGTTTTTATTGTTCTTTGTCTATATGCTTGGGATGGTGGTACATTTATGGGAAAGCAATCCAGGTAAATGTTAAGGGCATACTGGGGAGGAACAGGGTTTGTAGTTGTCACCTTTGTGACGAAAGAGGTGGTTAAAAGGATTTTGGGAAAAGCCCCCTAAAGTCTACACTGCTCTAAGGCTGGATTGCGTCTTTAAATGTACTACTTTGCTTAGACAAGGTTTAAATGTATTCTTGCATAACAATTTAGCTTACGTTGAAATTAAAACTCAAAATGAGGAACTTGCAAATGTTCCAGACATTGGCTGTCTGGGCCGATAAGGGTATTTTTATATATTCTAAGTGACATAATAGTTCTACCCAGATACAAAGATGTAATGATGTTCAATGTTAATTGGTTAATTGAATAAGTAAAGGAAACATGTCATTTGAACATATACGCCTTATTGGTTGGAGATAATTACTATCCTGTGAAAGAGCCTGTACAATACGCTGTCTCCTGCATGCAGATGATCCGAGTATGGGGAAATGAGGAATGCCGGCAATAAGGTAAATGTAATATGATAATAATGAGGTGATAGTCAGGACTAGAAGTAATAGGTAAAAGGTATATCCTAACACCATCTGAACCAAATAAGTTTATCTTGGTCTCATCAGAGCACAGGACATGTTTCCAGTAATCCATGTCTTTAGTCTTCTTGTTTTCAGCAAACCATTTGCAGGCTTTCTTGTGCATCATCTTTAGAAGAGGCTTCCTTCTGGGATGACAGCCATGCAGACCAATTTGATGCAGTGTTTGGCGTATGGTCTGAGCACTGACAGGCTGACCCACCACCCCTTCAACCTCTGCAGCAATGCTGGCAGTACTTATACGTCTATTTCCCAAAGACAACCTCTGGATATGACGCTGAGCATGTACTATCAACTTCTTTGCTCTACCATGGTGAGGCCTGTTCTGAGTGGAACATGTCCTGTTAAACTGCTGTATGGTCTTGGCCACCGTACTGCAGCTCAGTTTCAGGGTCTTGGCAAACTTCTTATAGCTTAGGTTATCTTTATGTAGAGCAACAATTCTTTTTTTCAGATCCTCAGAGAGTACTTTGCCATGAGGTGCCATGTTGAACTTCCAGTGACCAGTAGGACAGAGTGAGAGCAATAACTTTACCCATGTGATCAGCTGTGTCCAATCACAGCTGATCACAAGTAAACAAGGAAATGTATCGGCATTCCTTTTCTCACAATGACAGAAGTGTGAGGAGAGGAGAGCCGACCAGCGTAATTTCCACACAGAGGAGATCTGCACAGATAATCAGGGTATTGATTATCAGTGCAACCTCAACAGTGATGCCAATCAGTGCCCAGCAGTGATGCCAATCGGTGTCCAGCAGTGAGGCCAGTCAGTGCTGCCTTTCAGTGCCCATCAGTGCAAGCTCATCAGTGCCGCCCATCAGTGCCACCAATCTGTGCCCATACATGCCACCTATCAGTGCCTATCAGTGCCACCTATCAGTGCATATAAGGTTGATCCTGCTGTTCTCTATCTCCCCCTTATGTTCATGCCTACAAATCAGAAAGAGATTTTGCAGAGCAGTGTTGGCAGCTCTGCACATGCTCAGTTTTCAGTGAGTTTCTATGCTGAGTATTTCCTCCCTATCACATCTAACCAGCTAATGTGACTATAGAGGCACACATGTGGGCGTATACACCGTGGTAAATGACAGCCCACTCCTTCCATTTTCCTCCATGCCCACACCCCAGCTAAACACAATGGAGGTGGGATATTACATGTAGATTAATGGAGGCTTCGCCTCCCTCTTATTCTAAGACAAAGGCTGGAGGGGCGTGACACAGCCTGTGACTGGCAGAAATCTGCCCACTCCACGTTATTTCCACAAAATAACAAACATTCAAAGTGGTCTTAAATTCAGGTTAATAAGATAAAAAAAAAAACATGTGTGCAGCAGCCCCCCTCAGCCCCTTTAATACTTACCTGAGCCACCTCTAGATTCAGTGATGTTGCAGAAGTGTTCTCGGCTGCCCGGGACTCCCCTCCTCATTGGCTGAGACAGCAGTGTGGTGCCATTGGCTCCCGCTGCTGTCAATTTAAGTCAGTCAGCCAATGAGAAGGGAAAGAGGGCGGGGCCATGGCTCTGTGTCTGAATGGACACAGGGAGCCGTGATTCCTCTTGGGTGCCCCCATAGCAAGCTGCTTGCTCTGGGGGCACCCAACAGGAGGGAGGGAGAAGGATCTGTGCAAATCCACTGCACTGAGCAGGTAAGTATAACATGGGTGATATTTTTGCCTTATAAAAAACGAGACGTTACAATCACTAAAATATATTTGTACGCCAATTTAACAGTTTATTGATATTTTACTCTGTATCCCAAAGGCTGTTTTTTTTTTTTTGAACATGTGACCAGCAGCAGAGGACTAGAAGCTCCTCCTGCTTATCCACTTGCCGACCGCCCACGGTATATATACGTCATTACTTTGACGTTTAGTACCAGGGTTATGGCAGTAACGAGCTACCATAAGCCTGGTATCATTTTGTACTGTGGGCAGTTTGGCATCTGCTAAAAGTGATCCGGGTAGCGGATCCTTTTAGAGGCGGCAGGAGAGGGCTTTCTCCCTCCGTTTTAGGGTTTATCGGTAAACCTGGAAGTGATCCAATCCATTTGATGGATAGGCAGGAAGTTGAGTGAGGGCAAGAAGGTCCCCACTGAACTCTATGCCCTTGGAGGATCGGAGCAACCTCTGACATCACTTCCAGTTCTCGGTCTTAAAGAGATTATTTATTTTTTCAAACTTAGTTTTATTGTGAGTACAAAATTGAATAGATGGTCAAGTAAACAATCGGTTGGAGAATAATTTAACCACGTACATATACTGCGGCAGGGCGGCCCTTAAGCGCCTGTACTTGATTTCTTCCATCGGCTCTGGGGCGTGCGCGCACACGCCACCTGGAGCTGCGCTTACGCTGTGATTGGACACAGCAGGAGCCAATCAGCAGGTCCGGCATTCGGTGGAGAGACATAACGGCGGTCTGCCTATGTAAACAAGGCAGACCGTCGTTCTGTCAGACAGGAAGAGAGAGATCTGTGATTCCTGCTAATCAGCCTTGAGTCAGTCCATCCCCCACACTGTTAGAAAGCACACATAGGGAACACAGTTAACCCTTTGATGCCCCTGATGTTAACCCCTTCCCTGCTAGTGTCATTTATACAGCGACAGTGCAATTTTTTAGCACTGATCACTGTATTGGTGTCACTGGTCCCCAAAAAGTGTCACTTAGTGTCAGATTTGTCCGTCGCAATATCGCAGTCCCACTAAAAACCGCTGATCGTCTCCATTACTAGTAAAAACAATAAAAAAAAGTCCATAAATCTATCCAATAGTTTGTACATGCAATAAATTTCGTGTAAACCAATCAGTATACACTTATTGGGATTTTTTTTTACCAAAAACATGTAGCAGAATACATATTGGCCTAAACTGATGAAGAAATTAGATTTTTTACATATTTCTTTTTATTGGATATGTTTTATAGCAGAAAGTAAAAATATTGTTTTTTTTTTTTTCAAAATCGTTGCTCTTTTTTTGTTTATAGCAAAAAAAATGAAAACCGCAGAGGCGATCAAATACCACCAAAAGAAAGCTCTATTTGTGGGAAAAAAGGACATACATTTTATTTGGATACAACGTCGCACGACCTCGCAATTTTCAGTTAAAGTAACGCAGTGCCATATCACAAAAAATGGCCTGGTCGGGAAGGGGGTAAACCTTCCAGAGCTGAAGTGGTTAAAGTAACAACATAACGTAGCAAAATAAGGTGTACATAGGTCACGAAAATACAGTTAAGCATGACTGGAATGGTCTTGGTAAGTATAATCAATTGAAAGTAGTATATCATAAGTTGGGAAAGCATTATCGGGTAGATAGAAGATTGGGTATGAACAATGCATGAGGCTTTCAAAGACACAGAGGATGATTTTTTTATTTATTTTTTTTAAGTTAAAGTGTCAAAGAAATGTTTTTTTCTTTTGCTGTTAAAGATAAATGAGAAATCTGGGGTCTTTTTAATAGTTTTAATATTTTTTTAAAGAAAATTCTCCTAGTGCAGTAGTTCTCAACTCCTGTCCTCAGGACCCACCAACAGGCCAGATTTTAAGTATTACCTTGGGGAGATGCAGACTAGAATACTGCAATCACTGAGCAGCAAATCACCTGTGATGTATTTAACCGGTTCCCGACCGCGCGCCGTGTTTTTACGGCGGCAGTCGGGGAGCCCTGCGCGAATCGCCGTAAATAAGCGGCGATCTGCAATCAGCCGCCAGGGGGCGCGCGCGCACCCACCGCACTCCTGGGGAGTGACCCGATGTCCGCCGGCGAGCCGCGATGAGCGGCTACAGGGAAAGAACGGGGAACCGCAGATGTAAACACGGCGGTTCCCCGCTCTGTCAGTGGGGTATGAGAGATCTACTGATCCCTGTCACTGGGATCAGTTAGATCTCTCATGCCCATGTTAGCCCAACCCCCCCACAGTAAGAACACACCCAGGGAACACAGTTAACCCCTAGCTCCTCCCCCAGGTTAACCCCTTCACTGCCAATGACATTTATACAGTAATCAGTGGACATTTAAATTTCTGATCGCTGAATAAATGTCATTGGTCCCAAAAAAGTGTCAAAAATGTTCCAACATGTCCCCCCCAATATCGCATTACTGCTAAAAATCGCAGATCGTCGCCATAACTAGTAAAAAAAAAATAAATAAATAAAAACCCCAGAAATGAATTCTCACCATCCGTAAGCGCGGCCACTTTTGCGCAAACCAATCAATAAACGCCGATTGCAAATTTTTTTATCACAAATATGAGGAAGAATATAAATCGGCCAAAAACGGTGAAAAAAAATGTTTTTTTATATTTTTTTTTGGATTTGAATTTTAGCAAAAAGTAAGAAATTTGGGTTTTTTTGCAAAATGGTCGCTCTTCTTTTGTTTATAGCGGCGATCAGAAATGACGCAGAGGGGATCAAATACCACCAAAAGAAAGCTCTATATGTGGAAAAAGAGGACGCAAATTTTGTTTGAGTGCAACGTTGCACGACAGCGCAATTGTCAGTTAAAGCAACGCAGCGCCGAATCGCAAAAAGGTATCCTGAAAACCTGGCCTGTTAGTGGGTCCCAAGGACAGGAGTTGAGAACCACTGTCCTAGTGTATGGCCAGCTTTAGGCAGCAGATCAGATGAGTTGTTTTGTCTTCGTAGATTTTAATCTGCACCTGTAAGCAAAGGACGATTGAGTAATGAGAAACATATGAAGATCGTGGTCAAAAAAAGACATTCAAACTGCAAAAAAGTAAAGGGATTTTCAAAATTTCAAAACCAAATCTTGATGCTTTACAGACAGCTAATTGCAGTGCTGGTGAAAAGCATGCGTAGGCGACACCCCATGGCGGTGCTTTCATACAAGACAGCCACAAAGTGATGCTATTTTCAGGCAGTAGCTAGCAACTCCCATAAAAGAGTAATATGAAACTAGATGTTTTCCATCCTTTTTTTCCCACTAGAGAAGAAACAAGCCTGTCCATAACCAGGTTGAAACCAGGTTGTCCATAACAGGTCGGTTCTGATATGAATCATTTTTTCCTTTTTATAAGGGCTGTACTGAAACGAATGCAAAAGTGGGCACAGCTTCTTTATTAACCACTTCAGGGCCGCCTACTGTAGCTAAATGTATATACAGTATACATGATAAGGCATTTCTGGGTAGGAAGCATGCATGTGTGCCAGCCGTCCCGGCTGTGCTGTCATTTGCTACAGAACAAGCTGATCAGCAGGTCCTGCCCAATGATTTATGGCCTGCTAATCAGTTGCCAAAAGAGAGCCCTGTGTTGGTAAACAACACAGGGCCCTCTACAGAGAGCAGCGATGTGGCTGTTTTTTTCTCTCCCTGCAAAGCAGAGTAAAGCAGTCAAATCGCTAAGGCTCCTTTCACACCGGAGCTGCCCGAGTGTTAGCGGTAAAACACTGCTAATTAGCGGTGTTTTACCGCTCGTTATACCGGCGCCATTGCGTCGCTATTCGGGCGGCGGCGGTGCGCTTTTAACCCCCCCACAACGGGTTAAACAGGGGTTAAAAGTGCCGGTTTGCAGCGCTGCCGAAGTGGCGTTCAGGCGCTTCGGAAGCACTGCCCCATTGTTTTCAATGTGCAGGGGCGGTATAGGAACAGTGAATACACCACTCCTACACCGCTGTAAAGATGCCTGCAGGACTTTTTTTCCGTGCCGCAAGCGCACTGCCCCAGTGTGAAAGCACTCTGGCTTTCACACTGGGGTGTATTGGGGGGCATTTTTCAGGCACTTTTTAGGCGCTATTTCTTGTGCAAAAGCGCCTGAAAAACGCCTTGGTGTGAAAGGGGTCTTAGTAAAAGCAGCACATACTACATACATTACACCTGCTGGGAACACAATTAACCCTATGATTGCTCCTAGATGTTAACCCCTTCCCAGCCAGTGTCATTAGCAATGGTGGCTTGTGCTCCATTTTTCGGAGGTGGCGGCAAAACAAAAAGCCCACCCGCCCGCTTGCCAGCCCCACACTTACCCCATCCAGGTCGCGCACGGCTTCGATAGCTTCCTCGGCTTATCTTTCTGGCCAATCCAGTAGCTTCTCCTCCCGGCTAATCTGGTCTTAAGGCCCACTTCCCTTCCTGATTGGCCGGGAAGAGAAGCAGGAAGACAATAGCGAATGTTAAAGCGGTAGTAAACCCATGCATTTAACAGGTTAAAAACCAGTCACATTTCCAGCACGTGCCGGAAATGTAACACTCCCATTGGTTGTGCTCTAAACCAAACTGTCAAACCATCCAATGGCTGGTGTCATAGCTGATCACATGTGCAGCATCATGGCAGTTGTAGATTAAACAGAGGCCAAGATGGCAGCTTCCTTAGCTGAAAATGATAGGAGGGTTTACTACCACTTTAATTAGCTAATGTCACAAGTGGGTGGGCTTGGAGCGCAGAGCCCAACCTTTTTGAAGCCAATTAGAGCCTCAGGCTCTAATCATATGCTTTAAAAAAAAAAAACCTCATAGAGATTAGGAGATTAGGGGTTGGTACCTAGAGACTAGGAGGGCGGCGCCGCTGGTCATTAGTTCAGTGACAGTTTATACATAGCTCCCAACGATCCCTGATTTGGAGGGACTGTCCCTGATTTGTAATAAAGTCCCTCTTTCCTCCTTACTTTGGTCAGATCTATATAGGTATATTTAAAATGTACTTTTTATCTTTCAAAAAAGTGTTAAACCTTTCATCCAATTTCTAAATTGCTGCATTTGTAAATTTCAACAGCCAGTATAAAGGAATTTAGTGGTAAAAATAAGCACTCGTGGGTTTAACTAATCATTATTTTTTGTAGAATTCTCCTTTAAGGGGGCGTGGCAGGGGGTGTGTCCTATGCCTACATACTTTTCCCATCCCAAAAAGTTAGCACTGTTCACTGTATTAGTACCACTTGTGATGTCAGTGTCATTTAGTCAGTTCCCACCCAGTGTCAGTGTCAGATTGTCCGCCACACTATCGCAGTCCCACAAGTTGCTGATCACTGCTATTACTAGTATAAAAAATATATAAATATATATATTTATATATATACGCCATAGTTTGTAGAAGCTATAACTATCACACAAACCAAATAATATACGCGTATTGGGATTTTTTTAACCAAAGACATGTAGCAGAATACCTTTTGGCCTAAATTAATAAAGAAATTTGATTTGAAAAAAATAAATTATTGGATGTGTTTTACAGCAGAAAGTAAATAATATTATTTTTTTTTCAAAATGTGTGCCCATTTTTGTTTATATAATAAAAAACAAAAAAGGCGATCAAATACCACAAAAAAAGCTCTATTTGCTTGAAAAAAAAATGATATAAAATTTTGTTTGGGTACAGTGTTGCATGACTGCGCAATTACCAGTTAAAGTAATGCAGTGCTGAATAGCAAAAAATGGCCTGGTCAAGAAGGGGGTAAAACCTTCTAGAGCTGAAGTAGTTAAATTTCACGTGTTAGTAGAGCGACTCTTCCTCTTATTTGTTGCACCAATAAGGAGAGGAGGGAAATTTGGAAGAAAAAAAAATACATAGGTGGTTCTCATGAAGGCTCTTTAAGGGGCCACCAACTCTGACATTTTAGTATTGGGTGGATGGAGGTAGCTTAAGGGCTCTTTCACGCGAGCGGATCATTCGGGTCTGCCTGTCAGTTTTTCAGGCGGACCCGAACGACGCTCCATTGTCCTCTATGGAGCGACGGATGTCAGCGGTGACATGTCCACTGACATCCAATCTGTTCCAATCCGCCAAAAACAGACGGATGGAAACCCTATTTTCCATCCGCCTGGCGGATCGGATGAACACGGACAGACGATCTGTGTTCACCCGAAGACTTCTGACTTGATGACCTACCTGTAGCCTCCAAAGGAAGGGGCTCTCACTTTCCATGTTGGAATTAGAATTCAGCAGGAGGAATGACACTATGGCTTTGGAGGACCCATACTGAGATCTCAGGTGTCATATCGTTTCTGAGCTATATAAAAAGCTAGTCAATGATTCAGTGACCAAAGTCCCAATAGACACACACAACAGTGGGCATAACCTTTTATATTACTGACGTAGGTCATTCACATTTTCACATGTTGGTAGAGTACAGTAACTCTTCCTCTATAGTAATTCCTCTTCTTTTTCATTGCAGGCAAATAACGGATTCCAAGCAGAAGCAATGTGCTGTCATTGAGTTCTTGATGAAGGAGGGATGCAGGCTGTCCGACATCCACAGAAGACTACAGAATGTTTACGGATGACATTGTTGACAACAGCAATGCCTTGTCATTAGTGACTCTTGTCAATAGTGACATCTCCATAAACATTCTGTAACCTTCTGTGGATGTTGGACAGCCTGCATCCCTTTTTCATCAAGAACTCGATGACAGCATATTGCTTCTGCTTGTAACCCATTATTTCCTGCAATGAAAATGAAGAAGACGCCAAACAAATCAGAAGCCCTACTTAATTGCAAACCTGAGGGGATCTCTAAAACACAAATTTGCCCTAATGACTCATGTCCTCACGGCTGCAAAACAAGAAGTGGCAAATGCCTGGCTAACAAGAAACATACCCTTCGCTAAGGTCAAATCTCACGCATTAAAACTAATGGCACGCCTCCAAAACTTCATGGCCAAATTCTGTTACCTCTGGGACCCCTCAAAGCCTTCCACCCAACGTCCTATGATCATTGCTTATTGACCTTTAATGGTCACTTATGGCATCTAACAACACAAGCTGTTGAGCACCACACCTCCTGGTCGACCCCTCTCTTCCCTACTCCCCACCTTTAAATTCCTAGCGTCCTGTCCCCTCTTCTCGCCCCTCCTGCCTCTAATCGCTATCTTCTCCCCTCTTCTTCTAACCAGGGCCGGCTCTAGCACTAGGCAGCTGCCTAGGGCGCACTGATGCCCAGGGCGCCAAGCCCATGTCCATATACTACCCCAGCCTGTCCATATACTACCCCAGCCTGTCCGTATACTACCCCAGCCTGTCCATATACTACACCAGCCTGTCCATATACTACACCAGCCTGTCCATATACCTGCGGACCATGACTGGCATGATGAAGCGAGCCGGTGCTGCCATTTTTTGACTTTAGGCTGGGTCCAGAGGCATAGGTGCAGGACTGTGGACCACGGCTAAAGAAATAGGTAGAGAGGCGCTGCAAAAATCTGCACCTCCCCACCTCCATCATATACATGGACAGGGCAAATGGGGTGGAGTCAAGGGAGGAGCCAAATGGGGCCGGCAAAATGAGGTTTCACCTAGGGTGTCAAAAATCTCTGCTTCTAACGTTACTCTTCTTTGTCCTTAACTATATGAGCAAAAGGGGAATAACTCCTGAGTTCCCGGTATGGGTGCTCCAGCCATAGTTTCACTCCTGCTGTATTCTAATTCCAACACAGAAAGTGAAAGCCCCTTTGGAGGCTACAGGTGGGTCAGCAAGCGCAAAAGTCTTCACGTTCAGGCTGGGTTCACACCAGTGCAAATTGGATGTCAGGAGATTCAGGCTGAAATCGGACCTGAGACAGTGAATGGAGACACACCGGACCCCCTGCTGTGAGCCGCTTCATTCCTCAGTGTGAACCCAGCCTCAGAAGAAACTTTTTCCAAGCTAAGCTACCTCTATCCGCCCAATGCTAAATGTCAGACCTGGGTGGCCTTTAAAACAGCTTTCATGAGGACTATCTATTTTTTTTCCTTTCACTTTTTCCTCCTCTCCTCATTGGTGTAGTAAATAAGACCCACCTTCCTATTGTGCAGTGTTTTCCATTTATTGTTAAATTTAAAATTGCATCGGCTGCATGCAACCCATGTGCACAGCGAACTTATACCTTTTAAAGCCGAATTTCAGCCATAAGGCAAAGATGAATAGACCATTACAAGGTAACATAACAAAACCATCTTTCGCTGAAATATTTACCTTGAAATCAGAACTTTCCTCCGCAGTACTTTTTTTCTGCCACTAGATGTCCTCAATCTGATGGTCCAAGAAATTGAAATCACTTCCTCTGAGCCCAGGCTATCCTGGACCCGCCCCAGTCTGCAACTGGGCAGTGAGTGCAATGTGAAGCAGCCCAGTGATGAGCTCACCTCTCTGTCACTGTGCTTTCTCCTCCTATCAGCACGCTTCTTGACAGCAAACAAACCCCAAACCATCTTATCTTAAATTGTAGCTATACCATCTCCCTTTATATTGTAAAGTTATGTGCAATCTATTGACACTATCTAAATCTTGTATAATGATAGTAATAATGAACTGACTGACTCCTTGTGCTGCTTCTCCCTCTACCAATCTGAGCTTTGCTGTACTATAAAAGGCTGAGGCCAAGGCCAATTCAGGTACATTCATTCTTATAACGATTGTGTCGTCTCTATCTGTCTGGGAGTTCAGCTCCCAAACTATTTCTACATAATTGAATTAAAACAGATTTTAAAAAATGGGTAAAGTAGCCAATGCAGAACAATAAATAATAAAATAAGCCGGTCTGCAGCTGGAACCGCTTCAGCAAGTCAATTATTCTATCAGCCTGACAGGGCTTTATTGCCAAATGACTTTCCATTTGCTATCTCGCTAATGGCTGTGAGGTCAGCGGGCTGTCTTTTGGGGGATGAGATCTCAATTAGATGTTATCGTCTACCTGCAGTCCCTGGGGGCGAGGTGCTGTACTTCATGTACTTGGCACATCCGATCAGGGACAGGGACCTTGGCTGTCTAATATGCAGGTGGCAGATTTTTGCATTATATCATATATCATATCATGTTTTATATATATATTATATATGTGTATAGATATATACAATATATGTCCATTTCTGTTTGTCTACTCCTTGGATTCTCTTTGTCTCTCCCTATCACCCTGTGTGTATCGCTCCCCCTTCTCTATTTCTTCCCCTCGCTCTCCCTGTGATAATCTGTCTCATTTTCTGTATCCCTGCAGTGAGGACATCCAGCAAGCCTGTTCGATGTGCGTCACAACCAGACATAACCCAGACACTGAAAACTGCGCACTTACAAACTTGGAAGCAGGATTGGACCCAGCCAACGGAATCATAACGCATTGTCACCCATTCTACAGATCCCTTTGGCTCTTACTGTCACCTGTTCATCGTTTTAGATTGCAAGCTCCTGTGACCGGTTCACTCAATCCTATTGTACATTCCTTGATCTTGTAGATTCATAGATCCTATTTCTTTCAATACCTGAATAATAAGCCTCCCATCATCACCCGTCCTACGGATCCCCTTGGCTTTTCCTGTCCCCTGTTAATCACTTTAGATTGTAAGCTGAGTGGGTCACTTGAACCTATTGTACAATCCTTGATCCTATTGTATGTTCCCTGATCCTATTTATTTCAAAAGATAAACCCTAAGCCTCCCAACGTCACCCATTCTGCAGATCCCTTCCTGTCACCTGGGTTCATCGCTTTAGATTGTAAGCTCCTTTGACCAGTTCACTCAACCCTATTGTATATTCCTTGATCCTATTGTACATTCCTTGATCCTATTGTAGATTCATAGATCCTATTTCCTTCAATACCTGAATAGTGACCCTAAGCCTCCCATCATCAGCCATCCTTCAGATCCCTCTGGCTCTTCCTGTCACCTGTTCATCTCTTTAGATTGTAAGCTGCTTTGACCGGTTCACTCAATTCTGTTGTACATTCCTTGATCCTATTGTAGATTCATAGATCCTATTTCCTTCAATACCTGAATAGTAACCCTAAGCCTCCAATCTTCAGCCATCCTACAGATCCCTCTGGATCTTCCTGTCACCTGTTCATCTCTTTAGAATGTAAGCTCCTTTGGCCTGTTCACTTGATCCTATTGTACATTCCTTGATCCTATTGTAGATTCATAGATCCTATTTCCTTCAATACCTGAATAATAACCCTAAGCCTCCCATCGTCACCCATCCTACAAATCCCTTTAGCTCTTCCTGTCTCCTGTTCATCTCTTTAGATTGTAAGCCCATTTGGCCAGTTCACTCAATCATATTGTGCATTCACTGATCCTATTTCTTTCAATACCTGAATAATAACCCTAAGCCTCCCTTTGTCACCCATCATATGGATCCTTTTTGGCTCCTTTTGTCACCTGTTCATCACTTTAGATTGCAAGCTCTTTTGGCCAGTCCACTCAATCCTATTGTAAATCCCCTGACTCTGTTGTAGATTCATTGATCCTATTTGTTTCAATACCTAAATAATAACCCTAAGCCTCCCTTCATCGCCCATCCTACAGATCCCTTTGGTTCTTTCTGGCACCAGATCATCACTTTTAGATTGTAAGCTCCTTTGACCAGGTAACTTGATCCTATTGTACATTCTGTGACTCTATTGTATTTTCCTTGATTTACATGTGTTGCCATGTTGCTGTAAAAAAAAAAAAAAAAGGGGGGGGGGGGTGCCCCAAGCAATAGGATTCCAACTGCTATTTTACATTCCAATTTGCCACAGGCTGACACCCATGTATCCTTTTCCTTCCACTTGACTGTGTGTTTTTGGGCAGGAACTACAGGTCACAGCATGCTGGGTTGAACAGGTCTCCAGCTTCAATTTCTTGTACAAAACTTACTATGTGTAATATATTAATATTAAAAAATGGCAGTTATATTCAGCGATTATTTCAGCTACAATTTCTTGTACAAAACTTACTATACATAACATATTAATATAAAAATGGCAGTTATATTCAATGATTATTCCAGCTACCATTTCTTATGCAAACCTTACTATGTATAATATATTAATATAAAAATTGCAGTAATATTAAGTGATCATCCCAACTACCATTTCTGGTGCAAACCTTACT
>BLSH010498750.1:692182-722154 GCA_018402905.1 Glandirana rugosa
ATTTTTAACCCGAAACCCACAGCCACCACGGAAGTGTGGTATTGGGATATTTCCAAGAGGATTACTTCCGTTCTTAACCGGAAAGACATTTTTTTTAACGTTACTATACATGGACAGTCTGTCCACGTCTTTTTAACCAGAAACCCACAGCCGCAGCGGAAGGGTGGTATTGGGAAACACGGGGAAAACACACCGAAAATCCACGAGAACGGTTGCCCGACTCACCAACCTGTAATTTACTGAACAATTCGTATACCATGGGTTTACCGGTGTCACTCGGTGTGTTTTGTGTCACACGTCTATCGTTGTCACACTACACGACGTCTACAAGCTTGCTGGGCCTTTTTTTAGCACATCTGCAGCACATCACACTGTTGCTATCTGCACACTGTGTTTTGTGTGGCTCACTGTGGCCATTTGGGTACCATATGCTTAACAAGTCATTTAATGTCCAACCACTCAGCCCGTTGGCAAGAGCACCTAAAAGCCACACAAAAGGGGCACAAAGGGTTATGGTGGGAAGGCGACGCCGACACCCAAAGACCAATTTTTCTGCACCTGTCTGACAGGTACATATCATTGCAATTTTTTTTACAGAAAGGCCAATTCTTGCCTTCATTAGGAGAACCTTTATAGGGTTATGGTGTGAAGGCACCACCGACACCCAAAGCCCAATTTTTACGCACCCGTTACTTCGATCCAAAGTCAAAGTGACACCAGAATTTATCCAAAAAATCTCTTATCTTATTTCCAGTGCACTACATTGTGGCCTCCTCATACACACTGCCTCCCCAGCTGTTGCTGAGCAAAATAAAGGCAGCTTGCAGGGAAAATTTTTTTTTTCGACTTTATAACTGCAATTATTGCTGCAGCAGATTCTAGACATGGTACAGATCTGCCACTTTACAGGTAGACTAAGGGGACCCCCCAGGCACTATATTGGAATTTTTCATTTTTATGCTTTCACTTTAAAAATCAAAAAATCACTGCTCATTTAAAAATGAAGTTTTTCAAAAACGTTTTTGTTCATTGATACATGTCCCCCAGGGCAGGATCCAGACTTCTATGACCATTGTATGCACAATTACTTGCATATAAGCCTTCAAAATGAGCAATTTTGATTTTTGAAGTTTGACATTAATGGGGTTCATTATTCGGGTCCGAACTTTCGCAGTGTTCGAAAGTTCTGATGTGAACCGAACAAGGGCCTGTTCGGCCCATCCCTACCTTTCAGTATCACCTATCAGTACAGCCTCATCAGTGCTTCATCATCAGTGCCCATCAGTGCCGCTTAACCACTTAAGGACATAGCCTCTTTTTTTTTTTTTTTTAAAGTATGTTTTTATTAATTTTTGACAAAGTATAATTACAATAGTTACATTAGTCGTAAAAACACATGGCAAGGAGATATACAGATTACAACCAAACCAGGGCCGAACATGGCCAACAACATATCTCACAGTAATAGTCCGCCATCCCCTTTGTAAAAGGGGGGCGGTTAGAGGAGTTTAACCAAAACCTGCCCCTCTGACCCAGCCGGATCGGTACAGGAGGCAAAAGGAGTGAAGGACATAGCCTCTTTCTGAGATTCGGTGTTTACAAGTTAACCACTTCAGCCCCAGAAGTATTTACCCTCTTCCTGAGCACTTTTTGCGATTCGGCATTGCATCGCTTTAACTGACAATTGCGCGGTCGTTCGTCGTTGTACCCAAACATAATTGAGGTCCTTTTTTTCCCCACAAATAGAGCTTTCTTTTGGTGGTATTTGATCGTCTCTGCAGTTGTTATTTTTTATGCTATAAACAAAATTTGGCTACAATTTTGAAAAAAAAAAAAAACTATACTTTTTACGTTTTGCTATAATACATGCCCAAAAATAAAAAATAAAAGAACAAATTTATTCATCAGTTTTGGCTGATATATATTTTTCTACATATTTGTGGTAAAAAAAAATTGCAATAGGCGTATATTGATTGGTTTGCGCAAAAGTTGCCGCGTTTACAAACCATGAGAATTAATTTATGGCGTTTTTACTATTTTTTTTTTTTACTAGTAATGGCCGCAATCTGCGATTTTTAATAGGACTGCGATATTGCGGCGGACAGATCGGACATTTTTGACACTTTTTTGGGACCATTGAAATTTATACAGCGATCAGAGCTAAAAAAAAGCCACAGATTACTGTATAAAAGTCACTGGCAGGGAAGGGGTTAACCTGCAGGGGGCAATCAAGGGGTTAAATGTGTTCTAACGTTCTAACTGTATGGAGGCTGGGCTGGCAGGGACATGACAGATATAACTGATCCTGATGACAGGGATCATTACATCACTGTCATGCTGCCTGACAGAATCGGGGAACCGCCGTGTTTACATCGGCGGTTCCTCGCTTTTCTTCTTTATCAGCTGATCGCGGGTTGCGAACAGACACTCACGGAGCATGTGGCGGGCATGAGAGCACACCAGTGGCGGTGCGCTCTTGCCCGCTAGCTGCCCCTGCACAAATCACCATTTATCGGTCTTACAAGCTCCCTTTTTTTTTTAATTCACTTTTTTGAGTTAAAAAATAAGACAACAGTAAAGTTAGTCCAATTTTTTTCTATATTGTGAAAGATAATGTTACACTGAGTAAATTGATACCCAACATGTCATGCTTCAAAATTGCGCCCACTCGTGGAATGGCGATAAACTTAAAAATCTCCATCAGCGGCGTTTAAAAATTTCTACAGGTTAAGAGCATTGGGCGGAAGTGACATTTGATGACGCTGCCGCCCTTCAATGCTATGGAGCCAAACGGGGGCCATCTTCCCCTCTGTCGGCATCCAGGCATTGAGGGGAGAGGATCGGATCGTCTCTGCCGATACCGGTGGCTCCGGTAAGCGGCAGAGATGACTGGAAAGAAGCGGGAGGGGCACCTTCCCCCCCCAATAAAAGTGATCTCATGGCGAATCCGTCGCAGATACCACTTTTATCTGACCGCCCACTGTAAAAAACAATACCAGGGTTATGGTAGCCATCTGCTACCATAACAAAGGTACTCCCCATCAAAGTACCAAGGTAAAATGATGGCGGGTGGTCCGTAAGTGGTTAATCAGTGCCCATCAGTACTGCCTCATCAGTATTGGAGTCTGAAGGGAGCCGTGAGTGGGAAGCAATAGTGGCGATCAGCGACTTGTATAGCGGGACTGTGGTATTGCAGTTCACAAATTGCACACGCTGCATTTGGTGGAAAGTGACAAGTTCGGGGTTCACACTGATTCTGCATAAAGGAATTACCTGGTAACTTTACCCCAAACCCACCATTACTACGGATGGGTGGTGAAATTCCCATGGCCGTTTGTCTTACAAGCAAGACCTACTATATCGTTTGGGATTGTGTGACGCACTACCCCTGGTGAGGGAGGCTGATACCCAACCAACAGTGGACCCCAGAGGTTCCAGGAGCCGGCTTCAAGGCGTCTTCTTCACCCCCGGAGAATATCTGGACCGCCTTCGGAGAGTGTGACGGACCTTTCCACATCTATCATTACCTGGAATCCCCTTGACCGTTTGGTGCCTTAATAATCGGGTGCCTGGTAAGCCTCAAATTAATTATTATTTGGAGATCTCTCATTCGTCTCTACTGGATTGTTTCCATAGCACTTTCACTGAAGAGAATATCCACATTGAGCCAATCTTCTGTTGCACATTAATTTGTCACAAACTTTTTTATTATCATTTTCACTTATTTTCACTTATAAGGTTCATATACTATCATTCATTGGACTGTAATGGTTTGATTGAATATATTCTTAAACGGGTTGAGCGCTATACTATTATTTTGGGACATTTGAATATCAATTAGTTTGATTGAGATATAGCTGCTCGCTTTGTGTCTCACATTAATATTGTTTGCCTTAGCGCAGTATCACTTACACACTGCCTCATCAGTGCCCATCAGTGCTGCCTCATCAGTGCCCACCAGTGCAGCCTTATCAGTGTCCATCAGTGCAGCCTCATCAGCGCACATCAGTGCAGCCTCAGCATTGCCCACCAGTGCTGCCTCATCAGTGCCCACCAGTACTGGCTCATCAGTGCCTATCAGTGCTGCCTCATCAGTGCCCATCAGTGCAGCCTCATCAGTGCAGCCTCATCAGTGCCCACCAGTGCTGCCTCATCAGTGCCCATCAGTGCAGCCTCTTCAGCGCACATCAGTGGCAATCAGTGCAGCCTCATCAGTGCAGCCTTATCAGTGCCCATCAGCGCAGCCTCATCAGTGCCCACCAGTGCTGCCCCATCAGTGCCCATCAGTGCTGCCTCATCAGTGCCCATCAGTGCTGCTTCATCAGCTCCCACCAGTGCTGCCTCATCAGTGCCCACCAGTGCTGCTTCATCAGTGCCCATCATTGCTGCCTCATCAGTGGTCATCAGTGCAGCCTCATCAGCGCACATCAGTGCTACCTCATCAGCGCACATCAGTGAAGTTAAAAAATGACCTGTTTGCAAAATTTTATAGCAAACTATGAAAAGTTTATTTTTATGTCATTTTTGTTTATTTAGCAATAAATAGAAACCCCCAGTGGTGATTAAATACCCCCAAAAGAAAGCTCTATTTTGTTTAACAAAAATGCTAAAAATTTCAGTTGGGTACAGTGTTGCATGACCGCACAATTGTCATTCAAAGTGTGACAGTGCTGAGAGCTGAAAATTGGCCTGGGCAGGAAGGGGGTAAAACTGCCAAGTAAGCAAGTGGTTAAGGTGCCTAAACACAAAAAAATGTTCACCCAATTGCCAGGAGAGGTGGCTCCTCCATAGGGATAAATGTGCACGTCACCTGGTAAGGTTGGTATGGGCGTCTGATGGTAGCAATGACATGCAAATGTGTTGTGTCTTAAGAAACCTTTGCAGTACATTATAAGGGTGTGGTGGACAGGAAATGGTCTTCTCTCTGCAGGGATCAATATATAGCAGAGAATGCAGTCAGCTCATGTCTCTCTGCCACTTAATATCTCAGTATCCCAGAGTTACCGGCTAACTCATTTATAACGCAACCAGTACACAGACACCCGGACGCTCGTAGAGGAAGCACAGTGTGGTCACATGACCAAGTGCACCAAGCTACAGAATCTTCACAGCAGTCAAAGAGAGAGACCCAGTGAAAAACTGCTGCATTGGGATTGAAAATCCTTTTAATCATTGATATTTATTAACCGGAAAATTTTACACCCCTTGTGACCAGGCCAATTTTTTGTGATACAGTACTGCGTTACTTTAACTGACAATTGTGCGGTTGTGCGACGATGTACCCAAATTGATGTGTTTTTTTTTTCCCACAAATAGAGCTTTCTTTTGGTGGTATTTGATCACCTCTGCGATTTTTATTTTTTGCGCTATAAACAAAAACATATCATATCCAACATATCCAATAAAAATATGCAAAAAATCGAATTTCTTCATCAATTTAGCCAATATGTATTCTGCTACATATTTTTGTTACTCTAAAAATCCCAATTAGCGTATATTGATTGGTTTGCTCAAAAGTGATCGCGTCTACAAACTAGGGGATAGATTTAGGGACTTTTTTTTTCTAGTAATGGCAGCGATCAGCGATTTTTAGCGTTTATGGTAAGTGTGTGGAAGCGCTGCTTATCCACTTGCCGACCGCCGATCGGCATCTGACGGCGGCAAAGTGGCTCTGTAAGGCAAACCGCCGTCATACGACGGCGGCTGCCAGATCGCGCACAGTGAGCGCGCGCGCGCCGCCGGAGGCGTGCCCGCGCGCTCACTGTGTCCGGGGGGGGCCAGGGAGCGGGTGCGGCGGCTTCGATTGCCGCCGGCCACCCGCGATGCCCCCCCCGGAGTGAAGGAGCGGAGGTCCGTGTAAGTAAACACGGACCTCCGCTCTGTGTGAGGGGGAAGGGCTGTGATCACAGCCTTCCTTTACGTGAAGGCTGTGATAACTTCCCTTCCCCAGCTAGGGCAGTCCCCCATACAGTTAGAACACGCCCAGGGAACATAGTTAACCCTTAGCGCGCCCCCTGCAGGTTAACCCCTTCACTGCCAATGGCATTTACACAGTAATCAGTGCATTTTTATAGCACTGATCGCTGTATAAATGCCAATGGTCCCAAAAAAGTGTCAAAATGGTCCGACATGTCCGCTGAAATATCGCAGTACCGCAAAAAATCGCAGATCGTCGCCATTATTAGTAAAAAAAAAAAAAATAAATAAAAACCCCAAAAATGAATTCTCATCATCCGTAAACGCGACCACTTTTGCGCAAACCAATCAATAAACGCCGATTGCGATTTTTTTTATCGCAAATATGATGAAGAATATAAATCGGCCAAAAACGGTGAAAAAAAATGTTTTTTTATATTTTTTTTTGGATTTGTATTTTAGGAAAAAGTAAGAAATTTGTTTTTTTTTTTTGCAAAATTGTCGCTCTTCTTTTGTTTATAGCGGCGATCAGAAATAACGCAGAGGGGATCAAATACCACCAAAAGAAAGCTCTATTTGTGGGAAAAAAAGGACGCAAATTTCGTTTGGGTACAACGTCGCACGACCGCGCAATTGTCAGTTAAAGCGACGCAGCGCCGAATCGCAAAAAGGGCTCCGGTCCTAAAGCTGGAAATCCTTCCGGTCCTTAAGTGGTTATATAAATTAATAAAAGAACATAATCTTGATAGAATGAAAAGGATAAAAATGACAATACTAATAAAAGGTATCAAAATGCCACTTGGTCTGCATCCATGTTCAGAGGAAAAAAACAGCATAAGCATATGTGCTACAAATAATTCATAATAAATTAGTAAAGTGTCCAAATATGCCAATTTAAACTTAAAGTGCTTGTGCAAAAGTGCAAATGAGTCCCAGTAAGAAAGTCCACTCCAATATATGTAATAAAGGGAAGGGAAATCTTCTTATCCAGTTCTAAAGAGCAGATACTCCTCAATTGCTTGTAATTTAAAAAAACAAACCGTGCTCCCTCCACCAGGTGAAGTGAAGGCTCACCTCAAAGGTTGACCCCCTGGGTCTAATCGTGCATAAATTAAAGAACACTTCCTTCACATTCAAAGCTCCGTCTCCTTTAAGGCTAATTGGGTGAGTATCCAATGACTCTCCAATACAATGAAAAAAGGAAACCACTCCAATGGTGCGATATGTCTAATAGTAAGTCAGATAAAAAAAACATTGTCAGCATATACAAATGCAGCCGCCTGCTGGAATGCCTGTGCACGGGGGCGCGCACGAATGTGCGTACCCAATGGAGCTAAACAGCCTATTTAAACGGACAGCACCATGAAGCAAGTGCTGTCCATTCTACAGCATTCCTGTATACTGTGACCCCAGTGTTTGCTCTTGAGAGATGTCCTGTACCTGTGACCCCGGCTTTCCTTGAACTCTGCTTGTTACCTGCCTGCACCGAGCCCAGCCTGTCTACGACAAACTCTTCTGCCTGCTTCCTTGTACCTCTGCTGCCCGCTTGTTGCCAACCCTGCTTGTACCGGACTATTCACCTGCCTGGCCCACCTGTACCGCCTGTATCACCACTCTTCTACCTGCACGAGCCTTCAGTGGACCCTCACCAACCACCAGTGACCAAGTCCAGCCCTCGTGCCCCCCTCTACTCCAGAGCTCCCTGTTTACACTACCAGGGGTTCTCGAACCAGGGCCGTAAGAGATGTTGACCCCTGCATAAGTCAGACTTGACCATCAGGTACGTGACAACCATACTGCCCCTTCTTCAAATCTACTCACATTTTATTAAAATAAAACCAGCATAAAGACATATGACATGCAATCTCTCACGTGTGTAATAGCTAGTACCACTGCCAGGCTTCACCTCTACATGTTACGCCCCCATCAAAGTGTCTTCGTCTGGAGAAGTAAGCCGAGTGGATGCTTGTGGGGTGGTTATATAGATAGTAATGCAACTAAAACAGCTGAGTGAAATTTCGTAATTGGCACATGTGCGGTAAGTCCGGCAAAGTGGCCGCTATCAATACATATAGAATCCAGTGTACAGGTCTAATAACAGGCTATGCTCTAGAGGAGAAGAGAGGGATTGGCTACACCAACATGGCTGCCGGAAAAGTGCCGAAATACATGTAGACGTGTTTCCTTTAGGAAGTATTCCAAGTACACATACATAAATTGGGGCTTAATATTCTGATTACATAATGCAGCTGTAATAAGCATATGAATCCTCTGCAACAGTGTCCAAATAGGGGCAGAGGCTACCCAGGCAAAACAGACCACAACAAAATGGAGTATGGAGCAACAAAGGGGATAGAAAACGGGAGGGATCAGCGATTTTTAGCGGGACTGCGACATTGTGATGGACAAATTGGACACTAAGTGACACTTTTTGGTTACCAGTGACAAAAATACAGTGATCAGTGCTAAAAAATGCACTTCACTGTATAAATGGCACTTGCAGGGAAGGGGTTAACATCAGGGGTGATTAAAGGGTTAAGCGTGCTCCTAGGGAATGCTTTCTAACTGTGTGGGGGATGGACTGACTGTAGGAAGAGAAAGATTGTTCCTGATTAGTAGGAATCACAAATCTCTTTCTTCCTCTGTGACAGAACGACGGTCGGCCTTGTTTACATAGGCAGACCACCATTCTGTCATTCCCCCGGAAAAAAAACACCGATTGGCTCCAGTTGTGTCCAGTGACAGCAGGAGCGGGTCGCCAGCGGCAGGCGCACACGCCCCAGACCTGGGAGTCGCGAACAATGTACCCCTGTCACCAGATTATAATTTCAACAACAATCTTACCATAAGATTAAAAGCCTTCCTTGTGTAGACATTCAAAAGTCTGGAGACTACTGCTTGGTGCCACCATCTTAGTCGTGATATCAGCGGCCCCAGCAGACTCAACGAGGGGTGGAGGAGCTGGGCCAGCACAGAAAGTAATTAGACACGCCCAGAAAAAAGAGGGCTGTGACATGCAAACTGGAAGGGGCTTCTGCTCAGGAAATTACTTTCCTGTAGTGTTCAAATTTGCCAAAAAATGTTCAGAGGCACATTGCAAGTGAAAAGAAGATCAATACTCCCCTATCCTAAATATATGATGGGGAAGGGAAAGATGGGCACCTCCGTGTCATATATTTAATGCTGTCCGGATTTCAGCTATGACAGTGGTTTTCACTGCAGCAGCATTCATAGGAAGCGCCTCCATAATCTGAAGCCTTAAAGAAGGGAGATTTGTAAAACTTCCGAAATGAGTTGGCTGCCAGCTCTCATGAATCAGAATATCTTACCTACATCCTGAACCTTGGTACAATCCAATGCTATTCATTCTGAATGGCATGCCAATGCACCCTGTACCAAAGGAATGGGCTGCCTTAATGCAACACATGTTAACGTGCGGCATGATGTAAATGGGCCCTTAGGTCCCCTAACATGTTCTCTATGGTTTAGGAGTTGGCTATGAAACTTTTGCAATCCACTATATTTTACTACAGCATTAAGAACCTAAAGGTTCTTAAAGTGGCCTTAAAGGTCATGTTATGCCATGCTGCCTACTTCCCCCTCTCTCTCTTACAATTTGATGTTATTATTATTATTTTTTATTATTAAAATATTATTTTATTTATTTTTTAAGTAATTTATTTGCGCTGCAAAGCAGCAGTTCTGCATTTTTTGCCTGGGCAAAAATTAAGCCTTTTCCTCCTCGTTCCTTGCATGTGTACATGTGTGTTGCAGGGCTTCAGGTCATAAGTAGGCAACACATGCCCTGGTTTTCCCAACCATGTGCCCACGCGTGAATACAGCTATCAGGGAAGTCCAAAATCCTCCTTGTCTTTGCAAATGTGTAGAAAATGACCTGCATGTGAGCAGATGTGCCAAAGGGCTCTGCCAGGACCTGAAGGCTGAGCAGGGCCTGTTGCCACTTTTGCGTATGCGCCATAATGGTGGAGCCGGAAGGGGGCGGAGCCACTTGAAAGATCGACTGAAGTTCCACTTTAAGTATCAGTACTGACCTAAGT
The DNA here is from genome assembly GCA_018402905.1 of Glandirana rugosa. Lineage (NCBI taxonomy): Eukaryota > Metazoa > Chordata > Amphibia > Anura > Ranidae > Glandirana > Glandirana rugosa. Next base: position 702,157 of record BLSH010498750.1, read on the forward strand.
TTAAGAATCAAGGCCTGGATCTGGTTGGTGGCTATTGTTTGAAACAGGCAATGGTGAGATTTCATTTCAAACTCCAAACTGACCTGAGATTCCCGAGTTCGCTTTCAATTGACTTTTCCAAATTTGTATTTTGACAAAAACTGAATTGAATAAAAACCTGATTTAGCTCAACCACCTCCAAATAGATAAATCACTTTATACTTCAACTCACTGGGCTCAATAGAATATCATTTTATTAATTGTATCAAACATGTAAATATATAAACTTTAAAATAGTACCATAAGACACTTCTGCACACACACCTAAAAGATTCATCCACCTCACTCACATTAATGTAAATTGAACCCATAGTGCATATACAGTATAGTGGGGAAAATAATTATTTGATCCCCTGCAGATTTGTCCACTTACAAAGAAATGAAGGGTCTATCATTTTTATCATAGGTGTATTTTAAATAATAGAGACAGAATATCAACCAAAAATCCAGAAAAAAACCCCACGATACAACTGTTATAAGTTGAATTGCAGTTCAGTGAGTAAAATAAGTATTTGATCCCCAAGCAAAACATGACTTAGTACTTGGTGGAGAAACCCTTGTTGGTAAGCACAGAAGTAAGACATTTCTTGTAGTTGGTTAGCAGGTTTGCACACATCCCAGGAGGGATTTTGGCCCACTCTTTTTTACAGATCTTCTCTAAATCCTTAAGGTTTCTTTGCTGTCTCTTGGCACCTCAAAGTTTCAGCTCCCTCCATAAATTTTCTATGGGGTTAAGGTCTGGAGACCGGCTAGGTCACTCCATGACCTTAAAGTGCTTCTTCTTGAGCCACACCTTTGTTGCCTTGCGGGTATGTTTTGGGTCATTGTCATGCTAGAAGACCCATCTGCAACCCATCTTCAGTGTTCTGGCTGAGGGAAGAAGGTTCTCATCCAAGATTTTACAATACATGCCCCCGTCCATTGGCCCCTCAGTGCGGCAAAGTTGGTCTGTACTTTCTAGCAGAGAAACAGCCCCACCTCAGTGCTTGACTGTAGGAATGGTGTGCTTAGGGTCATAGTCAGCATTTTTCTTCCTTCAAACACGGCAAGCCAAATTAATGCCAAAGAGCTAAATTTTGGTCTCATCTGACCACAACACTTTCTGACAGTCTTTCTTTGAACCATTTATGTTCATTGGCAAACTTCAGATAGGCCTGTATGCATGTGCCTTCTTGAGGAGGGGGGACCTTGCGGGTGCTGCAGGATTGTGGTCCCAACTGCCTTGAGATCATCACAAGCTTCTCCCGTGTAGTTCTGGGCTGATCCCTCACTTTTCTCATGATCATCCTTACAGGCGAAATCCTAGATGGAGCTCCAGATCTAGAGCGATTGATGGTTATTTTGTCTTTCTTTATTTATTTGCAAATAATCGCTCCAGCAGTTGTCTTTTTCTCACCAAGCTTCTTTCCGGTGGCCTTGTAGCCCATTCCAGCCTTGTGCAGGTCTACAATCTTGTCCCTGACGTCATTTGACAGATCTTTGGTCTTGCCCATGATAGTGAGGTTTGAATGAAAGAAAGAGATTCTGCGAACAGGTGTCTTTTACACACATAATGAGTTGTCGTTAGGAGCACCTTGACATGTAGCCAATGGCCCCCTTAGGGGTGGCTGGTAGATGTGGTTCACCTGTCTCTCTGCCCTCAATCACACACTTTTCCATTCATCTGTAGTTAGGGGTTAAACTTGGATAGGGTAGGGACGACTGTGGGTTGCCCAAAGATTAGAGATATAGGACCATATCTATATACACCACTGTATATACACTCCTTTTTTCTCCAGCACTGACCCTTGCTGACCGTTACTCTCCTTTTTTATCCAGCACTGATACTTGCTGACCGTTACACTCCTTTACTTCTCTCCTGCACAACACTTGCTTTCTTAGGCCTCATATACATGGGCATTATTAACGTTGCATTTTTGAGCTGTTTTTACAGCTTAAGAACGCCACACCATGTTAACCTATGGCCTCATATACACATTGACGATATTGAGCTGTAGATGGCGTTGGTGTTCTTAAGCTGTAAATCTAATGCAGAACCCGCGCGTTCCGAAGCTGCAGCGTTATGGCGTTTTTGAAGCTGAGCCGATAAAACACTCAATAACGCTCAATAACGCACATTAGCACCATAGCGACGTTAACTGCCATTTTTAGCGCCGGCGTCTTCTGTTTTAAAATGTCCAAAAATAGCAGAGGGATGTCTTTTCAAACAAAACACTACTTAGCGCTGACGCTCAATAACGCGCATTAACGGCAATGCAAAACACAGATGAAATCGCATTTTTAACGCCCATCGGCATCGGACCTGACATTACAGCTTGTTTTTTCAAAACGCCCATGTAGATGAGGCCTTACTGTTAGGCCTGAAGGGAAATTTATCAAGCCTCCATTACATCTTCCTCTACCCCAGCTAGCACGTGGTCAGGACTTCCAGACCGCCAGGCAAGGGCCATGGGTCCTCGGTGGTAAGGCTACGGGGCCCTCAGAGTGTAGCTAAGTACAATGTGCTAGCCGGGTATTGATGGACTACTGCTCCCAGCCCATCCTCTTCCAGGCCACTCTGGCCTACCTCACTGTCCAGTGACACTGCTCCCCTGACTGGCTCCTTTACCTTCCACAGACCGTCCACTGTCTCCACCCAGCCTGCTCCAGTCCTCTTCTCCAGTTCCCAGGGTCTGTCACTCACCACACCGTTGCATCCTTTGAATAACCTTTCCTGTAGCCTCTCTGTTGCTCTCCTGCTCCCTTGTACTACTCTAGAATCTCTCTCCATTCCTGGCTACACCCGAGCCACCAGGCCTCAAGGTCAACCCCCCCCGGACTGGGGGCTCCCTGCACTTATTGTCAGGCCCGACTAAATTTGCCTCTCCTAGCAAAAAACGACCACAAAAAGCACCTATTACTATGGGGACACTACAGACAAATCTGTGTACCACATGAGCACATACTGTAGCCAGTCTGCGGGAACCAGAATTATTTTTGGTTGGTAAGGGATCAAATACTTAATTTACTCATTGAACTGCAACTCAATTTAAAACATTTGAATGATGTGCTTTTTCTGGATTTTTGGTTGATATTCTGTCTCTATCATTTAAAACACACCTATGATAAAAATTATAGATCCTTAATTTCTTTGTAAGTGGGCAAACTTACAAAATCCGCAGGGGATCAAACAATTATTTTCCCCACTGTAAATACTGTATCTCCACATAGCAACATATATGTAACCATTGAAGGGGGTATAAAGACTTGGTGTTCCTACAAAAGGTCATGGGTTGGACCCTAGCTTGCCAAAGATGTAGTCGGTATATAGACACAGAGGATAGCGCCATAAACATGCATGTATCCATCCAGTGAGCAGATAAGAAGTCCAAATGATGGTCGATAAAGGAAGAGGAGGCCCTTGGCTGTAGTGTACTGGTTCTATCCCCCAGAGGGATCTCAGGGAGTACTGTGGTCCAGAGGAGGATACTTGTTCAACGCATATATATATATATATATATATATATATATATATATATATATATACACATATATATATATATATATATATATATATAGAGGCCACAGTGGATCACCAGACCATAAAAGTGAGGAGATGGACAATGGAAAGCCCTGACCAATTTAGCCGGACAAAGGCTGGGTGTTTCAGAGGCTAAAATTGACTTTTGACTTACAAATAATTTAATAGGTGAATAGTTGACCCCAAGCACACTGATGATGTTCAAAAAGTCAAGGCAATTTACTTACTGTCCAGCAATAGGTTATTGTCCACCAATAACCATGACAGTAGTCCTTGCCTGACTAAACCCGATGCACTGAAACGCGTCATGGTGGGTGGTCGTCAGGCAGTCATGGTTAATTGCTGAATTTAAGTTCACAATGTAAGTTTGTAGAATTATTTTTTTTTAATTTAGCAAATTTAAATGTCAGCAGACCACATCTCATGTAGGAAGAGTGGAGACATTGCTTCTGCTTAAGCTGGAATGATATCACCGGTTATTCTCATATCATGATCTTATCTGACATTATATCATCCCTGTAAGTGGCAGCGTCCTGTTTGTCTGATCTCCCAGTTGGCTGTACGTGGTCTGCTAATGAGGTCATGTCCCATACAACAGTCAATAAAATGATATCATTATCAATTAGTCCAGGGATTTTATTGTGCATTACTATTTATTATTTAGCGGTGTGGGTTGGAATGAAACAACATGAAACATACAGAAGACATGCTACACTAATGTCTTCAGGTAACAGCACAAAATGTAAAAAAAAAGAACTCTAAATAAAATGTATGTTTTAAAATGGTCCTTAATCACTAAACACAGTCATGTACATAACCAGCATGTTTTCCTTTTTCCCATGATCCAGACACATATGTGATATCTCAGTGTATCCATTTTATTGTTGTCGGCAATCTGGGAACCCCTTTGTTGTTTGTAAAGCAGAAGAGGAAGTCTAAAACGCACCCACTGTGAAGTCCTTGTGTGCGAAGAAGTTTCTTACAGCCACCAGTCAGATGTCTTGATGTCTCCCTTCAAGTAACATTTTAGGCCCTAAAGAAGAAGGATTTATCTAGCCCCCAAAATATGATGGTTTTGTCACTTTGGAATAAAAATCTCTGGGATCTTGTCTTTGTAGTGCTCTGTTTTTCTGATTCTTGCTGTTTTCTAATTCATGGCAGTAACGCCAAGGAAATGACCCAATAGTATACCAATATGCCTTTACAAAACAGGGATGCTACATATACAACATATACAAACTATTTACAGTTACAGGAATACAATATGTAGCACTGTCCCCGTAGGGCTTGCTGAGTGTTGACTTCATAGGCCTCTCTCTGGGTACCCGCACCCTTACTCCCGCTTGCTCGTTACACAATGACCAGTCCAGGGTATTTGTGTTTTTGTGTTTTATTTTGGAACTTGAATGGGAGAAGGATTAGTGCAGTGGTTCTCAACTCCGGTCCTCGGGACCCACCAAGAGGCCAGATTTTAAGTATTACCTTGGGGAGATGCAGACTAGAATACTGCAATCACTGAGTAGCAAATGATATCACCTGTGATGCATTTCAGTTATCCTGCAAACCTGGCCTGTTAGTGGGTCCTGAGGACAGGAGTTGAGAACCACTGGATTAGTGGGATATTCCAACTGGAACTATTCACAATGGATAAGGACAACTCTCATTTGGCCTCACCGCATTATTTGTGGAAGCAGTCACACTGCTTTGACCATACTGCCACATGTATGGAGGAATTAAGTCTTCTTGCTCTCACTAGCAGCAGACTTAATGCATCTTATCTTCAGGATACTCTTTAGCATCCACTTTACTGACACCCATCCACTGACTCTTCTAGCTGAAGGAGGTGGCCGTCACATGACAGGCCCCAAAGACACAGATCTATACTCAGAGTAGGCAGAATCAGACCCTTCCTGGTGTCTCCCTTCCAGTCAGCTTTGCAGGACCTCTGGGTTCATCTTCTCTTTCTCTCTCTCTCTAGACCCTTGGGTCGACCACCCAAGGCCACACGGCTAAGAGGCTCAACTAACTCTGAGCACATGTACCCTGGGCTTATATACAGTATCCCAGCATGCAATGCATCACTTTTCCTCTGCCGATTGCCAGGACTGTAACAAAGCCTGTGCACTCACTTGTCAGGTCCTCTCCCACTATCCAATATGCCTCCCTATTGGAACAGTGAGGGACCGTCAAACAAGCTGAGCTGCACCTGGGCACGGTGAGCAGACCTAACCAATATATCCTGTTCCCTGGTAGGCAGAGAGCACTTTAAGTTTTACCTGACCATCTTCCTGGTAAGCAGAAAGACCAAAAACTATACTCTCTTCTAGCACCTACCTAGGAGGGTGCTACAAATACAAGATGAATACATGCACACATGCACATGCTACCTATCATTTCCTAATAAATGCACTAGTCTGTATGCAATAGGTATAAACTAAAAGTCACTTTCCATTGTATCTGGTTTACGAGTTCCACTTCCACTGGAGGTCATCAGGTTATGAAGCGCATATAAGTGGGACCTCCCATCACTTGCATCACATCCAGTGGCGTCACTTCCTTTGCATGGAACGCACGCTGGCTCTGGTCTCCTAGGGAGATCCGACATCTATACCAGGCGCTGGAGGGGCACTGTAATATGTGAATAGATACTGCAGACTTTTATATTGTGTCTAAACCTTTAATAAACGTGTTGAACAATGATACTCTCTATGTGGATCTCTTGCCCCTCTGTCTGAGTTATATATACAGGTGACAGCATATATTGCTTGGTATTTCAGCAAAGTGGTGGAGTGCCGGATTTTGGCTTAGCATAAAGTGCATATTTGACCTACTTAATTTATGGGGTCAACTGCATCTGGTGAGTAAGCATTTTGTGTGGGGGCAATCAGGACCACGGCACAAATGTGGAGGGTAGATTGGACCGGCATATCATTTTATTGTGGTACAAGGTCACAAGTAATTTGGAGCACTCATTATTGATTGCATTTTCAGCATGTGTAGCTAAAGGGGACTCATGGGCACTGACTCACATACATAGTGGTTTTTGGACTATATAGTTTGGATATGTCATATTGGATTCTAGTATATGCACTTTTGGGAAGATATTATTTCTGTATGCATTTAATAAAAGTGTAGCCAGGAGTCCAGAAATATTCCCCTGGCATACAGACAATTGTGCCCATTGCCCATGGAAGATTCTCTCTAGTGTTTGTTTGTCGAATAAGATTGAATTGTAAGGAGAATGAAGCATTGTGGGATTTGTAGTGTGGTAAGAAGAAACAGTCAGCAGACTCTGGTATGAAGGACTCCATTTCCCATCGGGCCGTGCTTTGCTGGAGGCTTCTGGGAGGTGCAATCCTTTGTGGGAGAACCTATTTAAATGGGAGTAGGAGCTGGCTCCAGTTTCTTGGGACGGTGCAATCGATCAGTGAGGAACCCTGTTCGCTTCTGTGACCGGAGCTAGGCCCGCGGCCTACTTACAGCGTTCTAGCCGACTGAATTCTCTGCAGGTGACCCAGCTAGCCGCCGGTCTCCAGCAACACAGTGAGTGACCAGCGGAACCAGCATATTGTTATCTGAGTCTGGATTGAAGCCGCAACAGCCATCGCAGAAGTCACATCTGTCGATTCAGGAGAATTGAAAAGAGTGCAGTGGAGGCTGTCTACCTCCCAGGAGCAAGCAGTCAGTGTGAACTAACGGTCCCAGCATTACCATGAATTTCATCTGAGTGTCGGATTGTTTGTCTACATCCAGTCCTTTGGTTTTGGTGAGTAACCTCAGGCCCACATATAAGAGTACTTATACTGTCTATTCAGCATCCTTTTTTTTTTTTTTTTTTTTTTATATAATCTTTATTTAGATCACAGTGTAAAAAGACAAATAGTCAGACAAACAACAGTAAGACCAACTTCAGTAGCATGGTATTGTATGCAAGAAATGAAATCACCTTATAAGGTGAGCGGTTCGGGTGGCAGTAGCCCAGGGGGGCCGCGACCTTCCCTGTAGGGCCCGTTGTGAAGGCCTGGGGGGATGCAGCAGCTGCCATAGTCATTTACAACTGATCCCGCCTTTCCTTACCACTGATCCCTGACAAAACATCCCGGGGTGAACATGACCCCAACCCGAGGGGTCCCGGCGGAGAGGGGGGGCACATAGTACCTCCATCTACCCCCTCCAACCGGGTCCTAACCCTAAAAGGGTCCCAGGCCGGGGACCGTCTCCACCCATTATCTCTGTTTCCTCCATCTACTGGATAGGGGAACACCTCCTGAGGCTAAGCAATGTCGCCAGTGCTGCATCCTTATCCCAGGCCAGGAGCCATATTGTCTAGCCAGACATTGTCATACCAAAGCTACTTCATCCACAGATTTGCATTGCAGAGTAAACATAACAATAGAGGAGGAAAGAGAGGAAAGAAGGAGAAAGGTGGGAGGGGAAGCTCTGCCGAGCACCTACCTGAAGTCTGCTTCCAGTATATAGAAGGCCGCCTACGCCAGTCACCGGCTCCGCAGGGGCCTCTGGATGTTACATTCTGGGTAGTTAGAGGTTAAGCAGTTAGTTAGTTAGGGTCTATAGCTCTCCGGTCTCTGAGAGAGGGTTGTGCAAGCTCTAGAAGTGCCACGTCTAGACTGGACGTGACCCGTTCCGGGCCCTCGGCATTAGCTAGCCAGCTGGCCCAGGTAGCATAAAATTTGTCCCTCTTCCCCCTACAGGTGGCCACCCACTCTTCCGCCTCCCTGATCTCCCCCACCTTATGGGCCCACTCCTCTATGTTGGGAATTCGTGCCTGCTTCCAATATATGGGAACCAATCTTTTTGCTGCGTTTAACAGGTGTGGAAGGGCACTCTTTTTATACTGGCTGATCGGTAGGGAGGGGACTTGCAGGAGATAGTGAAGTGGGGAAAGTGGAACATCTATGTCTAGGATGGTCTTAATTTGCGTTCGGACATCTGACCAGAAAGGTTGGATTTTGGGGCAGTCCCACCAAAGGTGCAGCAGCGTGCCCCTCTGTCCGCAGCCCCGCCAACAGCGGTCTGACACTGTGGGGTACATCCGGGCCAGTTTGGCCGGCACCCTGTACCAACGAGTCAATAGCTTATAATTAGTTTCTTGCGTTCTAGACTCAATCGTGCAAGAGTGTGTTAGCTGGTACAGGTGTGACAGCTGAGGCTCAGAGAACCTCTGTCCTAAGTCTTCTTCCCATTCCCTTATGTAGGCTGGTCTAATAAGGTGGCCCTCTGCTCCCAGAAGGCAGTACAGCTCTGAGATCATATGTGGGATGGGTTCCTCCTCTACAAAGAGGCGTTCAAATGGCATAAGGTTCTCAATGCGTCAAATGTTATGGCCCTGTGAGGCAAAAAAGTGGCTGAGCTGCGCATGCCTCCAGAAGTCCATTGGAAAACTGCCATGGCGAGCCCTGAGAGCAGAGAGGCCCGGTAGCTTGCCATTCTCCAGTAGAGTGCCACAGCACGTGTGACCATCAGTTATCCATTTACCAAAGAAGCCCCTTTGCTCCCCCGGGGGGAACCATAGGAAGCCCCCCAAAGGAGCCAGCGGGGACATGGGCGGAGAGAGGGAGCCGGCACTATTCAGTCAGTTGTTCAACATCCTTTTATTACATCTTGGATTACAATTTCTATACACTGGATTGCCGTTGTGACCAGTTTATTCAAGAAGTCAGTGATCACTGAAAGGCTATTTAGTTTAGTGGAATTTAACCTATTTTGTGCCTCATCTCAAGGATTAGAAGGACTCAGTGTTCTCAAGTACCTAACTTTAATAGCGGGCAGAAGATTGCTTGAACTTTACAAGACAGGATTGCTGCAAATACAATTCTCATCTTTTCCCCAGTCATATACTCAGGGCTATTTACTTGGTATTACTTCATCTCCTAAGAACACTCAAAGCTAGAACAGGAGAATGTAAATAGAAATTCAGAGTTATCTAGTGTGATCATACAACACTAATTTAACTGCTAGTTGGTTATATTTCATATGTGCCTTTTATAGAACATTGTAATTTGTGTTACAATCCATCGAGTGATTCCAATTTACCCTTTGGGTCATTCATTTTTATATAGGGTCTTACTGTATTATTTGATTTTCAGTAAATAATACTAAATCACTTTTGTCTCAGTGAACCCTTGGGTATTGTTTAAATTCAATTGGAAGAATTATATCTTGCAATTATTGTTGTTGGAGAATACAGGGAGTGGCGGAAGTTACCAAAGTAACTACTCCTTTTGTTCACCAGAATTATAAGGTTAACTTGTGAATGTAAAGGATTGTGATATTTATGTCAACAATTTCTGTTAATCAATAATTCTTAGAGGTGTGGCCTATATTTTTGTTACTTGAAGGTTGTCATTTCTTGCAGAAATAAGAGTTAAGTAAACATTTCTAACTCTAACTGTGTTGTGGTTTCCATTACTGAAAGAGTGTGCTTCTTAATGGAACATTGCAACATGAGTGAACCCAAAGTGTCATGGGTTGTGGAGGACTCTCAGAATGGGGAGACCCAAGGGGGCATTGATTCTTTAAGCAACCCTCAAGAGGGCAGTGCTACATTTGGGGGCTCGTCCGGGATCCCCCCTATGGTGAACCTTGAAAGGTCTGAAGAACCCCCCAGGGACCAGATGGACTACTAAGTGGGCTCAAGAGGAAGGGAGTCGATTAGAGTTGACCAAAGTACTAAAGTTACCTGGAGTGGGATGGTCCGAATGAGATGTGCGACTGATGTTGAAAGGGGCCTTTCCAAAACAGGGATCCTATGTCGTGGAGCTGAGGACAGATTATGAGGAGGATGGCACTTATACTCTACTAGAATGGAGAGAAAGTCTCCAGAAAGGGATTGTGACTCTAACAGATGGATTGGAAGCTTATAGCATACCCCTGAAGGTAGAAGAAGGGTCCATACACGAAGAATCTTCATGTGTGGGAGAGAAGTCAGACATGGAGGAGAAGGAAGCTGAGATTGCCCTTCAAGGGATGCCATCTGCCTCTATTTACCTGGATATGGGTAGATTGGTGGAAAGCTTGATAAAGAGTAATGACCTTACAGCTCATCAGGGTTATCGAAAGTTGCAAAATTTTTCTGGTCGCATACCCACTCCTGCAGGAGAAGAAGATTTTGATGGCTGGATGGATCAGGCTATCCAAGAAGTGGAAGATTGTAATGTGCCAGAAGTGGTGAAAAAGCAACGAATAAGTCAAAGCCTGAAGAACCCTGCTGTCAGACATGTACTGGCCATCGGGACTACCAGGATTTTCCCAGTGGGCTGATGACTCAGTGGGCCGGTCTCAGGCAGTGGCGCCCATAAAAAATATGGCTGTGGATGGGGCGAGCACTGCCCGCATGTGGGGTTGAATGAGAGCCCTTCTCCCATCGATCGCCCCGGGGAAGAGAGAGGAGAGCAGGCGGCTGGATAATAAAAGAGCGGAGAACGTCTCTGTAACACCTTTCATTAGAATTGTGAGTGTTCCCCGCACTCACAGTCACAAACAGCCCTGTCTCCCGGCTCCAGTACTGTGATAGACAGATCACACGTCAAATGCCAGGACGCGTGATGTACATCAGAGTACCCAGGCCAGGAGGCGGGGCTGTATGCGACGGCGAGCGCCGGGAACACGCTGCAATTCAAATGAAAGGTGTTACAGCAATGTTTCTTGCTCTCTGATAATGGCAATCCTCTTCTTCTCTCTCTTCCCCTGCATGGGTAGCCTGCAATGATGGACATGGGTAGCCTGCAATGATGGACACGGGTAGGCTGCAATGATGGACACGGGTAGGCTGCATTGATGGACACGGGTAGGCTGCAATGATGGACAGAGGTAGCCTGCATTGATGGACACGGGTAGCTTGCATTGATGGACACGGGTAGCCTGCATTGATGGACACAGGTAGGCTGCTTTGATGGACACGGGTAGCCTGCATTGTGGGACACGGTTAGGCTGCATTGTTGGACATGGGGAGGCTGCTTTGATGGACACGGGTTGGATGCGTTGATGGATACAGGTAGGCTGCATTGATGGACATGGGTAGGCTGCATTGATGGACATGGGTAGGCTGCATTGATGGACACTGGCAGGCTGCATTGATGGACACGGGTAGGCTGCATTGTTGGGCACAGGTGAAGTGGCATTGATGAGCACAGGTGAGGCTGCACTAATGGGCACTGATATAGTTGTTAATATTTTATTTTTGTAACTTAATTGTGCATTAAAACATTTAAGTGTCCTTTCATGAGATAATTTATCAGGATGTGTTTAGGGGCGGAATTAGGGGCAAGGTAGGGGTTGGATGGGGCAACTGGTGGCGAGTAATGCTTAAGGCCTGGCTAGTAGCTCAGGACTTGAAATTTTGAGCCCTGCGCTCGGTCATTTTAAAGTGTGCCAATCTGGATGAAGTCAAGGGCCAAATTTTTGTTCCAGTCCAGCCCTGCCTGCTGTGGATGTGATCCAAAGTTTAAAGAGAGGAAAACCAGATTGTGTGGCCATGGATTATATTGAAGCCTTGTGTGCAGTGTATGGTAGGGTGGAGATGATCCCAGATCTAATGTACAATTTTGAACATACCAGCAAAGAGGGGAGAAGTTATCTGCTTATGTTGTCAGAGTAGATCAGGTCTTACATCAAATCATATTGAAGAAAGGAATTGACCCAAGAGAAGCTGACCAGTCAAGATGGGAGAGAATTTTACAGGGGGCAAGGCCAAATAATCGTATTGTACTGCAGTTGCTATTAAAAGGAATACAGATTGCACCCACGTATCCTGAGTTAATGAAGGTGGTCAGAGAAGAGGAGGCCTTGCTTGATGAGAAAAATCAGAGATCCTTCATAGGGGTGAACGTTACCCTGAAAGGTGGTCGTTCAACAGGTTAAAGTCGAGTCAGAACTATTTGAGGATGACAATGAAGAGGGTTCTGAATGGGGAGAAAGCACTAGGATTGTTACCTCTTCACCCATTCTTGAAGAGTCTCCAGTCAACTTCTAGCACAAGCTCAGGGCCAGTTAGAGCAAACCTTGATGAGAATCATGGAGGTCCATGGATCTGTTCAAATAGATGGGAATGATCCCAGGAAATGCTTCAAATGTGGGGAGTCAGGTCATTTCAAGCAACAGTGCCCAAAGAGAGAAGAAGAATTTAATTTCATGGCCGAGTTATTGAAGGCATTACAACAGCTATTGGCTACTCAGCAGGCGGGAAACTTCAGAGGGTCTCACTGAAGGAGCCAATTGGGAATCCAAAGAATCTGAGCTCCAAGAAGTTGAGCAGAAATAGGACAAGTCCCAAGAAGACAAGTCCAAAGAAAAGAAGTCCAAGGAAGGAGAAAGCCTTTAACCCGTCACCGGGGTCTGAGGGTCAGGTGCAGGGAGTCAATACTGTGTCAGTTATTAGGGCTGGAGTTAGATCCTTACAGAGTGGTCAGATTAGGAAGCCTGGTGAGACAAAGAAAGCTACTCTACCAAAAAAGTTAGTGGGGCCATCCCTTATTGTACCGGTGCAAGTGGAAGGCATCTACACTCGAGCTCTGTTAGACACTGGGGCTCAAGTCACCCTTCTTTATAGAGACTTTTATGAACAGTACCTGGAGCATATTCCCTTGAACAAGCTGAAAGAGTTTGGAGATTTGGGGCCTAGGGACCAACCGCTTCCTTTATGATGGTTACATTCCTATCAGAATCTCTTTTGGGCCAGCTGCCGCTGGAAGGGTAGAGACCTTTGATACCCTAGCTGTGGTGTGTCCCAGGCCAGTTGGGGCAGACCACAATTCCATGATAATTGGGATTAATACTGACTTAGTACAAAGATTGTTGGAGAAAGTGATAGGAGAAGATAGGACTATCCCTGAGAAAATTCACCCCACTTTGTAACAAGCATGTCAGCAAGTGATTCAGGAAAAGAGGGCCCCATGGTCTGGGCCGTTATTGGAAATTAGACATAAGAGAGACTCTGCTTCAGCCTGGGAAAGTCACTTGTAGGAAGGCTAGCGTAAACTTACGTGGGTTCATCCTGGGCCTTTTGTGGTGTTGGAGACAGATACACAGACTGAAGCTGAAGGATTAGTCATGGTCCCTGAGATTGTACCCACCAAAACTTTACTGAGAAATAAGAAGAGCGTGTCTATTAGCTTGCAAAATATTTCCAATTGCCCTGTAACTTTGAAGACAAGGATGTCTGTGGGCCAAGTGAGTGCCGCCACTCCAGTGACACCTGCAGAAGAGCAGAAAGGAAAGAGCCTGCAAGGTTTGAAGAAGGAGATGGAAGAGCGTGCTGCTGGTTTACCTCTTGCATGGAGAGAAAGAATGAAGTTTCAGCTGCGTCGGTGGGAGAAAATCCTCGCTAATGAAAACTTTGACGTGGGTTGTGCTAAGAGTGTTCATCATCAAATACGTTTACAAGAAGAGAAGCCATTCAGAGAAAGGGCCTGAAGGATTCCTCTCAGTGATCTGGAAGATTTGAGGGAGCAGTTGGCAGAATTGAAAATGTCTGGAGTAATTCAGGAGTCCAGAAGTCCCTATGATTCTCCAATTGTAGCGATGCGAAAGAAGAATGGAACTTTAAGAATGTGTATCAATTACAGGACTCTCAATCGAAGAACCATTCCTGACCAATACACCACCCCAAGGATTGAGGACGCTTTGCAGTGTCTGGCAGGAGCCAAATGGTTTAGTGCTTCTGACATGAATAGTGGGTACTATCAGATACCCATGTGTGCAGAGGACAAGGAGAAGACAGCCTTCATATGTCCATTGGGGTTCTATGAGTTTAATAGAATGCCACAAGAATTGACAGAAACTCCAGCTACTTTTCAAAGATTGATGGAAATCACCTTGGGAGACATGAATTTGGTGGAAGTCCTGGTGTATCTGGATGACATCATTGTGTTTGGAAGAACTCTGGAGTAGCATGAAGCACGGCTGAAAAAGGTGTTTGAGAGGCTCCATGAAGAGTGGTTGAAGTTGTCCTTAGAGAAGTGCCAGTTCTCATGTACTTTGGTTACTTACCTGGGCCATGTGCTGACGGCTAATGGAGTAGCCACTGATCTAAAGAAACTGGAAGCAGTAACTGCATGGCCACGGCCGGAGACTGTAACCGAGTTGCGATCCTTTTTAGGGTTCTGTTCATACTATCAGAGATTTGTGGCTAATTTTGCCAAAATAGCCAAGTCGTTAACGAATTGTTGCAAGTAGCCTTTGGGTATGATAAGAGAAGAAGATAGGTCAAAGAGGAAAGAAGGAATCCATATGTGAACAGTGGACTCTCTTGTGTGAAGAAGCATATCAACAATTAAAGATCAGTTTAACTGAGGCTCCAGTTCTAGCTTATGCTGATCCTTCTAAAACCTACGAGCTTCATGTAGATGCCAGTCAATATGGAGTGGGAGGAATACTCTATCAAGAGCATGGTGGTCATCTACGGCCTTTGGCTTATGTGAGTCGAAGCCACATACCCTCTGAGAGAAGCTATACGGCTCATACGTTGGAGTTCCTAGCTTTGAAGTGGGCAGTTGTAGACAAATTAAAAGACTATCTGTATGGAGCTCAGTTTGTCGTCAAAACCGACAAGTATCCAATAACAACTGCGAAGCTGGATGCCACAGGTCATAGATGATTGGCTCCCCTGGCTGGGTTCCAATTTAGCCTCAAGTATCGTCCTGGTGCTGGAAACAGAGACGCAGATGCTTTGTCCCGTCGGCCTTATCGACAAAATCGAGAAACTCAAGAGTGGACTTTCATGCCAGCAGATGGAGTACAGGCCTTGTGCAAAGGATTGGTTCATCGCTTGAGAAGGGGGGCGGCTGCTGAATCTACAGGGGTGTCACCAGCAGGAGTTCCATTATCGTATTGTGGAGTGACGCAGGTGAGAAGTGAAGTGCTCCCTAGGCTGACGAAGAAAGCGATCAAGACTGACTAGGAACAAGGTCCCCTTGCACGTGCGATTTTGCAGGCTTTGGCACAACAAAACTCTCAATTGCTTTTGAAGAGTACTCTTAACCAGGCCAGAGTATTACATTGTGAATGGAATTGATTACAACTGAAAGATGGAGTGCTTTATAGGCGAGGCCCTAGTGAAGAGACAGCGGAAACCTGGGAGTTGTATTTACCTGAGAAACATCGCAGTTCAGTTTTAATGGCATTACATGATGAACATGGACACCTGAGTATAGAAAGAACTTTCCAATTGATCAAAGCTAGATTCTATTGGCCCAATATGAGAAGGGAAGTAGAAGATTATTGCCAATCCTGTATGTCTTGTATCCAGAGACAGACTCTTCCAACCCGTGCTGCTACTATGGAGCACTTGCATAGTGAGGGCCCATTAGACCTGGTATGTATTGACTTCTTGTGCCTGGAACCAGATACAGGTGGAAGAACTAACATATTGGTAGTAACTGACAATTTCACCATATATGCACAAGCTTACCCCACCGAGGATCAGCAAGCCACTAGTGTAGCCAAAGTGTTGATCCATTCGGATCAGGGGAGAGACTTTGAAATAAACTTATCCACCAACTGTGCAAGTTATTGGGCACTAAGAAATCACGCACTACGCCTTATCATCCTCAAGGGATCCTCAGCCCAAACGATTCAATAGAACCTAATTGAATATGCTAGGTACACTGCCTTATGAAAATAAATTGACCTGGGGAAATCTGGCCACTCTTGTACATGCATACAACAGCACTGTGAGTGATGTCACCCGATATTCACCCTATCGTCTCATGTTTGGGCGGGAGGCCAGGGTACCAATTGACTTGGTCTTCGGAACATCTACTGATGACACTTCCTTGACATCACATGAAGGTTATGTAGATCGATTGAGGAAGAATCTGAAGCAGGCCTATGAGAGTGCTCCACAACACGCCAATACCAGAGAAGCCCGGAATAAGAAGAATTTGGGAGTGCCTGGAAAACATAAAATAGCTGATCAGAGGAGACCTCACCCTTATATTATCTGCAAGCAACTTCCTGGATTGCCTGTCTATCCAATTAGGCCGGAAGGTCAAGCTGGTCCCTTGAAAATGTGGCATAGAGATCATTTGCTTCCCCTGTCTGATGCTGTGAGGATGCCTCTTGTTTTAGATGCTCCTTTGAAAGATCCAAGTCCTCCCAAGATAAGATGTCAGAGAAAACCATCTGCAAAGATTATTAACCCAGAAAGTGGGCATGAGGACTGGATACCGTTTCGGAAGTGGGATCCTGTAAGCATTCTGAATAAAGAAGTTCAGTTGGGGTGTCTGCCATCCAAATTGTGTATTGAGGTTGATAGACCTACTCACTCTTTCAAGCCACAACAAAATGCTCCTTTGTTGCCAGTAGGGAGGAAGTTTTCTTCAGGTCAGCAAGTAAAACCAATTGATAAAGTTCTACCTTCTGTTGTGAAACCCCAAGTTTCATTACCTGAAAGAAGCCAAGCAATCCCAGAAAGTCCGATGCCCAGCTGAGAAATAAAAGTTGAACATCAGTCAGAAGCCTTGCCTTCTCCTACTTCAGGGCAAGGGGGTCTCATCAGTTTCCAGGATGACTGTATTCCTCAGTTTGCAGGTATTGAAGAGCCAAGTGAGACTTTAGCTTCCAGTGTGCTGAATAATCTTGAAGAAGATCTACACCTCAAAGCTGTTTCTATAGATGGTTCCCCTTTAAAAACTCAACAGGAGGGGGAACATACTCAATGGTTCCATTGTGTGGATCAGAGAAGGATTGTATCCTTACGTCTGAAGCTGACATTATTCCTAATCTTGAACCAGAAGTTGAAAGATCCCCTGCTCCTTTGGATAACAATCCAGATGATGTTGCCTCTCCTCGAAACTCTAGTTCTCCTCCTCGTCTTCGAAGAAATATTCACCCACCTCGAAGATTGATTTATGACACCCTGGGAGAACGTTTTGATAGACTGATTCCTACCATTCAAAGAACAGGTGCTACCCCAGCCTTTGCTATGCCAAATCAAGCTAGAGGCGCCCTCCATGTAACCCCTGACACTATTGGGTGGGACGCGGCTATTGCCCTGGCTTGTCAGAAAACTGATTATGAACTAACTGAAAGTTTATATAAATGGTTTCAGCAGAACCAATATGTTTGTCAATACTTGCTGAATTTAGCTGAGAGCTAGGATGTATTAACCATATGTTTTTTTTTAGGTTATTAAGCCCTGAGTCCAGAAATATTCCCCTGGCATACGGACAATTGTGCCCATTGCCTGTGGAAGATTCCCTCTAGTGTTTGTTTGTGGAATAAGACTGAATTGTAAGGAGAATGAAGCACTGTGGGATTTGTAGTGAGGTAAGAAGAAACAGTCAGCAGACTCTGGTATGAAGGACTCCATTTCCCATCAGGCTGTGCTTTGCTGGAGGCTTCTGGGAGGTACAATGCTTTGTGGGAGAACTTATTTAAATGGGAGGAGAAGCTGGCTCTAGTCTCTTGGGACAGCGTGATAGATCAGTGAAGAACCCTGTTTGCTTCCGCTGCCTACTTACAGCGTTTCAGCTGACTGAATTCTCTGCAGATGACCCAGCTAGCTGCAGCTCTCCAGCAACACAGCGAGTGACCAGCAGAACCAGCATATTCTTATCTGAGTCTGGATTGAAGCCTCAGCAGCCATCGCAGCAGTCACATCTGTCGATCCAGGAGAATTGCAAGGAGTGCAGTGGATGCTGTCTACCTCCCAAGAGCAAGCAGTCAGTGTGAACTAACGGTCCCAGCATTACCATAATTTTCATCTGAGTGCCGGATCGTTTGTCTACATCCAGTCTTTTGGTTTTGGTTGAGCGGGCTCAGGCCCACATATAAGAGTACTTATACTGTCTATTCAGCATCCTTTTATTACATCTTGGATTACAATTTCTATACACTGGATTGCCATTGTGACCAGTTTATTCAAGAAGTCAGTGATCACTGAAAAGCTATTTAGTTTAGTGGAATTTAACCTATTTTGTGCCTCATCTCAAGGATTAGAAGGACTCCGTGTTCTCAGGTACCTAACTTTAATAGCGGACAGAAGATTGCTTGACCTTTAAAAGGATTATATAATAATAATACTAAATCACTTTTGTTTCAGTGAACCCTTGGGTATTGTTTAAACTCAATTGGAAGAATTGGAAGAATTATATCTTGCAATTATTATTGTTGTTGGAGAATACAGGGAGTGGCGAAAATTATCAAAGTAACTATTCCTTTTGTCCACCAGAATTATAAGGTTAACTTGTGAATGTGAAGGATTGTGATATTTATGTCAACAATTTCTGTTAATCAATAATTCTTAGAGGCGTGGCCTATATTTTTGTTATTTAAAGGTTGTAATTTCTTGCAGAAATAAGAGTTAAGTAAACATTTCTAACTCTAACTGTGTTGTGGTTTCCATTACTGAAAGTGTGTGCTTCTTAATGGAACATTGCAATATGAGTGGACCCAGAGTGTCAGGGGTGGTGGAGGACTCTCAGAATGGGAAGATCCAAGGGGGAATTGATTCTTTCAGCAACCCTCAAGAGCAACCCTCAAGAGGGCAGCGCTACAAAAATGTTCTCACAAGATCACAACATGGTTTACCAACATTTATAGAGGCACTACTTTTTCACTTTCCTTACATTTTGGTTATTGTGTTAAACGGGGTAGAACATTGTAGCAGCAGCTAAAATTACATATAGGATAAAGCACATTTGTTTTTTTGAGGAAGTGCAGGGTATAGTAAACTACACACTCATAGTTGGACAATGCCATCGACTGGCAACCCTTTATTTCCCATGGGTTTAGGCTGAACTGGGTTCAACCTGAACCTTAGCTCATCATTAACCGCTTAACAACCGCCCTATACACAAATGACGTCTACAGAGCGGTTGCTTAATTCTGGGAGGACGTCTATTGACGTCCTCCCAGAATCGCGCTTCCCGCGCGCCCCCTGGGGCGCGCACACGGGAACATCCGTGACCGTCGGGTACGGGGGACCCAACTGATCACGGATCGTGGTGAATGGCCGCTGTGAGCGGCCTTTCACCACGTGATCGCGCCGTCAAACGACGGCGTGATCACATGTAAACAAGCCGGCGGAAGCGCCGGCTTTTCTCTCCTCTCCGCACCGATCGGTGCAGTGTGAGAGGAGAGAGGGGGGAGAGAGGACGTGCTGCAGCGCTGTGGGCGATGTGTAATGCCCACAGCGCTGCCTAGGTGACAAAATACACCCCCCACCATCTATTTACCAGCCATCCACCACCCACCCAGCCATCATCAGCCACCCACCACCCACCCAGCCATCATCAGCCACCCACCCAGCCATCCACCCCCCACCCATCCTCACCCAATCCATCCTCACCCACCCACCCATCCATGCTCACCCATCCATCCATGCTCACCCATCCATTCATCCATGCTCACCCATCCAGCCATGCATGCTCATCCACCCAGCCGTGCTCATCCATCCATCCATCCATGCTCACCTACTC
>BLSH010498750.1:723675-744134 GCA_018402905.1 Glandirana rugosa
CAATGGTAGAGTTTTTCAACCGTCCATACGACATTTCGTCACCAAGAGTTGGGACAGGAGTTCATAGAGGTTGTCCGGTACAAACATCCAAAAGGAAATAAAACGTGTCCACGAAATTTAGTTACCGAACCATAAAACCTGTCGATAAAATAGATTCTCTTTAAAGGTTTTGTACCTTACAACCCCCATGAACTCCTGTAACAACTCTTAGTGACGACATTTCCCTATCGAATACAACAGGTACCGGGACGTCCCTGATAAGTATCATCATAAATTGGTGAACTGGTGACCCGTGAATTTGGGGGAATTGTTGGTCTGGTTAAAAGTCGAAAGTCGCGAGAGTGTGAAACTTACTGTTAATGAGTCAGTACGTTGTGACATGGGTATACAGTGTTGCATGACTGAGTAATTGTCATTCAAAGTGTGAGAGCGCTGAAAGCTGAAAATTGGTCTGGTTGTTAAGGGGGTTTAAGTGCCCAGTGGTCAAGTGGTTAAATACTACTATGAATAGTCCCTGCAGGGCCATGGACAACATAAGCTATCCCTTTACAGCAGTGATTCTCAACAATGTCCTCAAGTACCCCCAACATTCCATGTTTTGGAAATTTCTCTTAGATAAAATAGCTGTCCAAAATACCAAGCCATTGATTTAAAGCACCTGTGCAAAATAAAGGAAAACCTACAAACATGGCCTGTTGGAGATACTTGAGGACAGGGTTGAGAACCACTGCTTTACAGCATACCTGCCAACTTTTTGAGATGGTAACGAGACACGGGACACCTATTAGCAAACATATGTAGGCATGATAGGACACACCCCCCGCCACTCTCCCTAAACCACTTGCCTACAGGGCACTTTCACCCCCTTCCTGCCCAGGACAATTTTCAGCTTTTAGCACTGTCGCACTTTGACAATTGCACGGCCATGCAACACTGTACCCAAACACATTTTTTATCATTATTTTGAGACAGATAGAGTAGTATTTAATCACCACTGGGTTTTTTTATTTATTTCTAAACAAATGAAAAAGACTGAAAATTTGGAAAAAAAAAGTTTTTCATAGCTTCTGAGGCACTAATATGCAGCACTGATGGGCACTGATAAGCAGCAGTTATGGACACTGATAGGGGGCACAAATAGGTGACAGTGATAGACACTAGTAGGCGGCACTGATAAGCGGCACTGATAGATGGCA
Organism: Glandirana rugosa; assembly: GCA_018402905.1. Classification (NCBI taxonomy): domain Eukaryota; kingdom Metazoa; phylum Chordata; class Amphibia; order Anura; family Ranidae; genus Glandirana; species Glandirana rugosa. Next base: position 724,872 of record BLSH010498750.1, read on the forward strand.
CTGATGGGCGGCACTGATATGCAGCATTTATAGGTGGCACTGATAAGGAGGCACTGACAGGCATCACTGATGGGCACTGAAAGGCATCACTTGTGCATATGGATTGGCAGCACTGGTGGGCACTGACTGGCAACACTGGTGGGCACTGTTGGGGCTGCACTGATTAGGACACTGATGATCACTGCCCTGATTGTCAGTGCAGATGTCCCCACTGAGGAATGCTGTTTACCGACTCTCCTTTCCTCATACACTGTCAACATGAGGAAAGGAATGCTGATAACTGCCATTTCCTGCTTACACTGTGACCAGTTGTGATTGGACACAGCTGATCACATGGTAAAGAGCCTATGTCATAGGCCCTTTACCAGCAGCAATGATGGGCTGTGTCCAAAGGACACGTTGCACCACTGATCTCCGCGCTGTGCGCCCCCACAGACCCACATGCGTGGAAAGCATGGGAGAACGTCACATGATATCCTCCCAGAACAAGAGTGCTCCCGCCTGTCACTTGAATATATGGTGGACGGAAAGCAGTTAAAGGAGAATTATACAAACAAAAAATATTAGTTAAACAGACATGTGCTTTTTTAAATCACTTTATACTGGCTTTTTATATTTACAAATGCAGCAATTTAGAGATTGAAAAAAGGTTTAGCACTGGGAAACACTTTTTAAAAGACAAGTGCATTTTATATGCAACTATAAAGATCAGCCCAAAATGAGGGACAAATAAGGAGGAAAGAGGGACAGAGGGACAGGCTTTGTTCCCAAATCAGGGACAGTCCTTCAAAATCAAGGACAGTTGGGAGCTATGGTTTACAGTGACCACACATGGTGATAATGTTTTAACAATATACCACTAATGACTTAAAGCAGTGGGGGGTTATGAACCAACAGCAAAGGAAGGCACTATGAGACGCCAAAAGAAGCACTACAGATCCAACCGCATCCTCTGCTTCCCTTGTTCCTATATCAACTTCTGTCTACAGTAGGCTTAATTTATTAAGGAACCCCCCCCCCCCCCATAGTGAATAGGTGCTTCCAGAAGGTTCTGGAAAAGAGGATGGAAGAGGAGGTTGGACTTTCTGAGGTATATTAAGGAGCCATGACCAATCCCCAACCTGGCAGGGGGAAGGCCTCCCTAAATACCGTGGTCTGCCCAGCTGGGAGGAGGAGGGTGTCAGGTGGAAGAGTGGAGATGTGGCAGGGGTTGCGACGGCCTCACCTGAGAGCCCCCAGTCCTTGAGGCCTGGGAGCTCGGGTGCAGCCAGGAGGAGAGAGAGATCCTGGAGTGGCACAAGGGAGCAGGAGAGCCACAGAGAGACTACAGGAAAGACTCTTTAACCGCTTGCCGACCGCTGATCGGCAATTGACGGCGACAAGGTGGCTCGTGAGCGCAAATCGCCGTCATATGATGGCGGCCGCGCTCACGAGCCTAGTGAGCGCGCGCGCGCCGCCGGAGGCGCGCGCGCTCACTGTGTTCGGGGAGGGCCAGGGAGCGGGTGCGGCGGCTTCGATTGCCGCCGGCTACCCGCGATGGCCCCCCCGGAGCGAAGGAGCGGAGGTCCGTGTGTGTAAACACGGACCTCCACTCTGTGTGAGGGGGAAGGGCTGTGATCACAGCCTTCCTGTACGTGAAGGCTGTGACCACTTCCCTTCCCCAGCTAGGCAAGCCCCCATACAGTAAGAACACGCTCAGGGAACACAGTTAACCCTTAGAGCGCCCCCTGCAGGTTAACCCCTTCACTGCCAATGGCATTTACACAGTAATCAGTGCATTTTTATAGCACTGATCACTGTATAAATGCCAATGGACCCAAAAAAGTGTCAAAATAGTCCGACATGTCCGCCCCAATATCGCAGTACCGCTAAAAATCGCAGATCGCCGCCATTACTAGTAAAAAAAAAACAAAAAAAAAAAAACCCAAAAATGAATTCTCATCATCCGTAAACGCGACCACTTTTGCGCAAACCAATCAATAAACGCCGATTGCGATTTTTTTTATCGCAAATATGAGGAAGAATATAAATCGGCCAAAAACGGTGAAAAAAAATGTTTTTTTATATTTTTTTTTTGGATTTGTATTTTAGCAAAAAGTAAGAAATTTGGGTTTTTTTTGCAAAATTGTTGCTTTTCTTTTGTTTATAGCGGCGATCAGAAATGACGCAGAGGGGATCAAATACCACCAAAAGAAAGCTCTGTTTGTGGGAAAAAAAGGACGCAAATTTTGTTTGGGTACAACGTCGCACGACCGCGCAATTGTCAGTTAAAGCGGCGCAGCGCCGAATGGCAAAAAGGGCTCCGGTCCTAAAGCAGGAAATCCTTCCGGGGCTGAAGTGGTTAAAGGATCCACCGGTGTCAGTGAGTGACAGACCATCGGAGCTGGAGAAGAGGACTGGAGCAGGCTGGGAGGATACAGTGGACAGTCTGTGCAGGTCAGAGGAGTCAGTCAGGGGAGCGGTGTCACTGGGCAGTGGAGCAGGCCGGAGCAGCCAGGAGGGCAGAGGTGGCCTGGAATAGGATGGGCTGGGAGCAGTAGTTTATCAAAACCCAGCTAGCACAACTGAACTTTGCTACACTTTGAGGGCCCGTAGCCCTTGCCTGTAATGGGCGGTCTGGAGGTCCTGCCATCAGAAATGCAGGCCTCACCATGTGCTACCTAGGGTGGAGGAAGATGTGATGGAGGTCTGATAAATTTCCCTTCAGGCCTCGCCGTGAAGAAGCAAGTTTGTGCAGGAGAGCATTGAAGGACTGTAACAGTCAGCAAGTGTCCTGGAGGAAGAAGGAGTGTATATACGGAGGTGTATATAGACGGTCCTGTTTCTTGATCTACTGGGCATCCCACAGTTATCCCTACCCCATCCAAGTTTATTCCCCTAATAAACAACAAAAAAATCAAAGTACTGGCCTGTTCAATGACTTCGGATGAAAGGAAATGTGTGATTGAGGGCAGAGTGACAGATGGACCACATCAACCAGCCACCCCTAAGGGGGCCCTTGGCTACATTAAAAAAAAATAAACGTTTGCCTTTCAGGAAGATACTTTGGAACAAAATATCACGCAGAAATTATTATTCTAATAATGACCTGAACTGAGTATTATGGTACAATAGACAGCAAAATCAGATTACATTAGTTCAGTGGATTTAAATAATTACATTACCTCCATCTCCTGCTATGCTAATAGTGTCATAAAACTGTAGCTGCCATCTAATGGGTTTAATAGAGGTTGGTGGGTGGTCCTTGCTAAGCACACCAGTCACTAACATCAGGAACTGCAATCTCCTGCACATCAGAGCCCCCACAGTGCCAGAGTTACCCCATATTAGGTTTCTGCAGTTCATATGAGGCTACCAGGTTCTAAGCAGTACCCAGAGTGGATCATTCAAAAGCAGACAAGCACAATGCATATACACTGCTCGAAAAAATAAAGGAACACATTGAAAACACATCAGATCTCAATGGGGAAAATATCATGCATAGATATATACTGATATGGACTGGGTAATGTGTGAGGAATGAAAGGATGCCACATCGTTTGATGGAAATGAAAATGATCAACCTAAAGAGGACTGAATTCAAAGACACCCCGAAAATCAAAGTGAAAAAATTATGCAGCAGGCTAGTCCATTTTGCTGAAATTTCATTGCAGTGACTCAAAATGGTACTCAGTAGTTTGTATGGCCCCCACGTGCTTGAATGCATGCCTGACAGCATGCTCCTAATGAGACGACAGATGGTGGGCATCACTGAGCTCCTGAACAGACTGAGGTGCAACCTGGCAGCGTTGGATGGACCAAAACATAATGTCCCAGAGGTGTTCTATTGGATTTAGGTCAGACGAGCATGGGGGCCATTCATTGGTATCAATTCCTTAATCATCCAGGAACTGGCTGCATACTCTCACCACACAAGGCCGGGCACCAGGAGGAACTGAGGACCCACTGCACCGGTGTAGGGTCTAACAATGGGTCCAAGGATTTCATCCCGATACCTAATGGCAGTTAGACACGTGTGGTTCATTTTGTTCCGAATAAATATTCGGACATATTTTTAATTATTCTGAGATTCGGATATATTCGGATAATACCCGAATTACAGTACAAATTTTAGTTTAGAGAATGCTCCGAATAACGAAACAAAATTCATCCAAATTTCCAAAGTTCTAATTGGAATTTGAATTGAATTTTACATTGAGTTCCAATCGAATTCGAACTGTAAACATGTTTCTGAAATCAAAGACTGTGTGTGTACTATTTCGAAATAATGCTTTTTTAGTTAAGCCAAAGGTGATTTAACCACTTCCCGACCAGCGCTGTAAATAGGCGGCGGTCGGGTTTGAGCGGCTCTACCGGGACATAGCCTGCACCTGCAGGCTATATCCCGGTATCATTTTTTAGAGCTGGCAGTCGGCTATCCAGGGGTAACGACTGATCCGGCTCACTAAAACATTACTAGGGTCTGTTGTCATACTAGGCGCAGTGCATGCACTGCGAGAGGGTGGTATGGGGTCTGCTGAGACTTTTCCATGTTGAGGACATCTACGCCTCTGGGTGGGGCATTGTGGTTTAGGGATGCGTTTGGGGGGATGGGGGGTAGGCTGGGTGTTGGGGTGATTCATGGGTAGCAAACTGGGTGCAGGGATGGGTCGGAAACTCTGTAGTGGCTCAGGGTGAAACTGGCCTAGTAACGCTGGGGTTGGGCCTTGGGGGGATGTTTCGATTTTTTCCAACAAAAGACTTTGCTGGAACTGTAATCCTTCAAGTCCCTCCTGAATGTGCCCAGTTTATTGATGAGTAGTTCATCTTTTTTCTTTTTTGTATTGATTTTAAGGGTCCTGAGCCAGGTGTATGTTAGTTTTGCAATGCTCTGTGTGATATCCTTGCATAGCTCTGTAATTTTGAGAGTGAGGGCTTCATACTTTCTATTCCTTTGTTGGATCACTACCTTAATCCATTTTCTGTGCAGAATTCAGATATATATTCCCATTCTTTATGCAAATCTAGTTCTAAGAATGAACATTGTTTCAAAACACGAGGCCCTCCAGGGGTGATTTTGTGAAGAAGATATTGTTCCAGAAAAAGCTATCCCATCATTGTTGAGTGGCAGAGGAGATAAGATCTTCTAATTTGCGGAACGTGGTACATAGGGATGTGGGGATCCGACCTTGGGGGAGGGGAAGTTTATTACTGAAAAAATGAGTAGGAAACAAAGAGTAAAGTTCTTCTAAAATGTTGTTTTTAACCTCTTCAATGCTTCAAATGAGCTCCATGTATATGCAGGATCAAACATGAAAGTCTGTAAAAATGATGTAAAAATAAGAATGTTAAAAAATTTAAAAAGGAGGGAAGTCCAGGATGTTCCGCTTGGTGCAGCTCAGAAAAGGAACACAGAGGTCTAGATTGCAGCAAAGTCAGTGGGTATCTAGTGCTCCAGAGGGAGTAATCCTTATAAGGTGTATTTAAAAAAACCAAAGTGGTTGGAAAACATGGGACAGTTCCTGATAGGCACAAGGACTAAAAATTAAAGGGAGGCTCTGTAAGATATGTAAGAACAAAAGGGGGCGCCAACCTAAGTGCAGTATTAAAAAGTATATTTTATTAGCACAAGATCAAAAACACTTACAAGATTGTAGATGGAACATGCTCATCAAGGAAAGTGCAATCCTGTTGTGCATAGCTCTGCGGCTCCAATGCAGTGTTGGGAAGCTGGATAGGATCCTCCAATCGGCTGGAATGGATGGTTGTTTCCACAGGATCCAGGAAGAACCGCACTGGTCAGGAAGTGATGTCACCGCCGGGCGGAAGAAACGGATTGGAGCTGAGCAGTGTCAGTGAGAATGCAAGGCTCTGGGCTGGGCTACGCGCTTGGAGTCTCTGTTCCTTCTATTGGTCTCTGGAGGAGCAGAGACTCCGAGCGCGTAGCCCAGCCCACAGCCTTGCATCCTGACTGACACTGCTCAGCTCCAACCCAGTTCTTCTGCCCGACGGTGACATCACTTCCTGACCAGCGTGATTACCTGGATACTGTGGAAACAAGCCATCCATTCCAGCCAATTAGAGGATCCTATCCAGCTTCCCAACACTGCAGTGGAGCCCACAGAACTATGCACAACACCAGGATTCCACTTTTCTTGATGATCATGTTCCATCTACACTCTTGTAAGTGTTTTTAATCTTGTGCTAATAAAGTATATTTTTTAATACTACACTTAGGTTGGCACCTCCCACTCCCCTTTGTTCATACTGAATTCTGTGGACACTTTTTTTGAGGCTATGGCGCAACTCTATGATGATCCCCAGCGCACAGCCACTGTTGAATCCGTTCTGCACACATTGCTCCAAGGAAAGCGCCCGGTAGAGGACTACACTGTCGATTTCCGAAAATGGTCTGCTGACACCGGGTGGAATTAGGCAGCTCTCAAATACCAATACCGCCAGGGGCTTTCAGAGACTCTTAAAGATGAACTGACTTGAGTAGAAACTCCTGCTACCTTAGAAGGCCTGATCCAGCTATTCATAAAGCTAGATAGACGTCTGCGGGAGAGACGGTCAGAGTGCTTCCGCACCTCTCAGCATACATGGATACTACCCAAGGTTTCACCTGTTTCCACTTCATTACCTGTTCCAAGCTCTCCAGCTATCTCCGAAGGTGAACCCATGCAACTTGGCCTGGTCCGTTCACCTCTTACCCTGGATGAGAAACAACGCCACCTGCAAGCCAATCTATGCCTATACTGTGGAGGAGCTGGTCACTTCCTTTGCAACTGTCCAGTAAGACCCAGTAAGTCGCCCCCTTGATCTGCTATGAACTTCCAAGTGACTGGTCCTTCTTTGTCTCCCTGTTTCCTTGCAGGTGGTGGGAAACGAGGTCCGTCTTCTGGCAATCATTGATACGGGGGTGTGCAGCTTCTTCTTGGACTGTACCCTGGCTAAAAGACTTTGTGTTCCCCTCCATGACAAGAATCAAAGCCTTCAAGTTCATTTATCTGATGGTTCCTTACCGTGATCAGGATCCGTCACTCAAGAAACCAAACCCATTCTCACCATTACAGATTCCGGTCATCAAGAGTTCATCTGTTTTGACATCATTAGTTCTCCTGTGTTTCCCATCATCTTGGGACTTCCATGGCTACAGGCCCATTACAGGCCCATGACCCACAAATAAGCTGGTCCAATAAAGAAATATCTTTTTCTTCCACATATTGCCTACAGCATTGTTTCGTTCCAATTCCCAGTAATGCTGCAACCTGTTCCACTATTCAGCCCAGTCCAGGTACACATCAGCCTACCAAGAAGTTTTGACAAACAGAGGGTGGACACTCTGCCACCCCATCAACCATAAGACTGTCCAATCAAATTGTTACCCGGGGCTGAGATTCCGTTTGGACGTATATTTTCCCTATCAGAAGTTGAGCTTTACGAGGTTACATCAACGAAAATCTTTAAAAAGGGTTTATTTGTCCTTCCTCTTCTCTCGCTGTAGCTGGTATCTTCTTTGTGGAAAAAAAGGATGGTACCCTCAGAACTTGTGTGGACTATAGAGACCTTAACAAGATTACCATAAAAAAAACGGTACCCTCTCCCTCTCCCTGAATTTTTTCAAAGATTCCGAATGGCCCTGATCTTCACCAAACTAGATCTACAAGGAGCTTATAATCTCATTTGAATCTGCGAGAGAGATGAATGGAAAATGGCTTTCAGAACTGTTTTGGTCATTTCGAGTACCTGGTTATGCCATTTGGACTATGCAACGCCCCAGCTACTTTTCAACATCTGCTAAACAATATCTTCAGAGAGTTCCTGGACAATTTTGAAATAGTTTATCTTGATGATATCCTCATCTTCTCTGCAACTCAAACTCCATTGCACCCATGTCAAGAAGGTGCTTGCTATTCTCTGGAAAGATGTACTTTACGTCAAGGCAAAAAAGTGAGATTTTGAAAAAAAAACACTATTCAGTTCCTGGGCCTAGTTATCTCCACGAATGGAATCGCAATGAACCCTCAGAAAGTCAAGGCAATTGTGAATTGGCCAGCCCTGTCTGACAAAAAAGGGGTCCAGCGATTTGTGGGATTCACCAATTTCTGTCGCAGGTTCATGAAAGGGTTCTCTGCAATCATTGCACGCATCACCCAGCTGACTTGCCAGCAGGCCCGGTTTCAGTGGACTCAGAAGCTCAAGCAGCATTTGATAAACTTAAGACCCTGTTCATCTCAGCACCAGTACTGCAACACCCAGATCCAGCACTTCCCTACGTGTTGGAGGTAGCCACTGAAACAATCCTGTCCCTCCTCAATATATATTTATTAGTTTTCTAGAAGACAAAATACAACAAATTACAATAAAACAAACTAACAACAACATAAAAAAAAAACAAAAAGAAAAAGTTTTGCCTGTCTATTACTGTCATAATATTTACTATTATTCTATTGTATACTTGATTTATAGATCATTATTAGAGTTGAGCAAACCCGGACTGTAAAGTTCGGGTCCGTACCGGACTTTGGGGTGTCCGTGCCCCGAACCCGATCCCGGACATTAAAAAAAAAGTCCGGGATCAGGTTCGGTATTCGGGTATTTTTTGCGCCTTTTCTATAGCTGCTGGGCAGCCAACCAACAAGCTTTTCACTAGTTTGCCCTTAGAAGCCATCACAGCCATGCCTACTAATGGCATGGCTGTGATTCCCCAGTGCATTATGTGACCCAGCCTCTATATGAGGCTGGAGTCACGTAGCGCCGCGTGTCAGATCGTCTCAGACTAGAGTAGGGAGAGCTTCATGATGGTGCTGTGAGGGAAAGATTAGAGTTCACAAGCATCTCAGACTGCATTAGGGAGACCTTCATTGCGGTCCTGTGAGGGAGACATTAGCGTTCAGAACTATCTTATAGTACATTAGGGAGATGTTCCTGTCTGTGCTGTGAGGGAGACATTAGCATGCAGAACCATCTTATACTGCGTTAGGGAAACGTTCCTGTTGGTGCTCTGAGGGAGATATTCTCATTCTAAAAACATCTACTACTGCATTAGGGAAACATTCCTGTTGGTGCTCTGAGGGAGAGATTCTCACTCTAAAACCATCTACTACTGCATCAGGGAAACGTTCCTGTTGGTGCTCTGAGAGAGAGTTTATCGTTCTAAAACCATCTACTACTGCATCAGGGAAACGTTCTTGTTGGTGCTCTGAGGGAGAGTTTATCATTCTAAAACCATCTACTACTGCATTAGGGAGAGGTTCCTGTTGGGGCTCTGAGGGAGAGTTTATCGTTCTAAAACCATCTACTACTGCATTAGGGAGAGGTTCCTGTTGGTGCTCTGAGGGAGAGTTTATCCTTCTAAAACCATCTACTACTGCATTAGGGAGAGGTTCTTGTTGTGCTCTGAGGGAGAGTTTATCCTTCTAAAACCATCTACTACTGCATTAGGGAGAGGTTCCTGTCTGTGCTGTGAGGGGGAGATTATTGTTCTAAAATCATCTCATACTGCAGTAGGGACAGGTTCCTATCGGTGCTGTGCAAGACAGATTATCGATCATTCTAAAATCATCTCATACTGGTGTAGGGAGAGGTTCCTGCTGCTGGTGTGAGCGGTGCATTTCTTGCACAAAAATAAAAAGTGCATCTACAATTTTCTTTTTTTTTTTTTTTTAAATAATAATTTATTATTCTTTTTTTTTTAGTATTAATAAATAGTACTACATAGTACATTTGTGTCTAGAATGAGGAGAGCATCAAATAAGGGACGTGGTCGTGGTGCTGCTGGTGTTGGTGGTGTTGCTGAAGCTCCTGTTGCAAGGATAGGACGTAGTCGATCTGTGCCAGCTACATGCACAAGTGAAACACCTTCCTCAGGTAGCTGACAGAACCTTCAACTTTATATGGTAGGCCCAAATGGCGCTCAACAAATGGTAAGGCCAGAACAAGTACAGGAGATAGTAGATTGGGTGGCTGACAATGCCTCCAGTTCCTTCACATTGTCTCCCACCCGGTCCCTTGATGAAAGCTCAGAGTTGGCACCTGAACCCCATGGCCATCTGTCTTTCACCTCAGCCCCTTGTAAATCAGCCAAGCAGTCTGAGCCCCAAGTCATGCTGCAGTCTCTTATGCTTTTTGATGACTCTGCTGGTGTGCTTTCCGTGGGCCATCCACATAGCCCTGCCCCAGAAGTGGAATACATTGAGTGCACCGATGCCCAACCACTTCTGTTGCAGGATGAGGACATGGATACACCACCGCAGCACGTCTCTGATGATGACGAAACACAGGTGCCAACTGCTGCGGCTTTCCTCAGTGTGCAGACTGACAAGGAGGGCAGTGGTGAAGGGTGGGTGGAAGATGATGTGGAGGATGATGAGGTCCTAGACCCCACATGGAACGAAGGTCATGCGAGTGACGTGTGCAGTTTGGAGGAAGAGGTGGTGGTCGCACAGAGGCACCAGCACAGCAAAAGAGGAAGCAGGTTGCAAAAGCAGAGGGAGGGTCCCCTAGACAGTATGCCTGCTACTACCCACCGCACCCAGGGACCTAGCACACCAAAGGCAGCTCAAAGGCGTTCCCCGGTGTGGCAGTTCTTCAGACAATGTGCTGACTACAAGACACAAGTGGTTTGCACACTGTGCAGTGAGAGGCTGAAGTGAGGCACAAATGTTCTAAACCTGAGCACAACCTCCATGACCAGGCACCTAAATGCAAAGCACTTGCTGCAGTGGAATAAGTACCTCAAAATCCAAGAAAGGTCTCGGCCTCCTCCTGCTTCCTTTTCTGCTGCTGCCTCGGCCTCTTCCTCCACCTCTACAGTGCCAGTGTCACCTGCCACCCAGCAAACAGACAATGTGACAGCAACGCCACCATGTCGGCCACCATCCCCAAGCATTTCTACAAGGTCCCATGGAAGCTTACAGCTCTCCATCTCCAAAACACTGGAGAGAAAGAGGAAGTACCCCCCTACCCACCCACGATCCCTGGCCCTGAATGCCAGCATTTCAAAATTCCTGGCCTTTGAAATGCTGTCATTCCGTCTGGTGGACACGGACAGTTTTAAAAACCTGATGGCGGTGGCTGTCCCACAGTACGTGGTTCCCAGCCGCCACTACTTTTTCAAGCGAGCCATCCCTTCCCTGCACAAACAAGTTGGGGACAAGATCAAGTGTGCACTGCGCAACGCCATCTGTGGCAAGGTCCACATAACCACTGATACATGGACCAGTAAGCACGGGCAGGGACGCTATATCTAACTGCACACTGGGCAAATGTAGCGGCAGGGGGGGCTGAGGAGGCTAGCCATTTGGCGCATGTCCTTCCGCCACCGAGGATTGCAGGGTATTTCTCTTTGCCTCCTGTTGCCTCCTCCTCCTCCTACTGCGCTTCCTCATCCTCCTCCTCTACCACCTCCTCATCTGCTCAGCGTAACTCCTTCACCACCAACTTCAGCACATCCAGGGGGAAACAACAGCAGGCTGTTTTTTTTTTTTAAACAACATTTTATTGGATTTTAGGGAGTAACAAAGTGGGGAGAAGGGGCAATTTGCAATACAAAGTACAATCTCCATAATGGTATAGATATTGGTATAGATAAGAGGGTTGAGGGGAGGGAGAAAAGAGGAGGTAGAAGGTAAGCAGTTATTTGGAATGTACAGAAGTAGACATGAGTATAAGTGGGGCTGGTCGAGAGAGAGGGCTCTGTGAACCTCCCCTCTCGGGCAGCCCTGGGGTCCTGAGGAAAGGGGACCTATCACACTGGTGTATTCAACAGCAACATGGATCAGTGGCTTTACACTGTGGCTAAAAGAAGTTGGGTGAGATGTCCGTCTACTAGTCCATGTGCAGGTACTTTTTGAAGAAAGGAAGTCGAAGACTGATCCGGTGGAGTTAGTCCTTGGTAGAGAAGGTGGTGGATAGGTAGCCGCTCCGTCTGAAGGCTCGTGGGGTGGAAAGGGCTGTTTGTTCTGAGTGAGTTAAACATCTCTCGATGAAGGCGGACCACCTCTTATGGAGTTTCTCAGAAGGCCAATCCTCGTGTGACGAGAGATCCAGGAATTCCTGGCATAGTAGTGTTTTGAGGTTGCGTTTGATCTCAGGGAGAGTCGGAGGGTGGGGGGAAATCCAATGTTGAAGAATAGCCCTCCGGGCGATCAGGAGTGTCAGCAGGATCCATTGGCTATGTTCTCGTATCTTAGGAGAGGGGAGTTTGGACGACAGAGACAGTGAGGTGGGGTTCCCAAATATGACAGTCACCGGGTCTTTATCTATTTGGCAGTCTGTAACACCGTGTATGAATGATAGAAGTTGCGACCAGAAGTCTGCAATATTCAGGCAGAGCCATAGTCTATGGAAAAGTGAGGGCTTCCCTACAGAGCACCACGGACATGAAGATTCTCTGTTGGCGGGATGTTTGGTTGAGAATGGAAGGTATGCTCTGTGCATAATCTTAAACTGAGTCTCCCTCCATACTTCGTTGGTGGTTAGTTTACGTACAAAGTTGTATCCCTCCAGGATGTCATCCACTGTAGTTTCTGTTGGGAGGTCCTTCAGCCAGGACTTAACAGAGCTTTGGTGTAGAGATTTTGTAAAAGCCGAGTTCAGTGGATGATACAGGTCTGAGATAGAATAGATGCGTTCGGCAATGAGCCTGTCCAAGAAGGAATAGCGGAATCTTTTTCCTTTGGGGGGGCAGATTTTGTTTATGAAGGCCGAAATCTGGGAGATTTGTAGAAAGTGGGTTTGAGTCCAGTTGTAGGCCGCAGCGATTTCTTGTAGCGATTTGAGGGTACCCGTATCGGGGTGGTATAGCGGGGCCACAGTAAGCAGCCCTTTGTCTTTCCATTTGGACAAGGGTTCATATTGGAGTCCTGGCGGAAACATGGGGTTGCCCTGAATGGGTAAATGGTTGGAGACGAATGGGGAGAGTCCAAGCTTTTTCCTGGATTCCCTCCAGGCGATTATAGTGTCTCTAAATAGCAAGTTGAGTTTGATATGACCCGGCAGAGTTTTTAAGGAGCTATGTAGGAGTCCTGCTAGGTTATAAGGGTGGATTACAGCTGATTCTAGCTCATAATTTGTATACTTAGAAGCGTGGAGAATCCAGTTCAGCCCCATCCTGAGCAGACAGGCCAGGTTATATACTCTAATGTTGGGGAAGCCCATTCCCCCCTCTTTGGGAGACACAGCTTAGCAATAGCTATCCTCAGTTTCCCGTTGCGCCAGAGAAAGGAAGAGGCTGCTCTGTTTAACTTTTGCACATCTTTGTGTTTTAGCAAAACTGGAAGAGTCTGTAGGGGGTATAGAAGTCTGGCAAAACTAACCATCTTGAATAAGGCACATCTCCCAAATAGTGAGAGGGGTAAACTGGTCCAGGTTTCCAATTCCCCTATTATTTTAGATATTAGCGGTGGGTAATTGAGTGAGTATAGGGATGATGGTTCTCTACCAAATCTAATGCCTAGGTAGGTAATAGCGTGGTGGTTAACCGGGAAAGGGGAGGAGGTGAACCAAGGCTTCGATTGGATAGATCCTAGGGGTAAGACCTCGCTTTTATTAAAATTTATTTTTAGTGCCGAGCAGTCGAGGAAGGTGGTGAAAGTGGATTGTATGCACTGCATATCGGCTTGCGGTGAGGAAGAGAATATTAAAATATCGTCAGCAAAGAGGGCCACTTTGAGTTCCTCCTTGCCGAAGGGGATGCGGTGTAGTGGTGCGATTGAATTTAGGTATCGTGAAAGGGGTTCAATAAAGAAATTGAATAGAAGTGGGGACAGTGGGCAACCCTGTCTCGTCCCCCTGTGAAGGGCTATGGGATTAGACTGGAGGCCCGGTGCCAAGACCCTGGCCGTAGGAGCGGAGTAAATACTTTGGACTAAGGGTCCTATTTGCCCTGAGAGGCCGAACTTCTGCATTACCAGAGAAAGCCAACGAAAACTAACGTTGTCGAAGGCCTTCTCGGCATCCAACGTGATAATTGCAAGGTCCTGATCGCCCCTGGACTTAGCGTACTCCAGAGCCGCCAGTACTTTTCGGACGTTAGATGCCGCAGACCTCCCTTTGGTGAAGCCCGCTTGGGCTGGGTGAATGATCGAGGGCATAATGTTGGCAAGTCGTGAGGCTACAATTTTAGAGAGAATTTTGGAATCCACATTTAGCAGAGAGATCGGACGGTACGAGGCTGGGTCAGTCGGGTCTTTACCCTTCTTGGCTATGAGTTTAATATGGGCCTGGTGGCCTGTAGGGAGGTAGGGGCCGCCTTCCCAAATCCCATTGTATACCTTCAGTAGCATAGGGGCAATCTCATCCTTGGTGATTTTGAAGAACTCAGGAGAGAGTCCGTCTGGTCCCGGGGCTTTACCTGATGACAGGTTGCTGATCGTCCCCAGGATTTCATCCAGGGAGATCGGGGCATTCAGTGCCTGTAAGGTGTCTGGGTCTACTTGGGGAAGAGTATTTTCCCTTAGCCACTTAGTCGCGGCCTCCTCATCTATAGGGACATTGGCATAAAGTTTGGCATAAAATTTTTCTAGGACAGATATTATGTCCTGGGGGGTTTTGGCTCTTGCGCCCTCAGGGGACTTTAACGATGAGATGTGTGTGGGTCGGTGGGGTCCCTTGCTCAGCCTTGATAGCAATTTCCCTGCTTTATTGCCAAATTTATGGTATTGGAGTTGTTGGTGGGAGGATATCATATGTTCTAGGGTGGAGGCCCATACATCAAACAAACGTTTGGCCTCCTTCCAGGCTTCTAAGTTGGAGGGGGTATGCTGGGCACTGAGAGTGATTTGGGCCAATCTTAATTGTGCGCTAGCTTCCTGGTATTTCTTTTGGGAGGATTTTCTAAAGTGGGCCATAAAGGCTATGATCCTGCCTCTAAGGAAAGCCTTACCCGCTTCCCAGAAGAGGGTGGGGCTGGTCTCATGTATGGCGTTGGTCAAGGTATATTCTGACCAAGCTTCTGTCACCATCTTTTTGAAGTCAGTGTTGTGTGTCATCCACTGGGGGAATCCTCGGGGGGTTTGGAGGTCGTCCAGGACAACTAAGATGGGGGCATGGTCTGATATGACTAGGTCATGAATCGTGGACTGTCTGATGAGTGGGAGGAGTGGGTGGGAGCATAGTAAGTAGTCCAATCTAGCAAAGGATCCATGGGCTTGGGAGTGGAAGGTGTATTCCCTATCTACTGGATGGGAGAGGCGCCATGTGTCTATCAAGTTTAATGCTTTAGCCATATGATATAGGTGGGTGGGAGTATCGCTAGAGGGGCCGCTGGGCCTCCCGGTGTTAGGGTTTCTGTCCTCTTTGGTGTTGAGAACCGTGTTGAAATCCCCGCCTATGAGGTGGGGGGTTTGAGGGGTAGATAGGAGGTGGGGAGATAGGTCTCCAAAGTATTGTTTATCAGGGGAGTTAGGGGCATACACATTGGTTATTTGTATGACTCGCGTAGGGAATTTGATGAGGATGGAGATCAGTCTGCCTGCGTTGTCTGTGTGTTCTGAAATTATGTCATATACTAGGTTTTTGTGGAGTAAAATAAGGACTCCTGCCTTTCGTCCCTTGGGTGGCGAGCCTACGACTTTGCCCACCCAAAGCTTCTGCATTCTGGGGAAGTCCGCCGCGGTCAGGTGAGTTTCCTGTAGTAGGGCTATATCTGTGTTTAGCCTTTTAAGATGCCTCAAAATTAGCATCCTCTTGTGGGGATCTGAGCCCCTTAACATTCCAGGAGATTACTCTCATATGAATGAAAATGTGGGGGTTAAGATAAAGTAGTAATATGTTGTAGAGACATGGGGGGTTTAGAGAATCTGATGCAAGGAATACCGGACTGGATTCTCCACGTCCCCCTCGTTTCAGTGACCCCATAAAATGTAGATAAGGTGGAGGAAAGAAGAAGGGAAAGGAGGTGGGGGGGGGGGGAAACAAACACTGAACCAATCATTTAGTAACTTCACTTTTTTCCGCATGACCCTCCACTGCCAGTATATCCGCTTACCCGCAGCGTTCGTAGGTCATTGCAAGGAAGGGCAAGCTTCTCCTCTATACCTCAGGTTTTATTGGAGGATGTAATTTTATCACCAGGTATAGGCCTTAGTCGGGTTATTAATAGCTGCCAGTGGAGCGGTCAGAGTGGCAAAAGTAAAGTAAAGAGTAATAGGCCCAGGTAGGGCTGAGTCTGGGTGAAAAGGTAATAACAATAGCAGGTAACAGGGTTTCCAATATATGATATACGATACCGAACAACGGCTTGTGCAGAGTCGCAAGGTCGACTTGATCCAGAATGTAATGGGTTGTTGTGGAGCAGTTGATGAGTTTGCTTTTATGCTTTCTCCTCCTTCAGCGAGTTTCCATCCCATCTTCTGTGAAGGTGGGTTTCAGCCTTTTTGCTGCGTCTCTTCTGGGGCTGCGTTGATCGCGTGGTCCTTGTTTGACCTTTTCTGCATATGTTTCGGGTGGGTTCTCCCTGGACTTTAGAGCGCGTAGAAAGGAGCTTGCCTTCTCAGGGGCCTGGAAGGTGTACTGTTCCCCATCCGGGGCTTGGAGTCTGAGAACCGCCGGGTAAGCCAGGGTGAAACGTATCCCTCTCTTGAAGAGTTCTGAGCAGACCGACTGAAACTCTTTTCTCTTGCGTGAAACTTCGGCTGAGTAATCAGCAAATATCAGCAATTTATGCCCATCAATTGCCACAGATCTTGCTCTCCTGAAGCTTTGTAGCAGCTCCTGGCGGTCAGTGTAGTTGAGATATTTAACTATAACTGGTCTGGGTTGTTTGCGTTCGTTAGTAAGAGTTCCAATACGGTGAGCTCTCTCTGCAGTGCATTTATGGCAGATGCCCAGGGCTTCTGGGAGGGAGTTGGTGCAGATATCCATCAGTGAGCTGGGCTTGTAGGATTCAGGGAGGCCTATAACCCTTACGTTGTTGTTCCTCCTGGATCTATTTTCCAATTCCTCCATTTTGTCATGGAGGTGTTGTTGCACCTGAGAATATTTTTCCATGGAAGCTTGAAGCTGGTACTGGTCATCTTCCTCATTGAGCCTCTGCGTGTGTTCGCCGAGTTCCCGGCGTAGCTGCAGGTTTCCCGCCGCCACGGCCCTGTCCACCGCGGCGGTGATGGTGGGGGATAATATGGCCGCTACGGCCTGGGCAACTTTTGCATAAGAGCCCTGCTCCTGGTTACCCCTATCAATGTGATCCAGCGGCTCACCTGCTCCTCCGTGGCCGAAGATGTTGTTTTGGTGGCGGTCGTCCCCCCTCTGAGGTGATGTGGGTCCCGCGGCCATTTTGGCTGAGGTGAGGGCGGGTGGAGGAGAGGAGCGTCTCGTCCGAGAACCTGACCTGGAGCGCTGCTGGGAGAGGTACCACTCCATGCAGCGAAGTCCAGCGATGTAGTGGCTGTTGGCCCGACCGATCTGAGGTAGCTTCGGGGCTTTGTAGGCAGATTAAAAGCTGTGGGGATGGCGGAGCACTGGCTTCACCGTCCTCTACATGCAGCGCTGGAACCGGAAGTCTGCAGGCTGTTTTAAAACTGATATGTTTGGGGGATAAACCCCACACTGTGCAGGAGCTGTGGACGGGCATTGAACAACAGACCGATGAGTGGTTGTTGCCACTGAGCCTCAATCCCCGCCTGATAATGGGCGAAATCTCGTAGCAGCTCTGGGCCAAGCCGGTTTGACGCACATCCTTTGCCTGGCGCATGTGCTGAATTTGGTGATGCAGAATTTGCTAAAAAACTACCCGGATATATCAGAGCTGCTGCAGAAAGTGCGGGCCGTCTGTGCGCACTTTCGGCGTTCTCACCCTGCTGCTGCACGCCTGTCTGCGCTGCAGCAGAACTTCAGCCTTCCCACTCACCACCTCCTATGCAACGTGCCCACAAGGTGGAACTCTATCTTGCACATGCTGGAGAGACTTTGCAAGCAGCAGCAGGCAATAGTGGAGTTTCAGCTGCAGCATGCATGTGTCAGTCGCTCTGCGGAACAGCACCACTTCACCACCAATGAGTGGGCCTCCATGCCTGTGTACCTGTGTACCATATAGCGGTGTTTTGAATACTCCACCAACATGGCCAGTGCCGATGACGCTGTTCTCAGCCTTACTATCCCACTTCTATGTCTCCTTGAAAAAACACTTCGGGCGATGATGGAAGAGGATGTGGCACAGGAGGAAGAGGAGGAGGAGGAGGAAGAGGGGTAATTTCCATGGTTATCAGGCCAGTCATTCACATGTGGCTCGGAGGGTGGGTTCCTGCACCAGCATAGGCCAGGTAAAAAATTTTCAAGCCAGGCCACAGTCCTGGATGATGAGGAGGACGAGGATGATGATGAGGAGGAGGAAGGGTGTTCACAGCAGGGTGGCACCCAACACAGCTCGTGGGCATCACTGGAGCGTGGCTGGGGGGATACGGAGGACACAGATGATGCACCTCCCACAGAGGGCAGCTTGTCTTTGCCTCTGGGCAGCCTGGCACACATGAGCGACTACATGCTGCAGTGCCTGCGCAACGACAGCCGAGTTGCCCACATTGTAACATGTGCTGATTACTGGGTGGCCACGCTTCTGAATCCCTGTTACAAGGACAACGTGCCATCCTTAATTCCCTCACTGGAGCATGATCGGAAGATGCGCGACTACTAGTGCACGCTGGTAGACGCGCTGCTGAGGGCATTCCCAAATGACACCGGGGGCTCAGTGGAAGCACAAGGCAAAGGCAGAGGAGGAGGAAGAGGTCGCCAACACAGCCTTGGCACCGCCAGCACCTCAGAAGGCAGGGTTAGCATTGCCAAAATGTGGAAAAGCTTTGTCAGCAGCACGCCACAACAAACAGCACCACCAGCTGATAGGCAACGTCTTAGCAGGAGGCAGCTTTTCAGCAACATGGTGGAACAGTATGTGCGCACACGCCTACACGTACTGACTGATGGGTCTGCCCCATTCAACTTCTGGGTCTCCAAATTGGCCACATGGCCTGAGCTTGCCCTTTATGCCTTGGAGGTGCTGGCCTGCCCTGCAGCCAGTGTATTGTCTGAACGTGTGTTTAGCACGGCAGGGGGTGTTATCACAGACAAGTGCAGCCGCCTATCCACAGCCAACGTGGACAAGCTAACGTTTATTAAAATGAACCAGGCATGGATCCCACAAGACTTGTCTGTACCTTGTGCAGAATAGACATTTATACCGGCCTCACACAGCCAGTGTTATACTTAAATTAACTTATCCTTTTTTTTTTTTTTTTTTATAGAACATAAGTCTTTATTGGAATTTGTAACAGGAGAAACATGAAA
>BLSH010498750.1:744144-760158 GCA_018402905.1 Glandirana rugosa
GTCAGAGAGGTCGTACACGTTCCACCTCAAGTTGGAACACCCGTGCAGCGTATCCTCCACCACTCGCCCTTCCGGTTTCAAGGTGACGTCGCGTCTGTCCGCTCGTCGTCGTCCTACACTTGCGGCTTTCGCACGTGTCTGCCGGGCGTGAAAGACGTCGTCGAGACTGTATAGGCCCATCAAAAAATCTTTAAAGACGTGGTGGTTTAAGTCATGTACGCGGTCCGTCCCCTACACGCAGTTTGGCCGATCCGGGTCTCGACGATACTCTAAAGTGGGTTATAGCGTGTGGTGGTCCGGCCCGAACTCCGAGTTTGGGGGATAAACCCCACACTGTGCAGGAGCTGTGGACGGGCATTGAACAACAGACCGATGAGTGGTTGTTGCCACTGAGCCTCAAGCCCGGCCTGGTGGTGTGCGATATTGGGTGAAATCTCATAGCAGCTCTGGGCCTAGCCGGTTTGACGCACATCCCCTGCCTGGCGCATGTACTGAATTTGGTGGTGCAGAAATTTCTAAAAAACTACCCGGATATGTCAGAGCTGCTGCAGAAAGTGCGGGCCGTCTGTGCACGCTTTCGGCGTTCACATCCTGCTGCTGCTCGCCTGTCTGCGCTGCAGTGGAACTTTGGCCTTCCCGCTCACCACCTCCTATGCGACGTGCCCACAAGGTTGAACTCCACCTTGCACATGCTGGAGAGACTGTGCGAGCAGCAGCAGGCAATGGTGGAGTTTCAACTGCAGCATGCACGGGTCAGTCGCTCTGCGGAACAGCACCACTTCACCACCAACAAGTGGGCCTTCATGCGAGACCTGTGTACCATATTGCGGTGTTTTGAGTACTCCACAAACATGGCCAGTGCCGATAACGCTGTTCTCAGCGTTACTATCCCACTTCTATGTCTCCTTGAAAAAACACTTCGGGCGATGATGGAAGAGGATGTGGCACAGGAGGAGGAGGAAGAGGGGTAATTTCCACGGTTATCAGGCCAGTCATTCACAAGTGGCTCGGAGGGTGGGTTCCTGCACCAGCATAGGCCAGGTCAAAAATTTTCAAGCCAGGGGACAGTTCTGTAGGATGAGAAGGACGAGGATGATGAGGAGGAGGGGGAGGAAGAACCGTGTTCACAGCAGGGTGGCACCCAACGCAGCTCGCGGGCATCACTGGAGCATGGCTGGGGGGATACAGAGGACACAGATGTCATCTCGGCTTTGGATCAGGTACAAGACACCTAGAGCCTGTCTCCTGGAATCTCCTCCATGCTCTTGAAACTGTGCTGGGAGACACAGCAAACCTTCTGGCAATGGCATGTATTGATGTGCCATCCTGGAGGAGTTGGACTGCATGTGCAACCTCTATAGGGTCCAGGTATTGCCTCATGCTACCAGTAGTGACACTGATCCAAGCCAAATGCAAAACTAGTGAAAAACAATCAGAAAAGACGAGTAGGGGAAAAAATGTCAGTGGCCTCCACCTGTAAAACCATTCCTGTTTTGGAGGTGTGACAATATGCGAGGTGAAGTGGTAGATGGACGCTGCCTGTCACCTCGTATGTGTTCATGTGGACTGGATTAAGCAGAGTCCGGTCTGGATTTTACCAGCCACCATGGCAGGTCTGGTTCTGGTCTGGAGTTTGTGGTCCACTGGAGTCCACCAGCGGGTGGGCTTAAATAATCAGGAAGAGATCTCATTTGAGCTCTGGCCTGAACCTCAGAGAGGGATCTGAGGGAGCTCTGTGTCTGTTGGGACTTTAAAAGACAAGGTTTGCATTTTTGCTGATGTTTTGTGGGTGTCGGGGGCCAGCCCCACACCGCATAGTGAGGAAACGATACTGTCTAGTTTACCAATGAATGGCAAGGACTTATTTTTATGTTTTATTTTGTTTTACCTGCAAACCTTATTTATCAATAAACCTGGCAAGCCGCCAGATTGTAAGGAAAGTTGCCTGCATGCTGACCATTTTACCTCCGGAAAGCTGATCCCCACGAGTTAATCTCCAACAACGGGCATCTTTCCAAGATGGAGTAAATCTTGAAAACCCTGTTACAAACCAATGCAGCTCAGCGGGAAACAGATACCAGCCAGCTCGTCTCCGCAGCCTACCACAACTTTCTTGATGTCTTCGACAAGAAGAAAGCCGATACTCTGCCTCAGCACCGGTCCCACGACTGCCCCATCAAATTGCTTCCTGGAGTAGAGATTCCCTTTGGGCGCATCTTCCCATTATCCGAGGTTGAGTTGGAAGCTCTCAGGCAATATATTGATGAGAACCTAGCCAAGGGGTTCATCCGTCCCTCCTCCTCACCTGCCGGAGCAGGCATTTTCTTTGTTGAGAAGAAGGACCACTCCCTCCGGCTCTGTATTGACCATAGGGAGCTCAACAAGATCACAGTCAAGAACAGGTACCCTCTACCCCTCATTCCAGAGTTATTCCAGAGGTTCCAAGCAGCCTGAGTATTCACTAAGGTGGACTTGAGAGGGGCCTACAACCTGGTTCGCATTAGAGAAGGGGACGAATGGAAGTTGGCTTTCTGAACCCGCTTCGGTCATTTTGAATACCTTGTGATGACCTTTGGGTTATGTAACGCCCCTGCAACGTCCCAACATCTCGTGGATGATATCTTCAGAGAATACCTTGATCTGTTTCTGATTGTGTACCTGGATGACATTGTGATCTTCTCAACCTCACTTGAACTCCACCGGGACCATGTCAAGAAAGTACTAAACACCCTGCAAAGTCATAACTAAAGCAGAAAAGTGTGAATTCGAGAAGCAGTCCATCCAATTCTTAGGGCTCTTAATCTCCACTGAAGGAATTTCAATGGACCCCCAAAAGGTCTCAGCAATTCTTGAATGGCCTGCACCCTCTGATAGAAAGGGAGTCCAAAGATTTGTTGGTTTCACCAACTTTTACCAGAGGTTTATCAAAAGCTTCTCAACCATTATTTACCCAATTACCCAGCTTACTCGTCTTCATACCCATTTCCTCTGGAACCAGGAAGCTCAGGCAGCCTTTGAACGTCTGAAGACCTTGTTTACCTCCGCTCCAGTATTGCAACACCCGGACCCAGCACTCCCTTTCGTTCTTGAAGTAGACGCTTCAGAAATAGCTACAAGAGCTGTGCTCTCCCAACGTCGAGGCCCAAAGGCCTTGTTGCACCCAGTAGCCTTCTGTTCCAAAAAACTAAGTCAAACCGAAAAGAATTATGACGTAGGTGACAGAAAATTCCTGGCAATTAAATTGGCATTTGAAGAGTGGAGGTATCTGTTGGAGGGAGCTACTCACCTAGTCATCATCTTTACTGACCATAAGAACTTAGAATATTTGAGATCCGCTAAGTGCCTAAGGCCCCGGCAGGCCAGATGGACTTTATTTTTCTCAAGATTTAATTTCCACTTGACATATAGACCCAGATCTAAGAATGGAAAGGCAGATGCCCTATCCCGGATGTTCCCTGAACCTGCTGAACCTGCTCCCCCGAGCACCATTCTCTCTGCCCAAAATTTTTTGTTTATTCTGCCTAGCTTGAGATCAACTATTGAACAGGCCTCTTCATCTTGCCCTGAAACAGAGCATGCTTCACTAAGGAGACAGGACAGATTACTCTGGCATCAAGATAAGGTCTTCATACCCCAGGAGACAAGGCTTCTAGTTCTCAAGACGTTCCATGACCACCAATTAGCTGGCCACTTTGGACCCCGTAAAACTAGTGAGCTCATCCAAAAGTCTTTCTGGTGGCCCAACCTTGATTGAGACTGCAGAGCCTATGTTAGAACCTGCACGTGTGCATGTGCAGCAAAGACGACAAGGCTAAGCCCTGGGGACTATTGAGATCCTTAAATGTCCCTAACCGTCCATGGGAAATTATCTCCATGGACTTTATTGTGGATCTTCCGCCCTCTGAAGGATTCACTACCATCCTGGTGGTGGTAGATCGGCTGTCAAAGATGGCCCATTTCTTGCCCATGGTAGGCACACCTTCCGCTACAGAGACAGCTCACATATTCATCAAGGAGATTCTGAGACTCCATGGTCTGCCAAGCAAAATTGTCTCGGATCGAGGGGTACAATTTACCCCCAGATTCTGGAGAGCTCTTTGCAAAGCTCTGAGTGTGGAACTCTGCCTTTCTTCGGCCTATCACCCCCAAAGTAATGGGCAAACCGAGTGCACAAATCAAACCTTGGAGCAGTATCTATGTTGCTTCTCAGCCTTTTCCCAAGACAATTGGGCTTCCCTGCTTCCACTGACAGAGTTTGCCTACAACAACTCACTACACTCTGCTACTAACCAGTCCCCATTCTGGGCCAACTATGGATTCCACCCTTCTGCTCTACCAGAAACTATACCCGAATCAACAGTACCTGCTGTACAGGACAGACTTGCCTTCATACAACAGAATTACCAATCCCTCCAAGAATGTATGCAGAAGGCTCAGTCCAACTATAAGAGGTTCTTTGACAGGAAACAAAGTCGGGGATAAAGTATGGCTATCAACAGCCAACCTGAAGCTGCCTTGCCCTTCAAAGAAGTTGGGGCCAAGATACTGTATCTCACAAAAGTGAGTACACCCCTCACATTTTTGTAAATAGTTTATTCTCTCTATTCATGTGACAACACTGAAGAAATTACACTTTGCTGCAATGTAAAGTAGTGAGTGTATAGCTTGTATTACAAATGTAAATTTGCAGTCCCCTCAAAATAACTCAACACACAGCCATTGATGTCTAAACTGCTGGCAACAAAAGTGAGTACACCCTTAAGTGAAAATGTCCAACTTGGGCCCAATTAGCCATTGTCATGTGACTCGTTAGTGTTATAAGGTCTCAGGTGTGAATAGGGAGCAGGTGTGATAAATTTGGTGTTATCGCTTTCACTCTCTCATACTGATCACTGGAAGTTCAACATGGCACCTCATGGAAAAGAACTCTCTGAGGATCTGAAAAAAAGAATTGTTGCTCTACATGGCCTAGGCTATAAGAAGACCCTGAAAATGAGCTGCAGCACAGTGGCCAAGACCATACAGCGGTTTAACAGGACAGGTTCCACTCAGAATAGGCCTCGCCATGGTCAACCAAAGCAGTTGAGTGCACGTGCTCAGTGTCATATCCAGAGGTTGTCTTTGGGAAATAGATGTATGAGTGCTGCCAGCAATGCTGCAGAGGTTGACAAGGTGGGGGGTCAGCCTATCAGTGCTCAGTCCATACGCTGCACACTGCATCAAATTGGTCTGCATGGCTGCTGTCCCAGAAGGTAGCCTCTTCTAAAGATGATGCACAAGAAAGCCCGCAAACAATTTGCTGAAGACAAGCAGACTAAGGACATGGATTACTGAAACTACGTCCTGTGGGCTGATTGGACCAAGATAAACTTATTTGGTTCAGATGGTGTCAATCGTGTGTGACGGCAACCAGGTGAGGAGTACAAAGACAAGTGTATCCTGCCTACAGTCAAGCATGATAGTGGGAGTTTCATGGTCTTGGGCTGCATGAGTGCTGCCGGCACTGGGGAGCTACAGTTCATTGAGGGAACCATGAATGCCAACATGTACTGTGACATACTGAAGCAGAGCATGATCCCCTCCCTTTGAAGACTGGGCCGCAGGGCAGTATTCCAACATGATAACAACCACAAATACACCTCCAAGATGAACACTGCCTTGCTAAAAAAGCTGAGGGTAAAGGTGATGGACTGGCCAAGCATGTCTCCAGTCCTAAACCCTATTGAGCATCTGTGGGGCATCCTCAAACGGAAGGTGGAGGAGCGCAAGATCTTTAACATCCACCAGCTCCTTAATGTTGTCATGGAGGAGTGGAAGATGACTCCAGTGGCAACCTGTGAAGCTCTAGTGAACGCCATGCCCAAGAGGGTTAAGACAGTGTTGGAAAATATTGACACTTTGGCCCCAATTTGGACATTTTCAATTAGGGGTGTTGTCACAATCCTGGCGGTGGAGTCTGGTTCGTGCGGGGAACAACCTCTCTTACGGCCCTAGTTCCAGAACCCTTGGTAGAGCAGACAGGGAGCGCTGGAGCACAGGGGAGCACGAGGGCTGGATTCAGACACAGGTGATGGTAAGATGTCTTCCAGAGGTCTGCGCAAGACTGAGAGTAGTGCTTCAGGCCGGGTCAGTAACGTTCAGGCAAAACAGTGCAGAGGGATCAGACGGATGGATGGTCGGGTTCAGGCAGGGTCGTCAGCAGGCAGGCAGCGAGGTACAGAGGGATCAGGCAGAGAGAGTGGTCGTAGGCAAGCAGAGGTCGGTTCAGGCAGATAGCACGGATAATCAGGTCAAGCCGGGGTCACAGGAACAGGAAGTGCACAGGTATAGGTCTCTCAGGAACACAGATTTTCTGTAGATCAGACAGCACCTGCTACAGGGTGCAGGAAGCTTAAATAGGCTAATCGCCACCATGGGCACGCGCGGAACGGCCGTAAACTGCCATTTTCCTGACACTGCCCCCCCCAAGGGGCAGCCTCCGGATGCCTAACCGGGCACACTTGGCTGGGTTGTTTCTCCAGAAGATTTTAAGGCATTCCTCCGCGTGGATGTTGCTTTCTGGTTCCCAGGAATTCTCTTCTGGGCCGAAACCCCTCCATTTGATCAAATACTGGATGCCACTGCCCCTCTTCCTGCAATCTAGGACAGCCTCCACTTCAAATTCCTCTTCCCCGTTGACCAGCACTGGTTCTGGGGGGTCAGTGCCTCGGCCTTTAAAGGAATCAGGCACAACAGGTTTTAGCAGCGACACATGGAAGACCGGGTGGATTCTCAAGGTATTGGGGAGTTCAAATACATAGGCCACCCTATTAATCCTCCTCTTGACGGAGAACGGTCCAATGAACTTAGGCCCCAATTTTTTAGACGGGCAGGCCATTTTCAGATTGGTTGTTGCCAACCAGACTTGTTCACCGGGCTCCAGGTTCAGCTCCCCCCTTCTCTTCCTGTCAAATGTCTCCTTGTAACTTTCCTGGGCTTTGGCCATGGTTTCCTGTAATAGCTTAGTATTAAGCTCGAGAAATGTCACTGTGCTCTGTACAGCTGGCACCTGGCTTTCAGGGACGATGTTGGGAATGAAGGATGAGTGAAAGCCGTAGTTCACAAAGAATTGGGATTGCCCCGTGGCGGAATGAACCGTGTTATTGTACGCAAACTCGGCTAATGGTAACAAGGAAGCCCAATCGTCCTGTGCAAGGAGGAGAAACATTGCAGATATTGTTCCAAGGTCTGATTGGTCCTTTCAGTTTGACCGTTGGTCTGCAGGTGGTAGGCTGAAGAGAAAGAGAGTTCAATGCTCAGGGAGGCACACAACGACCTCCAGAACCTGGAGGTAAACTGGACTCCACGATCCGATACTATATTTGCGGGGAGTCCGTGGAGCCTGACGACTTCCCGGACAAAGACCTCTGCTGTCTCAGATGCATTTGGTGTGCCCTTCATTGGAAGGAAATGGGCCATCTTCATTAGCCTGCCGACTACTACGAAGATCGTGGAGTAACCTTCTGACAAGGGCAGTTCAACAATGAAGTCCATGGCAATCATTGCCCATGGTTTTTCAGGTATCGGGAGTGGGTTTAGCAGGCCCCAGGTTCTGGTCGTACTGTTTTTGTTCCTAGCACAGGTGGGGCAGGCGTTAACATATCTTTTACAGTCTCCGTCCGCCTGCGGCCACCAGAAGGACCGCTGCAACAGCTCCGACCTCTTTCGGGTACCAAAGTGCCCGGCCAGTTTGTGGTCGTGGCAGGCCTGGAGAACAGACACTTGTAGACCCTCAGGCACAAAGATCTTGTTGCCATGCCACAACAGTCCATCGTTTAGCATTAGCCTGTGGTCGGGAGGACTGGTGATCGTGACTAGAGATCGTCGGATCCTGGATAGCCGGTCTTCCAGGGTTAGCAGGAAGTTGCTGGGTTGAAGAATGGTGTCTGGTGGAATAGGACTTTCCGGGTCACAGAACATCCGAGACAGGGCGTCGGGTTTAGTATTTTTCATCCCGGGCCGGTATGTTAGGTGAAAGGAGAATCTAGAGAAGAAGAGTGCCCACCGGGCTTGGCGCGGTCTCTGTCTTTTTGCTGTCCTCAGGTACCCTAGATTTTTGTGGTCAGTATAAATGAGAATGGGGTGAGTAGCCCCTTCGAGCAGGTAGCGCCACTCCTCCAGTGCTGACTTAATGGCCAGTAACTCTCTGTCCCCCACGTCATAGTTCCTTTCTAGCACTGACAGCTTACGAGAAAAGAAGGCCACGGGGTGCAGTGATGCCTTGAGACCATGTCTCTGCGAAAGAACAGCTCCCACAGCATTTTCAGAGGCGTCCACTTCTATGACATATGGTAGGGTTGCATCCGGGTGCTTCAAGATAGGTGCGGAGGTAAACAATCTCTTAAGTTTCTCTAAAGCTGCCTGTGCCTCGCTAGACCACCTGAACCGGGTATTCTGCTTAGTAAGCTAGGCAATCAGTGAGATGATGGCTGAGAATCCTCTTATAAATTTTCTATAAAAGTTGGTAAATCCCACAAACCACTGGACTCCCTTCTTGTCCACCGGTACCGGCCACTCCAGGATAGCAGCCACTTTCTGGGGATCCATGGTAATTCCCTTGATGGATATGATTAATCCCAGGAAGGGGATGCTGGATTGCTCGAATTCGCACTTTTCCGCTTTGGCATAGAGCCCATGCTGGCGGAGGCGGCTTAATACTTTGGCCACATGTTGACGGTGTTCGTCCAAACTGCCAGAAAAAATCAAAATGACATCTAGGTAGACAATCAAAAACTGGTCTAGGTAGTCTCTAAAAATGTCGTTCACAAAGTGTTGGATCGTTGCGGGGGCGTTACAGAGCCCGAAGGGCATAACCAGGTACCCGTAGTGCCCGAACCGAGTACGGAAGGCTTCCACTCATCACCTTCCCTAATGCGGACCAGATTGTAGGCTCCCTGCAAGTCCAACTTGGTAAATATGGTGGCCGCTCCCAACCGCTGGAACAGTTCAGGTACCAGGGGGAGAGGGTAGCGGTTCTTCACCGTAATTTTGTTAAGTTTCCTGTAATCAATGCAGGGGCGCAGGGAATGATCTTTTTTCTCCACAAAGAACATTCCGACTCCTGCTGGGGATGTGGACGAACGGATAAACCCTTTAGGTCATCGTCAATGTAAGCCTTGAGGGCCACCAGTTCAAGCTCGGTAAGAGGAAAGATCCGTCCGAAGGGGACTTTCGCTCCGGGAAGGAGCTCGATGGGGCAGTCATAGGCCTGGTGAGGAGGAAGCTGGTCTGCGCCCTTCTTGCTGAATACATCCAAAAAGGTGTGGTACACGGGTGGAACAGCCTGGCGGGTTTCAGGGTCTGGGTCAGAGTCCAGGCATAGCAGGGTTGGGGCCATTTCAGTGCCTGTTTGTAGGCAGTGCTGCGCACAATAAAGTGACTGGAACCGGACTGTGCCTGTGCTCCAATTTATGCCGTAGTTGTACTCCTGTAGCCATGGGAGGCCCAAAATAATAGGAAAAAGAGGGGAGGAAATGACATACAGGCGTAGGAGTTCTTGATGCCCGCTGGGTGTGCTGACCGGCAGCGGGATAGTCTCGTGGGTAACGAGTCCGGAGCTGATGGCAGATCCATCAGCCAGGTGCACCAACATCCGATGTGCCTTGGGTTGGAGTGGGATCCGGTGCTGGGCAGCAAATGTCCTATCCAGAAAACAGCTGCAGGCTCCGGAGTCTATGATGGCCTGAACTGGTATATTCCCTTCTACAAGCTGCAGGGAAATGGGTAGAGCCAAGTGAGTCCCCCTGTGTGGGGGTGCGGGCAAGGCACTGGGTGCAACTGTAGGGCGCTTGTGCAGCTTGACAGGGCAGGTTCTGACATAATGTCCGGGTTCACCGCAATAGAGGCACCGATTGTCATTCCTGTGGCGTTGTCTCTCTTTGTGAGAAAAAGAGGGACGGAGGAGTCAGAGTTGTGCTGGGGCCTTGGATCGCTCGGCCCTGCGCTCCCCTGGAAACGCCGGTCGAGCTGAATGGCCAGGTTAACAAGGGCGTCCAATGGACTGGGAGACCCCACTCGGGCCAATTCGTCCTTTAGAGCCTCTGACAGTCCCAAACAAAACTGATGACAGAGAGCTGCGTCATTCCAGTTCATGTCAGCGCTCCAGCGCCGAAACTCATTGGCATAGTCTTCTGCCGTTCATTGGCCCTGCTGGAGAGTGTGGAGGGCAGCTTACTGCTTTGGCCAAAGCAGCTAGATGGGGGTCCTTGTACAGCTGGGCCATGGCATGGAAGAACTGGGTCAGGCTCGACACCGCTGCTGCTTTTTGCTCCAGGAGACAGTGAGCCCAGGCCTGGGGGTCTCAGAGCAGCAGGGAAATCACAAAGCCCACCTTGGTGGTTTCCAAGGAGAAGGTGTGGGGCTGAAGCGAAAAATAGAGTTCACAGGTGGTACTGAATGCCCGAAACTTCCTGCGGTCCCCTGAGAAGCGTTCGGGCATGGGAACCCGTGGTTCGGGTGATGGGACCACAGCAGCAGGTACAGTCTCTAGAGCCAGGAGTGCAGCGAGTTCTTGTACTTGCTCCTCAAGCTGCGCATAGCCCTTCTGTAGGCCCTTCACGGCTTGTGTGAGGCCGGATAGGTGCTGGCAAAGTTCATCCATGACTCTGTCATGGCTGTCTGATACTGTCACAATCGTGGCGGTGGAGTCTGGTTCGTGCGGGGAACAATCTCTCTTATGGCCCTGGTTCCAGAACCCCTGGTAGAGCAGACAGGGAGAGCTGGAGCACAGGGGAGCACGAGGGCTGGATTCAGACACAGGTGATGGTAAGATGTCTTCCAGAGGTCCATGCAAGACTGAGAGTAGTGGTTCAGGCCGGGTCAGCAACGTTCAGGCAAAACAGTGCAGAGGGATCAGACGGATGGATGTTCAGGTTCAGGCAGGTCGTCAGCGGGAAGTCAGCGAGGTATAGAGGGATCAGGCAGAGAGAGTGGTTGTAGGCAAGCAGAGGTCGGTTCAGGCAGATAGCACGGATAATCAGGTCAAGCCGGGGTCACAGGAACAGGAAGTGCACAGGTACAGGTCTCTCGGGAACACGGATTTGCTGTAGATCAGACAGCACCTGCTACAGGGTGCAGGAAGCTTAAATAGGCTAATTGGCGCCATTGGTGCACACACGGTGCGGCCAGAAACTGCCATTTTCCTGGCAGGTGTACTCACTTTTGTTGCCAACGGTTTAGACATTAATGGATGTGTGTTGAGTTTTTTTGAGGGGACAGCAAAATTACACTGTTATGCAAGCTGTACACTCACTACTTCACATTGTAGCAAAGTGTCATTTCTTCAGTGTTGTCACGTGAAAAGATATAATAAAATATTTACAAAAATGTGAGAGGTGTACTCACTTTTGTGAAATACTGTATATTGGTCCTTTTCCAGTTAAGCGTGAAATAAACCCAGTGGCCTTCGAATTATCTCTGCCCGATTCCTACAAAATTCACCCAGTCTTTTACGCATCTCTCCTCAAGCCAGCCATTCCAGATCCTTTTCCAGGTAGAGTGGAACCACCTCCGCCACCGGTAACTGTTGAAGGGGAAACTGAATACGAGGGGAAACCTGTTCTGGATTGCAGAAAATGAGGTAGGCAGATCCAATACCTGATAAAGTGGAAAGGATATCCACCCGAAGAAAGCTCCTGGGAACCCGAAGCCAATGTACATGCTCCTAGACTCCTCCAAGAATTTTGGGCCAAATACCCAGAAAGAATTGCCCATCGGGGGGGGGGGCACTGTCTGGGCGCTGACAGCAGGAGAAAGACTCTAGGACCCAGCACCTGTCTGTCAGGACACCAACAACAGGAGAAGGGCTCTAGGACCCAGTGTCTCCACCAGCACATCACATGGGCCTTTATAAGGAAGTGGATCAGTGTTTGAAGTTGCTGATTGATCTCAGCTTGTTACCTGTGTTTCCTTGTTCTTGTGTTCCCTTGGTTCTGACCCGGCTTGTTCCAGATCTGTCTGCCTGTCTTCAGTCCTTGACCCTGGCTTGTCTCATGGATATCCTCTGCCTGCTTCTCGTGTTTGAACCCGACTTCCACCTGACTTCGCCTGCTCTGCCTCCCACCTGGTTGCGATCTCGGCTTGTGTTGACTACTGTACTCCACGGACTTGTCACACCTCACAGGCGCCACCTGCCTGCAGACTCTGTTCATCACATCAGCAGTATTCCGGAGTCTTTCTGCAAGCAACTCCACAGGCAAGCTGTGCTACTTTGTGCCCGACTCCTCCTGTCTCACCTCCAGGGGAGTCTGGAACTTAGCTGCAAAGGAAGCCCTCTCTCCATTGGCCTCCAGCACCCTCTACCTGACACAATCCAAAAATGGCCCCAACCGGTGAATAAAAAACAGGTTTGTGCCTTCCTGGGGATTACAGGGTATTAGACAGTTCACCCCCGACTTTTCCACCATTGCCGTCCCTCTGACCGATATGACGAGGGGAAGAGAGTCGGGCATGGTTAAGTGGAATCCCAAAGCCGAGAAGGCATTCCAGAAGTTGAAACAGGCCCTTTGTGTACAACCGGTGCTCATGACCCCGGACTTCACAAAGGAGTTTGTTGTACAAACGGATACCTCTGAGGTGGGACTAGGCACTGTTCTGTCCCAGATCAGAGACGGTGAGGAGCACCCGGTTGTCTACTTAAGCAGGAAGCTTAACAGGCATGAGAGGAACTATGCCATTGTGGAGAAGGAATGCCTGGCTATCAAGTGGTCCTTAGAGGTGCTGAAGTACTACCTTTTAGGTAGGTCATTTAGGCTAGTCACCGATCATGCCCCACTGAAGTGGATGTGTGACAACAGGGAGAAAAATAGTCGGGTGACTAGGTGGTTCCTGGCCCTACAGCCATTTAAGTTCACAGTGGAACACCGGGCGGGAAGTCTCCAGAACAATGAGGATGCCCTCTCCCGGATCCACTGTATGGTTGGGACAGTTGTTCAGCCACAGGGGCTTGAGTAGAGGGGGAGGATATGTGACAATATGCAAGGAGAAGTGGTAGACGGACGCTACCTGTCGCCTCGTATGCGTTCATGTGGACTGGATTAAGCGGAAGTCCGATTTTACCAGCCACCATGGCAGGTCCGGAGTTGGTGGTCCACTGGAGTCCACCAGCAGGTGGACTTAAATAATTAGTAAGAGATCTCACTTGAGCTCTAGCCTGAACCTCAGAGAAGGATCTGAGGGAGCTCTGTGTCTGTTGGGACTTTAAAAGACAAGGTTTGCATTTTTTCTGATGCTTTGTGGGTGTCGGGGGCCAGCCCCACAAAGCATAGTGAGGAAACTATACTGTCTAGTTTAGCGCCGGACGGCAAGGACTATTTTCCTCCGGAAAGCTGATCTCCCACAGAGATCAACTCATTGTTGCACCTGTTGTTAATTTCATTAAAGTGGATGTAAACCCGATTCAATAAATTTCTTTATTTTTTTGAACAGTGTATGTGTTGCATGAGATTTACAGAGATCTTACTAATTACAAATCAGAGGGGAACGTTGTTGAAATGTATGTGAAGCCATGAGTTGACTTAAATAGAGACTCAAAGACAGGCACCAATAACTCAGAAACCACTCTAATTATAGAAAAAAAAAAACACTGTTAAAGCTGAACTCCGCTCACAAAGTCTTTCATGTGTTGCAACCTTTACTAAGACCCCTTTCACACTGGGACCGCCCGAGCGTTAGCTGCGCTTTATCGCTCTTTATAGCGGCGCTAGGGCACCGATATACGGGCAGCGGCGATGCACTTTTACCCCCCCCCACAAGGGGTTAAACGGGGTTAAAAGTGTTTTCAATGGGCAGGAATGGTATAGGAGTGGTGAACACACCGCTCCCACACCGCTGCAAATGCGGCTTGCAGGACTTTTTTACCGTCCTGCAAGCGCACCACCCCAGGGTGAAAGCACTGGGGCTTTCACACTGGGGTGTATTGGGGGGAGTTTGTCAGGCGCTTTTTAGTCACTATTTTTAGCGCAAAAGCTCCTGAAAAACGCCTTGGTGTGAAAGGGGTGTTAGGTAGTGTGCTAAAGGTTAGGATTTTTGTTAGGTTAGGTAAATTTGGGCAGGCCTAGCTGGCAGCTAGAAAGGAGAAAGAGAGACACTCTGAGATGGGTGTAGAGCAGGGGTAGGCAACTTGGGGCCCTCCAGCTGTTGCAGAACTACAAGTCCCATCATGCCTTTGGGAGTAATTGCAACTGCCAGCCTTGCAATGCTTCATGGGAAATGTAGTTCCACAACAGCTGGAGGGCTACTGGTTGCCTACCCCTGGTGTAGAGTCAGTAAGGACTGTGCTGTCATGAGCAGTGGAGTTTGGGCAGCTGCGGCCAGGATGGCTGGCAGGGCCTGAAGAGGACTGACTAGGATCTCTTTAATTCACACAGCCTTTTCTTGCTACTACCCGCGGTCCCTGTTTGCAAGAGGCATTTCTTCAAGACCTGGCTGGAACTAGAGTCAGGCCTAACCATGTGCTAGCTGTGCCTGAGGAGAAGTGATGTGCTGGAGAGAGTAAGGAGATAACAGTCTGCAAGCAAGTTTTGAGCAGGAGGAGTGTGAAGATGTGCAGGGAATGTACATAGTTCTGTCCCAAAAGCAAATATTTCAGCTTAAATTCTGGGCATCTCATAAATTTCCAACCCCATCCAAGTTTAAAACACAAAAACACAGTTACGGACCGTTCATTAACTCTGTGTGCTTGATAAGGTGAATACCGGGCTGGGCAGGGTGACAGGTGGACCACAACATCCAGAAACCCCTACGGGGGTACTGCTACACATGTGAATATCTTCCTTATTAGCCACGAGTGGTGGCCCCTGGGAGTTGGATGAGAAGGCTGAGACAGTCTGAGAGGAGAGGGAGCAGTCTGTAGAAGTCAGGAGAAGCCAACCAAGAGGAAGGAGAGCCATGAGACCACAGGATAGACCGGATGGGTCTGGAAGATGGATGGGCTGGGAGTAGTAGTTCATCCAAGGCACAGCTAGCACCAACGTACTTAGCTACACAACAGAGGGTCCATGGTTTCAGGGAAGGAAACCTGCGATTCTTACCCACAAAGGGTGGTTCTGAGGCCTTGCCAGGCCTCACCATGTGCTAGCTGTGGTGAAGAGGAGGTGTCATGGAGGTCTGATAAATTTCCTTTCGGACCAGGGAACAAGTGTAATGGTCAGCAAGTAGTTTGCTGGAGAGAGGAAAGGAGAAGAGTAACGGTCAGCAAGTAGTGTGCTGGAGGAGAAGTGTATATACTGGAGGTGTATATAGGAGGTCCTGTGTTCAATTACCGGGCATCCCACAGTCATCCCTAATCCCTATTCAAGTTCAAACCCCTAAATAAAACAACAAAGTACTGGTCTGTTCAGTGACTCCGAGTGTGTGAAATCGTGTGACTGAGGGCAGGAGACAGGTGAACCACAACTATCAGCCACTCTTGAGGAAGTACATGGCTACATGTATTAGGGGAATAAACTTGGATGGGGTAGGGATAACTGTGGGATGCCCAGAGAATTCAGAAACTGGACTGTCTATATACACCTCTGTATATACACTCCTTCTCTGTATATACAACCCTTCTCTGCACATGGAGGAGCTTGAGAAAAAAGTAATTGTTTTATCTGAGGCTGCTCACCAGGCAAGAGTTGTGGATAAGGCTCCTAAAAGGAGAAGTCATCTTCTTATTGGTGATTCAATTGTAAGAGGTGTTGCTATAGGAAATCATGTGGAAGTGTCAAAGGAAGTTAGGTGTTTGCCTGGTGCTACTGTTAGGAGAGATAAGGGGTGCATTGTAAGAATTGTCAAAAAAGCTAGCGAAGAGTGCAATGTTGATGTTGTTGTGCACCTTGGCACAAATGATTTGTCCCAGAATGATGTGCATTCTGTGCAGAAGGATTTTCAGAATTTGGGCCAGGATCTTCAACAGTTAGGGTGTACTGTTACATTTTCAGAGGTCTTACCTGTGCATAATGGACAACACAAGAAAGTACTTCGGATAGCAGAGTT
>BLSH010498750.1:763100-775368 GCA_018402905.1 Glandirana rugosa
ATCAGGTAGCTCAGACGGGGAAAAATAAATAAATAAAAAATATATAAAAAAAAAAAATGTAATTGGAACAACAGACTGATATCTAAATACAAATAGGGAAAACATATCAAGAGCGACTTCAGGAACTTAATATGTACAGTCTGGAGGAAAGAAGGGAGAGGGGAGACATGATTGAAACCTTTAAATACGTCAAGGGGGTGAATAAGGTTAAGGAGGGCAGTCTTTTCAATATGAAACCAAAATCAAGAACACGGGGACCTCAAACTAACTGGGGGGAAGTTCAAAACTAATCTTAGAAAGTATTATTTTACTGAAAGGGTGGTTGATGATTGGAATAAACTACCAACAGAGGTTGTGAGACAGTTAACAGTAAATGGCTTCAAACATGCTTGGGATAAACATAAATCTATAGTCAGACAACAAGGTTAATGTAAAAAAAAAAAATATATAAAAAATAAATAAATAAAAAGGGGCAGACTCGATGGACTACTCAGTCTTTTTCTGCCGTCACTTTTCTATGTTTCTATGTTTCTATGTTTCTTCCTCCAGCACTGACACTTGTTGACCGTTACACTCCTTCACTTCTCTAGTGCACAACACTTGCATCTTCACGGTGAGGCCTGAAGGGATATTTATCAGACCTTCATTACCTCTTCCTCCACCCTAGCTAGCACATGGTGAGGCCTGCATCGCTGATGGCAAGGCCTCCGGACCGCCCATTACAGGCAAAGGCCACGGGCCCTCAAAGTGTAGCTGAGTACAAATGTGCTAGCAGGGCTTGATGGACTACTGCTTCCAGCCCTTCCTCTTCCAGGCCACTCTGGCCTACTCCACTGCCCAGTGAAACCGCTCTCCTGACTGGCTCCTCTGACCTCCACAGACTGTCCACAGTTTCCACCCAGCCTGCTCCAGTCCTCTTCTCCAGCTCCCAGGGTCTGTCACTTACTGACACCGGTGGATCCTTTAAAGAGTCTTTCTTGTAGCCTCTATGTTGCTCTTCTGCTCCCTTGTGCTGCTCCAGGATCTCTCTCTCCTCCTGGCTGCACCCGAGCTCCCAGGCCTCAAGGTCACCCCCCCAGACTGGGGGCTCCCAGGTGAGGTCTCCACAACCTCTGCTACATCTCCACTGTTCCACCCGAACGTCTCCTCCCCCAGCTGGGCAGACCACAGTATTTAAGGAGGCCTGACCCTGCCAATCCAGGTTGGGGACTGGTCAGGGCTCCTTAACATACCTCAAAAAGTCCCACCTCCTCTTCCATCCCCTTTTCCAGAACCCTCTGGACCCAAAAGGGAGGGGAAACCAAGGGGTGTTCCTTCCTGCAGTATTTAGCTCTTCTTGGGCCACTCCCCTGCCCAAATCAAAACATTCATGCCTGCAGAAAAGTCGGGCCTGACTAAATTTGCCTCTCGTAGCAAAAATCTATCACCTAAGCACCTATTCACTATGGTAGCGCTACACTACTTTGAGTGCACCAAAGACCTCTGCGAACTTAGATATTATCTTGTATAAGTAGTAATAAGATTATCAATGTGTACCTAGCCTGTGCAGAGAGTAGAGCTGTAGGCCCCACCCACTACAGGCTGCCTGTACAAAACTACAGAAGGGGTGGAGACAAGACCAGTCACCCTGCACATGGAGAGAGAGCAGCAGTGAGCGGTCTTTATTACAGAATGCTCCCGCAATGTTTCCCCTCCTGTAAATGCTGAGAACTTGAAACCCACCACTACAGTGCTGGAGTGCATTCTCACTACATTTTGGTTTACACCAGTGTGCTCCAAATTTCGGCCTGGGGGCCAGATGTGGCCTTTTGCTTGCTTTTATCTGGCCCTTGAGGCACCATTTCATTCACTGACACCAACCCAAAGGCACAATTCCTTTCAATGACACCAATGATGGGGCACAATTCCTACCAATGACACCAACAATGGGGCACAATGACACCAATGATGAGGCACAATTCCTCTCACTGACACCAAAGGTGGGACATTATTTACTCCAACTGATGCTGGGACATTTTGTACTCCCGATGACCACAGTCTGGCCCCCTAAAGTTTAAAGATCAGTAAACTGGCCCTTTGTTTAACCACTTAAGGACTGGAAGGATTTCCCAGACCAGAGCACTTTCTGCGATTCGGCACTCCGTCTTTTTAACTGACAATTGCGTGGTCGTTCAACGCTGTACCCAAACAAAATTTGCGTCCTTTTTTCCCCACAAATAGAGCTTTCTTTTGGTGGTATTTGATCACCTCTGCATCACTTCTGATCACCGCTATAAGCCAAAAAGTGTGACAATTTTGCAAAAAACAAAACAAAACAATATTTCTTACTTTTTTGCTAAAATACATATCCCAAAAAAAAATAAAAAAGCAAATTTATTCATTGGTTTTGGCCGATTTATATTCTATATTCTTGATTGGTTTGCGCAAAAGTTGCCGCGTTTACAAACCATGAGAATTCATTTCTGGCGTCTTTACAATTTTTTTTTTACTAGTAATGGCGGCAATCTGCGATTTTTATCGGGACTCTGACATTGCAGCGGACATGTTGGGCATTTTTCACACTTTTTTGGGACCAATGACATTTATACAGCGATCATAAATTTAAATATCCACTGATTACTGTATAAATGTCATTGGCAGGGAAGGGGTTAACCTGCAGGGGGTGATCTAGGGGTTAACTGTGTTCCCTAGGCGTGTTCTAACTGTGAGGGGGCTGGGCTGCCAGGGGCATAAGAGATCTAACTGATCCCAGTGACAGGGATCAGGAGATCTCTCATATGCTGCCTGACAAAGCGGGGACCGCCGTGTTTACATCAGCAGTTCCCCGTTTTTCTTCTCTGCTAGGCAATTGCAGTTCGCCGGCGGATATCGAGTCCGCTCAAGCCACGGCCACACTTCTACAGAGTGCGGCGGGCACGAGAGCGAGCTAGCGGTGGCGCTCTTCTGCCCGCTACAACGCATGTGCAAGCCGACGTTTATTCGCGGGATGCTGCCGCTTCGCGGGATTCGCGGGATGCTGCCACTCTGCAGCAGTAAATGTACGTGAGTCAGTCGGGAACCGGTTAAGATGGGACATTATTTACTCCAACTGATCCTGGGACATTTTGTACTCCCGATGACCACAGTCTGGCCCCCTAAAGTTCAAAGATCAGTAAACTGGCCCTTTGTTTAGAAAGTTTGGAGACCCCTGGTGTACACCATGGGTGCTCAACCTGTGGCCCTCCAGCTGTTGTGGAACTACAAGTCCTATGAGGCATTGCAAGGCTTTCAGTTAAAGTGGAGTTCCACCCAAACGTGGAGCTTATTTGCTTCCTCCCCCCTCCGGTGCCACATTTAGCACCTTTCAGGGGGGAGGGGGGGAACGGGTACCTGGTTTTGACAGGTCCCTGTCTCCACTTCCAGGAGACGGCGCCGTGGCGCTGTCCCTCGGAAGTCCGGCCCCCCTCCTCCACCACCGAGCCAATTAGAAAGCACAGTGCACTTTATGCATGCCCAGTAGGGAACCGTCTGTGAAGCCTGAAGGCTTCACTGTAGCTTTCCCTTAGTGGAAAAGGCGGCGCCAGCAGCAGCACCCGACAGCCGATCCAAAGATCAGCTGGGGTGCTGACATCGTGGGCTCCTTGGACAAGTAAGTGTCCATATATTAAAAGTCAGCAGCTACAGTATTTGTAGCTGCTGACTTTAATTTTTTTTTTTCCCCCAGGCTGGAACACCTCTTTAAACAAGCATGACTCCTAAAGGCAGAGGCATGATGGGACTTGTAGTCCACAACAGCTGGAGAGCCACAGGTTGAGCACCCATGGTGTACAGTTTAGGCTGAAAGAGATGGGCTAAGTCCCCCACATTTATTAAATAAAATAATAAATACACCCATATTGATTAATTTAAAAATGTGCATTTATTATTCTTTTGCATTGGAGCCCTGCAAAGCATTACCACCATGATCAGCGGGATTTTGGGGATGGTTGGCTGCAAGCTCTAACAATGTTGCATGTTACACCCTAAATATGGGTGTAACATGGAGCATGGTCAGAAAGGTGTGAAGCACTCTCCTAGTGCAGGATGCTAGGTACATTTTGTTATTTGCTCCTTCTGTAAGCAAGGGAGCAGTGATTGTTTGTCCTGGTCTGTGTTAGGCTTTCATAGGCTGGGAGTATGATTCCTTCCTCCTGCCTCTGGAAGAGCTCAGGGAGGGAGATGCAAATAACCAGCCTGAATATTTATTGTGCTGCAGCCAATCCCATGAGAGGAGTGTCCAGTAGGGGACTGGAAAGGTGATAAATAGTCTGAAGCGCTGGAGAGCTAAGTTCTTTCTCCAATGGAGGGGATGTTGCCTTCAGGCAGCCCATGGACTATTATTTAATTATTTTATATTTATTTAATTATTGGTGACCGAAAACCACCAAGTAATAAAAGTTGATAAAAATGAATAAATAAAAATCTTGCTGCCATCCATAAAGTGTGAAAAACACTGACAATGGTCATGTGAAATATAGGGGGCGCTAGTGATTGCCAATAAAATTCACCCAATAAACTAAATATATAGATCATGTGCTTAAATAAATATAAAAATTAAATTTCACGAATATATAAACAACCAATTCATAAAATATGTTATCTAGACAAATATGAACAAAAAATGTAAACAATAACAATTGCAAATGTATGTGATATAAAGTCCTTCTGATTATACATAAACATATAAACAGTGACATAAAAAACAGTGAATCTCACCATGATTGTTCAAAAGGCAATCAAGAAAAAAAACAAAAAAACAAATAAATTCTATAGAATACAACCAATTTGAGTCTACCTTTCCGCACCATGCTATAACACCCAGTGGTTAGTGTGTACGCTAAACACTCACCAGACCGCCAGTGACCACTTAGTTAAAAGTAGCCAATGTACGCTTGATTTCACTCCTCGTGTATCCAGGGAAAACCAGCTCTAGTTGATATAAGCTTCTCCTCCCATACATCTCTCACATGTACCAGATTCGCTCAGAAAAAGAAAGGTTTCTCATAGCATAGCAAATTTATTGAAATTAAGGGACATCAAACACCAACAACAGATAGATGGCCCTTCATATAATATGGTGAACAATTCGCACTAATACAGACCGCAAGTTTGTCTAGGAACTCGCACCACCGCTCAGCCGGAACCAGGACTCGGCGTGCGTTCCAATTACTGGAAATTACATGGTTGGAAGTGATATGTCGGAAGCTCCGTCTCTACGCGTTTCGTCATAATGACGTCTTCAGGAAGCAGCCCTATATTTCACAAGCCCATGGACTATGCAGCTGTTTAGAGGCCTCAAGGTTGAGGACCTGGATGGACCTTGTTAGAAGCTGATTGCAGGACCTCACCACAATGGATCTGGTCTGGAGAAGGACCAATTTATCTATCTATCTATCTATCTATCTATCTATCTATCTATCTATCTATCTATCTATCTATCTATCTATCTCCCCTTTATCTACTCTGCATGTTTTATTTGAAAAATCTACCTAAAAGCCTTTCTAAGTGTGTGGTCAGGGTCCCAGGCAGGTGGGGTTCCAGGTATTCTATCTTCTGGTGCAATGTTAATAGGACTCTGCATACAGTATCCATGTAGCACTCTGACGATATGGATCCTGCTCACTGGCTGTCAGAAGACTCCATTGGGCGAGGTTCTTGCAAGGTCCAAAAAACTTCCAGAAGCAGTATTATGATGGCATTATCTAAGGGGCAGCAACAGGACTGGTCAGTGGGCTTGCACTGCTCATCACTACAGGAAGAGTCACCATGGTGGGGTCACGTGATGGTGGACTTTGGTGAACTGGCTGAAATTCAAGCTCTGAGCTGTAATATAATGTTTATTATGTATTGGATAGTAGCACATTGATGGAAGTATTGATTAATATTTCATTCCTATTTTATCTATAATAATGTATACAATTTATTAATAATATATCATATTATTACTTTTTTGCTCATTGGTAGGAGTTGCTCTTCATGCATTCTCAACAGAAAATAAAAATCGAAATGCATCATTTAAATAAAACATTTTTGAGTTTTATTCATTAGGACATATAAGCATTTATACAGTGAAATATAAATGTGATTTTTTTTAAAATCAAGCATTACAACTTTTACATGACATACAACTTATTGTAAAGTGCAACATACATATTATACAATTTACATATTTGCAGCACGGTTTTATTTGCTGAAGTAAGACTCATGCTTGCAAAAAAAAAAAGAAAAACCACAAACAAACTGGTAAATATACAAAGCAGTCAGCCTTCCTTATCAGAAAGAACTCCATTCTGCTCTATTTCTATCTCTATTGGAACAAGCAGTGCTTCTGTATCTAACGTATAAGGGCCCATTCACATTTGTGCGCTGTGGCAATGTGCGCTACCACAACGCATGGCAACCCACTTGCTGTATTTGTGGCACGGTGCCATTTCCAATGCATTGTACAGTAGAGCCCAATGCACAACTCACTGCAGTGCATCTATTGTGCTGTGTTGGCAGCCTGTTTTTACCACCCCCTGGTCACCCATGTGAAAGAGCTCTAACAGTAAACTTTAAACAACTATAAAAGGCAAAAAAAAAAAACAGTGCTGTAATCATTAGTAAATCATTACATTTATTTTTTATGCAAGCAGTGTTAGTACCTGAATGTGAACTAGTATCCACTTCTTGGAGTCTGCATACAGCAGGGCTGGAGTGTGGAAGGGAGAAGCAGCACAATGGGACAATCAGTTCATGTACAAGAAGCGTGCTGATAGGAGGAGAAAGCAGAGTGACAGAGAGATGAGCTCATCACTGTGCTGCTTCTCCTGTCGCTGTCCAATGTTAGGCCGAGGGCGGGTCAAGGGGAAGAGGGTTAAATGATGCTGGCCATCACACTGAGTGTGCTG
This sequence comes from Glandirana rugosa, assembly GCA_018402905.1. Classification (NCBI taxonomy): domain Eukaryota; kingdom Metazoa; phylum Chordata; class Amphibia; order Anura; family Ranidae; genus Glandirana; species Glandirana rugosa. Next base: position 770,009 of record BLSH010498750.1, read on the forward strand.
AGTGTGTCACTATAACCAGATTAAACTTCAGCAGTAAACAAATGTGTTTTTAAAGCCAAAACCTAACTTTTTTCATGACTGTATCCCCAATGATAGAGATCTCAGTGACAACTATCATTCGGACAAGAAGGTAGGGTAAAGCTGTCCAATAGCACAACAGAAATAAAAAACAATTCAAACCTTTTTCCTCGCTATCCAAAAAAAAAAAAAAGGAAAAAAAAATTGGCTTAAAGTGTTACCAAACCCACAACAGTAAAATCAGTCTGTATATGCAGTAAAGCATACTTGTTATACTCACTGTGGAAGTTAAGGGATTAACCCTCTGCATTGTATAAAAAGGCTGTTTGATCCTGTCTTCTCTGATTCTCCCCTTCTTCCACAGTCCCCAATCCATCTCCTGATAGTACAGAGCCTTGGGGGCACTCTGCACATGCCCAATTTGGTGTGTAGTGCTAGAGAGTTTTTTTTTTTTTGCTTGGGAGGGTTCCTGTGATCAACACAGACCAGGCCAATCAACCCTGACCAGACAGAGGGTCGGGGGTCATGCAGCCTCATAGGACAGTCAGTGCAGAATGAAAACTCCTCCTACAAGCTTTAACCAGACACTAATAGAAGTCACAAGACTGCTATATAATGCTGATGAGAAAAGGTATTTAGCAGTTTATATTTACTAAAATAATTGCATTTCCATGTTCTGTGCACTGTGGGAGACCAGATATAGTGAATGCAGGGTCCTGGGTTTATTAACACGTTAGGTTCTATTTTATGTGTTCACAAAATATGTATTGTTGAATGTTATGTTTTGTTGAGTAAACCTTTAAAAAGCTAACTTTATGCTTGTAAATTGCAAAAACTGGCCAGCAGAGGGTACTGCAGACTAAGGTACCGCAGAACAGACCGTCATATGCGTATCGGACATGTCAGCATTTAACACCTACAAAGATATACAAAAAAATACTATATAAATATCAATCTGTTGAACGCCCTGCTCCTATTTTTCAGTAAAAATATAGTGTCCATTGCAAAAAAATTATTTTATTTTTCTTCTGGCGTATGTAAAAAAAATAAATAGAAATAATTAGATTACGCTTTTCGTTTATACTAGAGACCTGGAAATGCCCAGTGCTATCATGTAAAGGATGGACTATCCATGTAAAAAGATACCTCTTGCCTGGCCTTCAGGACTCGTTCACACAACGTCTGCTGCGCTGCGGTGATATGCATGAATGCAAGTTCACATATAAGTTTTCTATGTGCCGATTCACCCCATATTGCTGCATTGGGGTGGGCTGCGGTGCTAAATGAAGCCCCTGTGGGTGAACTGGCAAATGGTCCCTTCCGTTAAACTATACCCCAATTGCTGGACTTGAACCCCCATCCCCCCCCCAGAATTCCGGAGGCATGCACCCCAACTTGCACCTAAACAAGCCCCACACCCCACCTATGTAAGTGCTCTTTCACGGGGGTGGCCCGGGGGCAGTAAAAACAGGCGGACGAGCCACATTTTTTCTTCCCCCCTGACTGCCCACTGGAATTCAGCTTGATTGGCATGGTCCTGCAATGTAAAATTGAGAAAAAATATATAAAGCAAAAAAATTGTCCGAAACTGAAAATGCCTGCCAGCCATTTCAATACAGTCCTCTGAAAAGGCATCCAACGTGGATCCCTTTTCAGAGGACTGTAAGGAATGCTGCCAGTCTGAAAGAGACCTAACAGCACCCACTGCCTGGCTAACTTACTGCCACGTGAGAAAAATGGGGGCATGGCAATTTGTATACACATATTGACTTTCTGAAAGTCAGTATTTGCATAGTAACCCCTGCAGGGTCCAGCAGGAGTTGAGCAAAGGACAGGTTCATGCTAGAAAGGCCGATTTTGTTAGAAAGAATGTAAGCTCAAAGTTTCCTAAAGTATCATAAACATTTTATTTTTTTCTTTACTTTTAGGTAAAGTTTTCACCTTGTTTTCATCCGTATTTGGATGTCAGTGCTTCTGATCTCCCGCAGCCTCTTCCATTAGCAAAAGAAGGGGGCTTCATGATGGTGACAAGCGCAGAGCATTCCATCGGCAAGCTTATCATCGCCACTCAAAGGGCTTATTATAGGGTGACCACCAGGGCCGGGACAAGGGGTGGACAGGAGGGGCCCTGGGCATAATGGTTTAAAAATTGTATTTTTATTGTGAACTTTAAAAGTTAAAGATGTTTTAAAGTTTACAATAAATCTCAAATAAGTTGTTTAAAAAGTCATAATACATAAAATCCCAGTCCTAAAGATTTACCAGCTGCTTTAGTATATACAAAATATATATATTTATATTGTAAACTTTAAATCATTTTTCACTATTGTTCACTAGAGTTTATCAAAAAAATTATATATTTTTATATATATATATATATATATATATATATATATACATACACAGTATATATTCTGTATATTTGTATATAAAGCAGACATTTTTTTTTAAATGAAAAAAATAGTTTGAGGTCCTATGCAAAATACTTACCATTTAAAACTGATACTTTTATTGATATTTTATTTAAAGTTTACAATAAAAGTACAATTTTTAAATCTGAAATAAGTACCGTAATTAAAAAAGTCATTATACATAAAATTCCAATCTTAAAGCTGCTTTATATACAAAAATGTATATTTTTTAATCGTAAACTTAAAAACATTTTTAGATTTTAAAGCTTACAATAAGGGCACTTTCACACTGGTTCGCTTCAAAACTGCCAGTAAAATGCTTATGAGTTAATAGAGCGTTTTTGTGGTGCTTTTGGAGCATTTGCGGTGCAGTTTTTAAAGGAGATGTGACTCAAAAACTGCACCAAAAAAGCTTAGTGGGGGCATTTTTGAGGCGCTTTTGATGTAGTTCCCATTCATTTGAATGGGGAGGAACATTTTTGGTGCTTTTTTTAGCTCCCCAAACATGCTTCAAAGATGCTACACGCAGGATTTTTTTTCGCAGCAGCGGAAGTGCACCGTCCCAGTGTGAAAACATTCATTGATTTTAAACGGAAACATTTTTCTTAAGATTTTTAGGAGCTTTTTTTAATGCAAAAGCACTTGAGAAAGTCCCCAGTGCGAAAGGGCCCTAAAACTGCCATTTTTAAAGCATTTTGCATAGGACCTCCAACAAAATGTGTTTTTCTACATATTTAAAAAATACTGCTTTATATACAAATATATATATATATGCGTGTGTGTGTTTTTTTTTATTGTACACTTTAAAAGTTAAAAATGTTTTGGAGTTTACAATAAAAATTTTGTATATAAAGCAGCTAGATATCCCTATAATGATTAATCTTTACAAATGGACTTTTATGTATAATGACTTTTTAAATGACTTATTTGTGATATTAGTAAATGGGCATTTTAGTGAGTGTTGTATTTATATGGTCCCATACTATAGGCGACACATTTGTGTTAGACAGAAGGGATCGAGTCCAAAGCAGCTTGGAGCATTTTTTGAATACAAACATTTGCAGTCGGTTGAGTTGAGAACAGCGAGAGCTGCACTTAAAAAGTTCAGCTTCGGAGGTATGTCAGCCATTGACGTGGACATTTCACCATAGCTGACGGAGGAATGTTGCACAACTGTTTTGAGAACGCTGAGGTGGAGTGCAATATGAGCCTCCCAAATGGGCCACCAGACTGAAAGGGCAGATCTCCAGGGCTAGGCGACTTGTTAGTTCTCTCCACATTCTGTGTCACACCTTATACACAGCTGATTAGTCAGTCTTATATACGAAAATGCACAGCCAGAAGGACATGTAGCCAAGTGTTCGTGGTTTAGTACAAAATAAATAAAATATTTTGTTTGGTATAGACATTTGAAGGCTTAAAATGAAACCTAGAGTAAGTACATGGCGTTCTTCCACACCTGGGGAGCTATAGGTGGCACGTACAGAACTATGCCTGTGACATGTTCCCCCTTGACGTAGAATTTCCACATGAATATTTCCCACGCACACGTGCCTGTTGATGCATGGAAGCATCATTGTTTACTCGAGTAGAGCCACATACATCCATTCAGTTCTATGGAGGGTTGAATGTGCCACCTGTGGCTCTCCTGGACGTGGAAAAACATTGGGATTTTACTCTTGGTATAGTTTTAAGCTTTGTTGCGTCTAGCAAGGTCTTCATGTGAAGTTCCAAACCCATGTACAGCAAGCGGGAGTAGAAAAAAACCCTAAAAAGTAAAAATTGACAGCAGGTTGGGCCATTGGGTGGAAAAGAGTTTATCACTGCTGTCTGCCAAAAAAGTCTTTCACTTACCCGCTAGCAATCTTTTAAAAACTGTTCACTGACAGCGGTGTATGCGCAGTACAGTGCACAGTCCTGGCATCTGTGCAGAGATAAAGCAACTCCAGCGCACATTCACGGGAGTTACATCATCAGTATCTGCCCACTGGGTGAAGCAAGAAAACGGAGGACCTGGAAGAAGAGGAGAAGGACATGGCAGGGAATGAAGCGGATGTGGAGATCTCGGACCTCACATCACTGGAGTAGAGCATGCCCACAAGTAAATGTGTATGTTATGCAACCAGGACAAATGCTGCCCGCTCCCATCACAGTTTACTTCCACTTTAACACACCTCAGCTTTAGGAAGCTCTAACTTCAAATGTTTTTTTCAGAATTCCATCCCCCAGGGGACCAAATACATGTAGTTCATTGTCCCATGTTCCTATGTGCTTTGTAAGCCTCACTAGGAGGTCAGAAAGGGAGCCCCCTTCCTTTCCTTCAACCACCCAACAACGTAACTAGCAAGGAGACAACTGCCTCATAACCATTGCTTTTCTCATCACTAAGGAATGCAGAAGGAGGAGTGGCATGTCAGCCTCCCCTCCCTGTGCATTTCTCCGTTACATTTCTCAGTCAAGTGCTTGGTCCTGAGTCAAGCACCCTTTTTCAAGCAGCCATCTCCTTGCTAGCCAGGTTGTTGGGCGGCCATGGGAGGAGGGGATTGCCCTGGTGGACCTCCTAGCACAAAGAATATATGGAACACTTGGGAACATGTACTTTAATAAACTTATAATAAACGTTATTTTATATAGCGCCTTTAAAGGTGGCTTCTCAAAGCGCTTTACAAGGAAAACACAAGAAATACACAGGATAACATAACATAAGGGATAAAGGGACAATTAAGTGAAAGCTTGTCTAAAGAAAAAAGTTTTTAGATTTGATTTGAATGTTTAGAGAAGAGGACTCTCTGACATACTTAGAAAGTGAATTCCATAGTTTTGGAGCATAGCAGGAGAAGGCTCTGCCCCCCATTGAGTGTAGGGGGACACACAGTAAACCAGAATTTGAGGAGTGGAGGTTACGAGGGAGTAGTAAGTTGAAAAAAGTTC
>BLSH010498750.1:797242-823097 GCA_018402905.1 Glandirana rugosa
TCGACTACGCGCGTGTCGGGATTAAGACACACGACCAGACGTCCGACGATGTACACGTACACATCAAGGAAATTCGTCCTTGTACTGGTGCCAAAAGGACTGTGGTACCCCAACTAAAAGATTTTGACCTCTCACGTTTTAGACCACTTCGACACGTAGTATCGGTTAGTCGAAGATTGAGGTCGAACAAGTTAAGTCGAAACTGTTTTTTTAGACCTTCGACTAACCGAAGATACGTCTCGGCGTGGGCTAAAACCTGAGAGGTCAAAATCATTTAGTTGGGGGTCCACTGTATCTGACGAAACCATACCTTAAGTATTAGTGAAGCCTCTTTCTTGCCATGAATAAAACAAACATTGCTTATGAATTCCATACCAAAGCAGTCTATGTCACCTGGGGGTTGATTTACTAAAACTGGAGAGTCCAAAATCGGGTGCGGCTCTGCATAGAAGCCAATCAGCTTCCAGATTTTTTTGTCAAAGCTGAATTGAACAAGCTGGAGTTAGAAGCTGATTGGCTATGATGCACAGCTTCACCAGATTTTGCACTCTCCAGTTTTAGAAAATCAACCCCATGGTGTCAGGAAAACCGTGGTCATGTTCCTGCTTAAAGGAACTACACATGCACATGTAGCAGCCTGCAGACCAGCACACAGAATTAGGGCTGTGCGCGCATCAGCTTGTTTACCCTAAGGCACATGAGCATGAGCGTGCTCATTCTCATGTGCATGCGCATGCACATTGATTATTACTTCTGCTGCCCAGTAGCTTATTTAAAGTACTGCAGCACTCAAGATTATTGCTGAGTGGTCATCATCTTCTGTGACTCATGACCAGACCCTGCTTGTTCCTGTGTTATACCTGATTTCATCTTGATCCCTCAGGTACCCGAACTTTAGCTTGTTTCTTGACTAAACATCTTGCTTATTGCCTTGGCTCATCTTATGCTCACCTGATACTGACCTTGGCCTGGCTCCTGTTTACTATCACATCTTCTGAATCTGTACCTTTGCTGCCCACCTGTTGCCAACTTCTGCCTGTCTGAAATGCCCTGCAATGCGTAGCCACACCCACTATCGTGGCGTTGTCCTGATCCATTACCTCCCCGACTTCACATTACTTCCAGACTTCTGATCCACATCATCTAACAGACCCAGCGGCTTTCCTGCCATACTCTGCACAATCTACAGCAAGTTTCCAGGATCTTCTTCCTGTGCCGGCAAGCTTCCCTGACGAACCCTAGAGATTTCAAGCATTACCATTGATGTGCCCATACACTATGTTCACCAAGTGAGTGCATATTGTTTTAAACTCTCAATGTTTTAATAACGTGTGACACTTGGATGGTGGCGCCCCCTGTCTTGCTACTATCGTTACTAATCATGTTCCTGCCTTCAACTTCTGCAAGCTCTGTGAAGACATGTGGCAGTAATCCCAATAGTACGACACAGATATCTTAAGTAGGTAGGGTTATGATGACCAAACCTCTCCATGAGGAAACAACATCCACTGGCACACCTTATGTCAGCCGTTCATATGTACTCATAGAGGTCCCAAAGAACATGTAAACATAAAGAAGCTCCACAAAAACTTCTATGACAAATTATTAAAAATCGAACTTACATCAGATCTTAAAATCATGATCTCATCAAAACATCCAAAGAAAGTCATGCAATGGCCTGGATATGGAATAGACCCGACTAGTTTCGTCTGCCAAGACTTCATCTGGGGTGACTCCAGAAGACATCTTGGCAGACGAAACCCTGAACAGTATGTAAAAATATTTTTTGCTTTGCATCTGTACATGTTCCGCCATTGACATGCCAGGCTACCCATGACTTTTTCTTAACAATAGCTTGCAAATTAACCTTTGAAAAAGGTCAGAAAAAAAATGTGAGAATTCGCCTCCTATGGACTTCAGTAGGGTTTGCTGCTATACTCAGAGTTCACGGACTTCCTGTTGCACCGAAACTCCAGCAAACTCATCTTTTGCTCGGTGCGCTCATCCCTAATAATTAGCCCATTTGGGGAGTGTCTACTACAGAAGGTAAAGTAAGTATACATAACAAGGAGGGTGTTGCATACGGTATATGAGCAAATACAAAACTATGCTCAGCATGCATTTAACAGGCCAAGCAAAAAATGCAAAATCTCATATAAAAATCATAAGACAAAGGCAGCATTCTTCAAAGCATCCAATCAGTTGTCTCCATACTGCTATAAGTACAGGGTGGAGGGTCCCAGTCATCTCAGATACAATGCAGGAAAGATTTACAGCTGACCGAGATATCAAGTGGTATGTGAAAGATCTGCCAAGATCACACGTCAGAGGTGCCTGGAATGTCAGCTCATTATAACTGTCCCAAAAAGACAATTTTAAGCCTGAGGTCCTTTTAGAGGATTTACAACAAAGAGAACATGTCTAGAAAACTTAATCGCTAAACATCCACTTAGAGAGATTAACCACTTCAGCCCCGGAAGGATTTCCCCCTTTAGGACCAGAGCCCTTTTTGCGATTCGGCACTGCGTCGCTTTAACTGAAAATTACGCGGTCGTGCGACGTTGTACCCAAACGAAATTTGCGTCCTTTTTTTCCCACAAATAGAGCTTTCTTTTGGTGGTATTTGATCACTGCTGCGTCATTTTTGATCGCCGCTATAAACAAAAGAAGAGTAACAATTTTGCAAAAAAACCCAAATTTCTTACTTTTTGCTAAAATACAAATCCAAAAAAAAAAATATAAAAAGACATTTTTTTTCATCGGTTTTGGCCGATTTATATTCTTCCTCATATTTGTGATAAAAAAAATCGCAATCGGCGTTTATTGATTGGTTTGCGCAAAAGTGGTCACGTTTACGGATGATGAGAATTCATTTCTGGGGTTTTTTTATTTTTTATTTTTTACTAGTAATGGCGGCGATCTGCGATTTTTAGCGGTACTGTGATATTTCAGCGGACATGTCGGAACATTTTGACACTTTTTTGGGACCATTGGCATTTATACAGCGATCAGTGCTATAAAAATGCACTGATTACTGTGTAAATGCCATTGGCAGTGAAGGGGTTAACCTGCAGGGGGGCGCTCCAAGGGTTAACTGTGTTCCCTGGGCGTGTTCTAACTGTGGGGGGACTGCCCTAGCTGGGAAAGGGAAGTGATCACAGCCTCCATGTAGAGGAAGGCTGTGATCACAGCCCTTCCCCCCTCACAGAACGGAGGTCCGTGTTTACTTACACGGTTAACCTGCAGGGGGCGCTCCAAGGGTTAACTGTGTTCCCTGGGCGTGTTCTAACTGTGGGGGGACTGCCCTAGCTGGGAAAGGGAAGTGATCACAGCCTCCATGTAGAGGAAGGCTGTGATCACAGCCCTTCCCCCCTCACAGAACGGAGGTCCGTGTTTACTTACACGGACCTCCATTCTTTCACTCCGGGGGGGGGGCATCGCGGGTGTCCGGCGGACATCGAATCCGCCGCACCCGCTCCCTGGCCCTCCCCGGACACAGTTAGCGCGCGGGCGCGCCTCCGGCGGCGCGCGCGCTCACTGGGCTCGATCCCGCAGCCGCCGTGACGGCGATTTGCGCAATAGAGCCACCTTGTCGCCGTCAATTGTCGACCAGCGGTCGGCAAGCGGTTAAAGACCAACTTCGGGATGCTGTTAAATTTACCTGTGCTATGCCCCCCCCCCCACCCATGTACAAATAAGTATTGACAACGTCACAATTTTTCCACATAAATATATTTCTAAAGGTGCTATTGACATGAAATGTCCATCACATGTTGTTAAAAACCCATACAATCCATACAGACAAAGAAACCATAACAAATAATTACAGAAATTAAGTTATGTGTAATAAAATGGAATGACATGGAAAAAAGTATTGAACACGCTAACTGAAATGTATTTAATACTTGGTACAAAATCCTTTGTTGGTAATGACAGCTTCAAGACGCCTCCTGTATGGAGAAACTGGTTGCATCCATTTCTCAGGTGTGATTTTGGTCCATTCTTCCACACAAGCAGTCTTCAAATCTTGAAGGTTCTGTGCGCCTCTTCTATGAACTCTGATCTTTAGTTATTTTCATAAATTTTCTATTGGATTCAAGTCAGGTGATTGGCTGGGCCATTCTAGCAGCTTTATTTTCTTTTTTTGAAACCAATTGAGAGTTTCCTTGGCTTTGTGTTTGGGATCATTGTCTTGCTGAAATGTCCACCCTCATTTCATCTCCATCATCCTGGTAGATGGCAGCAGATTTTTATCAAGAAAGTCTTGGTACATTTTTCCATTCATCCTTCCTTCAATGATAGGAAGTTTGCCAGTACCGTATGATGAAAATCAGCCCCACACCATGATGTTCCCACCTCCAAACTTCACTGTTGGTATAGTGGTGTTTTTGGGGTGATGTGCAGTGCCATTTGACCTCCAAACATGATGTGTATTATGACATCCAAAGAATTCAATTTTGGTCTCATCTGACCAGACTATATTCTTCCAGTATTTCACAGGCTTGTCTAAATGTTGTGCTGCAAACTTTAAATGAGTTTCAAAATGCTTTTTCTTCAGTAATGGAGTCTTGCGTGGTGAGCGTGCATACAGGCCATGGGGGTTGAGTGCATTACTTATTGTTTTCTTTGAAATAATTGTACCTTCTAATTCCAGGTGATTCTGAAGCTCTCCACAAGTGGTCCTTGGCTCTCGGACAACTCTGATCATTTTTTTCACTCCTCTGTCAGAAATCTTGCGAGGAGCACCTGGTCGTGGACGGTTTATGGTGAAATAATGTTCTTTCCACTTCCCGAATAGGGCCCCAACAGTGCTCACTGGAATATTCAGAAGTTTAGAAATCCTTCTGTAACCAATGCCATCAGAGTGTTTTGCAACAATAAAGTTGCGCAGGTCTTGAGAGAACTCTTTGCTTTTACCCAGCATGTGATGTTTCTTGTGTGACACCTTGGTAATGAGACACCTTTTTATAGATCATCAATTGAACCAACTGATATTATTTTGCACTTTAATATTTTTTCCCTGTGTCATTGCATTTTATAACACATAACTTAATTTCTTAACTTATTTGTTTTGGTTTCTTTGTATGTATGGATTGCATGGGTTGTTACCAACATGTGGGGGACATTTCATGTTAATAGCACCTTTAGAAATATATTTACCTAGAAAAATAGTGATGTGTTCAATACTTACTTATGTATATATTAGTCTTTTCAAAGTTTTGGTAATAGTGACTCGCTGCACATGTAGCGCGCAGGCCTATACAATCACCACATATGTGAGGTTTGAACGATGCAGTATCAAGCCTCACTTCCATAGCGGATTAGATGGGGCGCCGCTGGGAAAGAAGTGAACCAAGAAACGTTTCTTTAAGGACTGTCCTATAGCAGATTTACTGTGCAGAATCACGTATATATACAAGTGATTCTGCACTTCAGCCTATGGGGCACATGTGCCGCCGGCAGGCAGCTTCATCTGTGATTACTCACAGCAGAAGCCGATCTGCGGGTGCCAGGCACTGGATGTCCGCTGGGACCCACTGACTGCTGGGCATAGACTCAGAACGCAGCTATGTAAACAAGGCAGAGCTTCATTCTGACAGGGGGGGAAGGGATGGATTTTGTGTCTCTGCAAAGCAGGGAATAAAATCCATCACTTCCCTTAGTAAAAGCAGCACACACAGTGCACGAAAACACTGGCTAGGCACACAGTTAACCCTTTGAGCGCCCTAGATGTTTAACCCCTTCCCAGCCATTGCCATTAGTAGAGTGACAGTGTATATTTTTAGCACTGATCACTGCATTAGTGTCACTGGTTCCCACAAAGTGTCAGTTTGTGTCCGTCTGCCCACCGCAATACCATAGCCCCGCTATACATTGCTGATCACCACTATTACGAATGCAGTATCCTCCTAGGCTCTAACATCCACCTGGTAAAACCTGGTGAATGTATGAACTGAAGTCCAAGTAGCAGCCTTGCAAATCTGGGCCATAGTCACCTGCTGATGCATTGCCCATGATGTACTCATCCTTCTGGTGGAATGGGCTTTCAAACCAAAAGGTGTAACCTTACCCTTTAGCCTATATGCCTAGCTAATGACCTGGCAAATCCACCTAGCAATAGTTGAGCTAGTTGCTGCCTAACCCTTCTTAGGGCCTTCCGGCAGAACAAAAAAGGAGTCAGTCTTCCTAATAGGAGCTGACATCTTTAAATAAACTTTAACTGCCCTAACTACATCAAGTATGTGTAGTAATTTTTCCTCAGAAGTCTCTGGACTTGGAATAAAGGAGGGCAAAAAAATGGCTCAGGTGAAACCTGGAAACCACTTTTGGCAAAAAATCCTGCCAAGGCCGCATGACTACCTTATCCTGGTGTAAAACCAAGAAAGGTTCCTTACAAGACAGGGCGGCCAATTCAGACACTTGTCTTGCTGAAGTCATAGCGACCAAAAAACCCAACTTCCTCAATAAGAGGACTAAAGGAATCTGCCTAATAGGCTCAAAGGGCTGCTTCTGTAGTGCAGACAGCACCAGATTCAGATCCCAAGGGGGTAAGGGCGGCTTCACTGTAGGAATCAGCCGCATAGCCCCCTTAATAAATGTTCACACCAAGGAGTGCGATGCAATCAGTCTTTGAAAAAACACAGACAATGCCGATATCTGACCCTTAATTGTTCCTAAGGACAGATTCAGGCTTACTCCTAATTGTAGGAACTCTAGAATCCTCCCAATAGAATACTTGAGAGGATACCATTTCTTGGATTCACACCAAGATATATATGCCTTCCAAACCCTGTAGTAATTCTTTCTAGATACGGATTTCCTGGCATTGATTAGAGCAGGCAGGGCTGAATCCGAAATACCTCTATCTTTTTAGGACTCTGGATGCAATAGTGACACCGTTAAATTTAGCAATCGTAAAGTAGGGTGGAATATGGGTCCTTGAGACAGTAAATCCGGATGGTATGGAAGCACCCATGGATTTCCTACCGCTAACCTCATGATCTCTGCATACCATGTTCTCCTGGGGCACGCTGGGGCCACTAGGATTACTGGTCTCCCTTCCTCGCGTATCTTTCTAAGCAATCGCGGAAGAAGCTGTATTGGAGGAAATACATAGATTAGGGAATACTGATTCCACAGGCATATCAATGCGTCCGTCCCGACTGCCAATGGATCCTGGGTTCTGGACACAAACTTGTCCAGATTGCTGTTGAACCTGGATGCCATCATGTCTATGTCGGGGGTACCCCAACATTGACAGATCTACTGAAAGATCTCAGAGTGCAGGGACCATTCCCCCGGCATCAATTGCTGACGACTTAGATAGTCTGCCTGCCAATTGTCCACCCCTGGAATAAACACTGCCGATAGGCATGGAAAATTCCTCTCTGCCCACCTTAGGATGACATCCACCTCCTTTTGGGCCGCTAGGCTTCTGGTACCTCCCCGGTGGTTGATGTATGCTACGGAAAACCCTGTAACCTGGCTGACCAGAATACCAGGGCCAATTGTACCGCCTGCATCTCCAGAATATTGATAGGCAATGTCCTTTCTGGAGGAGACCATGTCCCTTGTACTGATGCCTCTCCCAGGACTGCCCCCCAAACTAGCAGGTTGGCATCCGTGGACCCTACTTTCCAGGATAGGGGTAGGAAAGACTTTCCTTTTCTCAAATTGTTGGTTTTTAATCACCAAGAGAGGCTTAGTCTTGCTGATGGAGACAAAGTCATAAGGCAATCCAATGCCTGGCAATTCTTGTTCCAGGCCTTTAGAATATTGTTCTGTAAGGGCAGTGTGTGAAATTGCGCATAGGGGACTGCATCGAATGAAGCCACTATCTTGCCTAGCAACAGAATGCATTGTCTTATAGAAGGTTGCTTTGCCGTTTTACCAGATTTACCATCTGTTTTATGTCCTTGGCTTTTGTTTCTAGTAAGAACAACCTTGCCGAGGCTGTATCTAGGATCATTCCCAGATATTCCAGCACCTGAACAGGCAACAGGGCTGATTTTTCTAAATTCAGAACCCACCCTCAGTTTTCTAAGGACTGCACCATCCTGGCTATGTTCTGTTTTACCTCTGGTCTTGATTGACCCTTGAGAAGTAGATCGTCCAGATATATGACTGATGTCCCCATTGCTCTTAGGAATGCCAATACCGGTGCCAAAACTTTGGAAAACACCCAGGGGGCTGTGGCCAAGCCAAAAGGCAGTGCCACAAACTGAAAATGACACCCTTCTCTGACATTTTTGGTGAGGTTTGAATATCGGACGTGCAAATATGCATCCTTGATATCTATGGATGCCATATATTCGCCCTTTCTTAGGGAAGTGACTACCGGACGAATCGATTCCATGCGGAAATGTCGCACCACCAGAAACTGATTGAGCGACTTTAGATCCAGGATGGGCCTTACTTCTCTGTTCTGTTTTGGCACAGTGAAAAGGTTTGAGTAAAAACCCCTGAACCTTTCGCTTATTGGAACCTCTATAATCATGCCCTGCACCCTTAGGTGTTCTAGGGCCTGGAATAATAAATCCTTTTTATATATTGGATTCCAGAAAGTGTCAGGGAGGAAACTCCCTGAAATCCAATTTGTAACCTCCTGCTACTGTGGAAATGACCCATTTGTCCTGCACCACCCTTGACCAAGTTCCTGCAAACCGCAGTAACCTTTCCCCCATCCTTGTGAGTGGGGGCGCCCCTTCACAAGGCCGACTTGGAATTAGGCTTGGCTGACTTCTGGGTCCAGGTTTTTTTCTGACCCTGACCCTGCGGCCTTCAAAATCCCACCTGTTGAGACCGTCGGAACTGCCTGGAAGATGCGGAGCTCGGTCCAGGAGCGCTAGGAATTTTGAAGGAAGGGCGCTTACTCACCTTTTTAGCTGGGAGCAGTGCACTTTTACCTCCAGAAATTATTTGGATATATTTATCCAATTCCTCACCAAATAACCTTTCTCCTTAAAGAGAAAGGCAGCAAGCAATCTTTTGCATGGCATTTCTGCGGACCAATTCTTCAACCATAACACCCTGCGCATGTGTACTGACAACCGCACACACAGGGACATCTGGTGAATTGCGTCTTATAATGCGTCTACCGCACAGCATAAAGCCGCAGAGATCTCTGATAACTCCTCAGAAGATTCCCCTTGGGAAGGCAGGTTTTTAACCAATCTTTTGACACGATCCTTGACAGACTGACAAATGCCAATAGCTGCTACAGCAGTTTGAACCGCTGACCCAGCCACCGGAAAAGAAGCTTTAAGCAGAGACTCCAGTTTTTTATCGGCAGGCTTTAAAGCTCTGCGCATTGTCAACTGGGCAAGTCAAACTTTTATTGACTGAAGAAATTGCTGCCTCTACCAAAGGCATACTCCATTTCTTTTTGAATTTTTCCCCCATAGGATACAATTGAGAACCCTTTAGGAGGCATGAACACCCGATCCGGGTGATCCCAGTCTGCATACATCTCTTGCTCTAGCAGAGGGTGGACTGGAAATGCCTGGGAAGTTTGCTTAGGCCACAACAATCCCAGAGCAGAGCATGAGGCTTCAGACACCTCAACAGGGGGTAACTTAAAGCCGGACCTCACAAGCTCAATCAAGGCTTGCACCAACAGCTTCTCTGATTTAGAGGCTGAAAATGGTTCCTATGAATCCGACACCTTGGAAGAAGAAGTCTGACCTTCATCCGGGTCACCCCTTGGTACCTCATCCGCATCCTCAACCCAATCAGGACCCATGTCAGAGGTACCTCCATGGGGACGGGTGTCTCCGTGCTTGGCTAGGTTCCCCCTAGGATCAGAGCCAGAAGAAGAGGACCCCTCCCTCTTCTTACCTTGAGGCATAGCTGCAATCATACTGGCTATTTTGCTATTGAGACCCCCTAAAACTGCAGCCAAATCCTCCTTAGTGACATAGGCTGGATCAGATGCATTAGAGGTAGCCACAATGCCTGCACAGCGAAGAGGCTCAGATAGGCCAGTTGCTCCAGGTCTTTCAGGGGAGGCAATATTGGCAGTAAACCCAGGCATCTCTACCGCAGGGGGTGGTGCACTGGCTCCCTTAAATGCCATCCCTCTCTCCTTCTTTCTGGAAGACATTTGCAAAACCCAGAAAAAAAGACGCTTTCCTAGGGTTGCCACCTCACCCCTTTAAACCCGAACATATACTAATTACACAGGTTCTGTGGCTGATTAAGGTGGTAATTAAACTCACTTGGTGTCTTATCTGCATTAAATCAGCCTCAGAACCTGTGTAATTGATATGTGTTCGGGTTTAAAGGGATGAGGTGGCCACCCTACGCTTTCCCCTTAAGAAGAGCTCTGTGAACAGACCAGCCGTTTAACACAGTCTCTCCCTGGTTTCCCTTACCTGCAGTCACCACGCTCAAACAACTTCAGACTCACAGGCCCTCAGGACTCCAGCTCTGTGTCCCTTTGCAGCCCAGAAGTGCCGGCAACGCCCAGCCAGCCCTTTTAAAGATGTTGGCTTCCACTTTCTGCTTTCAAAGAGACACTTTTTTTGTTTTTGTTTTTCAAAGCAGTAAGCTGAGTCCTTCAGAACAGCGCCCTCTGGTGTCTGTAGCACTGGCACTGCAGGCAAAAGCCAGGAATTTCTTTTTTTTATCTTTTTTTTTTTTAAAAAGAGAGGGGAAAGTACTTACCATTCCCCGCCACAGGCTTCCTAATCTTAGGAGCCAGCCTTCACCCATCACGGCGGGCCTTGTCGCTCAGGACATTCAAGGACCTGGTCCCTTTTAAACTGCAGGCCACTCCCTTGGACCTGTATAGCGCCCTTAGGCCTCATTTTCACTGCTGCTGGTAAACGGACGTTTAGAGGCATTTGGGTGTTTTTTTCAGCTGCCCCTGAACTTTCTTCTATGTTATCTTATCAGTACATTTACACAGGGTTGTTTAAGGTCGTTTCCAGGCAGTTGTGTTTAAAAGCTTTTTTTGGAACGCAAAAAAATGGGTTCAGACGCCAGTTCAGAGGCATTTGAAATGCCAAACAGCTTGTAAACGCGCCTAAACATGGTAATTCACATCTAGGACCATTTCATTTACAGGCATTTCCATTTAAAAAAAAATAAAAATTTAAAAACGCTCCTAGACGCAAACGCCGCTAAACGCTGCTAAGCACAGCATGCAAAACGCTGCAAAACGGCCGTTTTAGATGTCGGCTTCTAGCTGTCAAAAAAAAATCGTTCAGGGGAGGTTAGAATAGCGTCCCTATGTAAATGGAGCCTTATGGAATCTTCCTTGGGCAGATAGACCAGGATTTTCCAACAAACTAAGGGTCCAGCGACTTAACACATCACAGGCAAGACCTTGTCCGATCGAGGCTCGGGTACCATCCTTTTGGCTTTCTGCTGTTTGAATGGATCTGATAAAAACATCCACTTTCTGGGATGTCAAGGGTTTTTGAAGAGCTCTCACAGACACGTCCATCACCTTCAGATACTGGCAAAAAAAAATGAAATAATTCCGGAGTGGGAGGGGTTATATAGGGGGAACTTCCTGTCTATTGGTTGCCAGTGTCCATTCACCTGAAGGTAGCGTATAACCCAGCAGTAATGAATTAAGACTCTGTGTCCCGTGATGTGCGATTTTGTTTATAGCACAAAAAAATAAAAAACGCAGATGTGATCAAATACCACGAAAAGAAAGCTCCATTTGTGGGAAAAAAATAATATAAAATTATTGGGGTACAGTGTTGCAATTGTCAGTAAAAGTAGCGCAGTGCTGTATCGCAAAAAATGGCCTGGTCATGAAGAGGGTAAAACCTTCCAGGGCCGAAGTGCTTGCTTCTGTGCGGTCTTCTTCCTTCCCGGCGGCACCCCTTCTAATCCACTGTGGAGGCGAGGCTTGAAATCGCCTCATTCTACAGTCTTGACTAGTTTATTAACCACTTCAATACTGGGCACTTAAACCCCCTTCCTTCCCGGACCAATTTTCAGCTTTCAGCGCTGTTGCAGTTTGAATGACAATTGCGCGGTCATGCGACACTGTACCCATATGAAATTTTTATCATTTTTTTCACACAAATAGAGCTTTCTTTTGGTGGTATTTAATCCCCCCTGGGTTTTTTATTTTTTGCACTAAAAATTAAAAAAGACTGAAAATTTTCAAAAACAATGCATTTTTCTTCGTTTCTGTTATAAAATTTTGCAAATAAGTAATTTCTCTTCATAAGTTTTGACCAAAAATGATACTGCTACATTTCTTTGGTAAAAATAACCCAAATCAGAGTTTATTTGGTGTTGGCGGACAGACAGATGCTTTGTGTATGGTGACAGATGTGACGGGGACAGACAGATGTTTTGGGGACTGTGACAGATGTTTTGTGTATGGTGACAGATGTGAACGGGGACATACAGATGTTTTGGGGGCTGTTTTATGGGGACACTGATGTGTATGGGGACAGGGGTATCAGTGGTGCTTGGTGCACTGTGTGGTGGGCGATCTGTGAGAGCTCTTTGCATGAAATCATCTTCATGCAGAGAGCTGTCACATAGCTGCAGATTCCCCCCTTCCCCCCCTTCCCCCCTGCACTGAGCTCTCACTGAGCTCGGCGGGGGGAGAACTGTCACAGAGACGTTTGTCTCTGTTTACAATGTGACGGCTGTGATTGGACACAGCCGTCACATGATCGGGAGGGCCAATCACTGCGCCCATATCCAAATCTCTGCTCAGCTGGATCCTGTGATCATAATGATCACAGGATCCAGCCGCAGCGCGCCACGTGGCCGCGCTGCGAGCTCCCGTTCTGCAGGACGTTCATACACATCCTGTCAGAATGGGGAAGCTCCCACCCGGCCGTATATATACAGTGGCCGGGTGGGAGGTGGTTAAAGGCCCACCCCGATGGGCTGTTTTTTTTTTTATTGCGGCGGTGCCATTTCTAATTTGCCACGGAGCTGAGGATTGAATGAAGCGATTTCAAGCCTCACCTCCAGTGTGCATTAGGAGGGGTGCTGCTGGGAAAAAAGAAATTAATTATTAATCACTTGCCAACCAGCCACCATAGTTTTACGGTGGCAAGTTGGCTCGTTCCCACGAATCGCCGTACCTGTAACCAGGAACGTGTGGTGTGGGAGCGCACTCACTGGCTAGTGGGGAAGCCAATCAGCAGGTGGGGCGGACTTGATGTCCACCAGCCACCCGCGATCGCTCCCGAGACAGTCAAAATGGCGATCTGCGAGTGTAAACAAACCAGATCCCTGTTCTAACAGGGAAGTAGAGAGAGATCGTCTGTTCCCTGTGATAGGCAACAACGATCTCTCTCCTCCAGTCAGCCCAGCCCCCACACAGTTAGAAAAACCACAGAGAGAACACATTTAACCCATTGATCACCACTAGTGTTAACCTTTCCCTGCCAGTGACATTTAAGCTATTTATAGCACTGATCACTGTGTAAATGTCACTGGTCCGAAAAAAGTGTTGAAAGTGTCTGATCTGTCCGCCCCAATGTTGCAGTCCCGCTAAAAAATGCAGATCACCGCCATTACTAGTAAAAAAAAAAAAAATAAATAAGGATGCAATAAATCTATCCCCCATTTTGTGAAAACCAATCAATATACGCTTATTGCGTTTTTTTTTAACCAAAATATATAGAAGAATACATATCGGCCTAAACTGAGGAAGAAATTCGTTTGTTCACATTTTTTGGGGATATTTATTATAGCAATAAGTAAAAATATTGTTTTTTTTTTCAAAATTGTAATTTCTTTTTTTTGTTTATAGTGCAAAAAATAAAAACCGCAGAGATAATCAAATACTGCCAAAAGAAAGCTCTATTTGTGTAAAAAAAAGGGCATCAATTTTGTTTGGGTACAACGTCGCACGACCACGCAATTGTCAGTTAAAGCAACGCAGTGCCGTATCGCAAAAAATGCTCTGGTCGGGAAGGGGGTAAATACTTCCAGGTCTGAAGTGGTTAAAGACCCGCTTCTGGGCTCTCTTCTTTTGTAGCGGTGGCACTCCTCCTAATCCGCTTGAAGTCGCTTCATAAAGTGCTGCTGCTTCCTTCTGGTGCGGAGGCTAGCATTGCCACCTTTTCTTCAAGCCAAACCCAAATACTTTAGCAGCGCACAGCAATTTTTTTGTAGTATACGCTTTAAAAGACCTGGGACACCTTTGGGTCCCCAAAGGAGAGAAGTAATGCTGTTAAATAAAGGAAAATTCTTCTGATATTCTATAACTTATATTGATGAGAAAAGTCCCAAGAAAGTCCTTTCCAGTTCTTACGTAAAAACTCAAAAATGGATTTAATAATAAAAATAGCAAAATCTTACAAGAACAATATTAACTACTTCAGCCCCGGAAGAGCACTTTTTGCGATTCGGCACTGCGCCGCTTTAACTGACAATTGCGCGGTCGTGCGACGTTGTACCCAGACAAAATTTGGGTCCTTTTTTTCCTACAAATAGAGCTTTCTTTTGGTGGTATTTGATCACCTCTGCGTCATTTCTGATTGCCACTATAAACAAAAAAAGAGCAACAATTTTGCAAAAAAACCCCCAATTTTTCTTACTTTTTGCTAAAATACAAACTCAAAAAAAATATAAAAAAACATTTTTTGTCATTGGTTTTGGCCGATTTATATTCTTCCTCATATTTTTTGTAAAAAAAAAATCACAATCGGTCATTTATTGATTGGTTTGCGCAAAAGTTGCTGAGTTTACGAATTATGAGAATTAATTTCTGGGGTTTTTATTTTTTACTGATAATGGTGGCGATCTCCGATTTTTAGCGGTACTGCGATATTGCAGCGGACATGTCGGACCATTTTGACACTTTTTTTGGGCCATTGGCATTTATACAGCGATCAGTGCTATGTAAATGCCATTGGCAGTGAAGGGGTTAACCTGTAGGGGGCGCTCTAAGGGTTAACTGTGTTCCCTCAGTGTTTTCTAACTATATGGAGGCTGGGCAGGTAGGGGGAGGGGAGTGATCACGGCTTCCATATACAGGAAGCCTGTGATCACAGCCCCTTCCCCCTCTAACAGAATGGAGATTCGTGTTTACCTACACGGACCTCCATTCTCTCACTGCGGGGGGGGGGGGCATCGCGGGTAGCCTACCCGCTCCCTGGCCCCCCCGGAACACTGTGAGCGCGCGAGCACGCTTTCGGCGGTGCGCGCTCACAATATTCGTTATCGCGGCCGCCGTCCAGTGACGGCGGTTTGCGATAACTAGCCACTTTGCCGCCGTCACGCTGCGGCGGGAGGTCGGCAAGTGGTTATAATGCAGAATGTAAAAATAATATCAATAATGTAGTTATGTTCTTGAGATTAAGATTGTGTATATAGTCAGATGTGTGTCTGTGTGTCTGAAGCTAAAAACAGCTTCTCTCGTGTGTCTGCAAGCAATCTGAACAGCAAGCCTTTGTTCATCTGGAATTGTTGGAATTGTTGGAATTGGCTCTTTACCACGTGACCGGCTGTGTCCAATCACAGCCGGCCACATGATGTAAACAAACCGAGGTAACGAGCTGTTACCGGCTTCTCCCTCTCACACACCGATCGTGTGTGAGAGGGAGATTGCAGTAACAGCTTGTTACCACTTAGTGTACATACAAAGCACACTGATCATCCCCCCCAATAAAGAGGACCTGTTACCACCCCATCAGAGTGCCTATCACCTGTCCATCAAAGTACCCGAGTATTTGTCACATGCCCGTCAAAGTACCCAAGTACCTGTCACCAACCCATCTGAGTACCCAAGTACCTGTCACCTGCCCATCTGAGTACCCAAGTACTTGTCACCAACCCATCTGAGTACCCGAGTACCTGTCACCATCCCATCTGAGTCCCCGAGTACCTGTCACCAGCCCATTTGAGTACCTGTCACCAACCCATCTGAGTACATGTCACCAGCCCATCTGAGTACTCAAGTACCTGTCACCAGCCCATCAGAGTACCCGAGTACTTGTCACCTGCCCATCTGAGTACCCGAGTACCTGTCACCAGCCCATCTGAGTACCCGAGTACCTGTCACCAGCCCATCTGAGTACCCAAGTACCTGTCACCAACCCATCTGAGTACCCGAGTACCTGTCACCATCCCATCTGAGTACCCAAGTACCTGTCACCAGCCCATTTGAGTACCTGTCACCAAGCCATCTGAGTACATGTCACCAGCCCACCTGAGTACTCAAGTACCTGTCACCAGCCCATCAGAGTACCCGAGTACTTGTCACCTGCCCATCTGAGTACTCGAGTACCTGTCACCTGTTCATCAGAGTACCTGAGTACCTGTCACCTGTCCATCAAAGTACCAGAGTACCTGTCACCTGTCCATCAAAATACCCGAGTACCTGTCACCTGTCTATAAAAGTACCCGAGTACCTGTCACAGCTCATCTAAGTACCTGTCACCGGCCCATCAAAGTACCCGAGTACCTGTCACCAAGCCATCTGAGTACCCGAGTACCTGTCACCATCTCATCTGAGTACCCGAGTACCTGTCACCAACCCATCTGAGTACCCGAGTACCTGTCACCATCCCATCTGAGTACCCGAGTACCTGTCATCAGCCCATCTGAGTACCTGAGTACTTGTCACCAACCCATCAGAGTACCCGAGTACCTGTCACCAGCCCATCTGAGTACCAGAGTACCTGTCACCAGCCCATAAGAGTACCCGAGTACTTGTCACCTGCCCATCTGAGTATTCAAGTACCTGTCCCCAAGCCATCAGAGTACCCCAGTACCTGTCACCTGTCCATCAGAGTAACCAAGTACCTGTCACCAGCCCATCAGAGTACCCGAGTACCTGTCACCAGCCCATTAGAGTACCCGAGTACCTGTCACCAGCCCATCAGAGTACCCAAGTATCTGTCACCAACCCATCAAAGTACCCAAGTACCTGTCCCCAGCCCACATGAGTACCTGTAACCTGCCCATCAAAGTACCCAAGTACCTGTCACCAACCCATCAGAGTACCCGAGTACCTGTCCCCAGCCCATCAGAGTACCCAAGTACCTGTCACCAGCCCATCAGAGTACCCGAGTACCTGTCACCTTCCCATAAGAGTACCCGAGTACCTGTCACCAGACCATCAGCATACCAGAGTACCTGTCCCCTGCCCACCTGAGTATCCGAGTACCTGTCACCAGTCCATCTGAGTACCTGAGTACCTGTCACCAGTCCTTTAGAGTACCCGAGTACCTGTCACCAGCCCATCAGAGTACCCGAGTACCTGTCACCTGCCCATCAGAGAACCTGAGTACCTGTCACCAGCCAACCAAAGTACCCAAGTACCTGTCACCTGCCCATTACAGTACCCGAGTACCTGTCACCAGACCATCAGCGTGCCCAAGTACCTGTCACCTGCCTATCTGAGTACCCAAGTACCTGTCAGCAGCCCATCAGCGTACCCGAGTATCTGTCACCAGCCCATCAGAGTACCCGAGTACCTGTCATCTGCCCTTCAGTTTACCCGAGTACCTGTCACCAACCCATCTGAGTAACCGAGTACCTATCTGCAGCTCATCCCAAGTACCCAAGTACCTTTTACCAGTCCATCAGATTACCCGAGTACCTGTTTCCAGCCCATCAAAGTACCCGTGTACCTATCTGCAGCCCATCAGAATAACTGAGTACCTATCTGCAGCCCATCAGAGTACCCAAGTACCTATCTGCAGCTCATGCCTCATAGAATATACCTCGGGTGTTTCCTTTCCAAAATGGGGTCATTTGGGGGGTAATTCCACTGTCCTGGTGCTCCAGGGCCTTCAAAAGTGTAATAGGTATGAATGAAATTTTATGTGTAATTTATGCTCCTAGAACACCTGACGGTGCTCCCTGCATGTTCGGTCTCTGTATGTGGCCAGGGTGTGAAAAAGTCTCACACGTGGTATCGCCATACTCGGGACGAGTAGCAGAATATATTTCGGGGCTAATTTTTGCTATGTACATGCTATGTGTTAGAAATATCTTATATATTGACCACTTTGTGTAAAAATAAAAGCATTTTCATTTTCTTTCCACGTTTTTTGAAGACTTGTGGAAAAAAATGACTCATAATGCCTCATAGAATATACGTTGGGGTGTTCGCTTTCTAAAATGGGGTCATTTTGTGGGTAATTCCATTGTCCTGGTGCCCCAGGGCCTTCAAAAGTGTAATAGGTCGTTAGAAAATTAGATGTGAAATTTCTGCTCCTAGAATCTCACACCTGTGGTATCCGTATACTCGGTACAAGTAGCAGAATATATTTTGGGGGTTATTTTTGCTATGTACATGCTATGTGTTCGAAATATCATATAAAATGACCACTTTGTGAAAAAAAAATACCTTTTTCCCTTTTTTTCTTCCAAGACTTTTGGAAAAAAATGAACCGTACAAAAGACTCATAATGCCTCATAGATTATACGCTGGGATGTTTGCTTTCCAAAATTAGGTCATTTTGTGGGTAATTCCATTGTCCTGGTGCTGCAGGGCCTTCAAAAGTGTAATAGGTGGTTAGGAAATGATATGTGTAATTTATGCTCCTAGAACACCTGACGGTGCCCCCTGCATATTGGACCTCTCTATGTGGCCAGGCTGTGTAAAGGTCTCACACATGTGGTATCGCCATACTCAGGGACAGTAGCAGAATGTATTTTGGGGTGTAATTGGAAGTATGCATATGCTGTGTGTGAGAAATAACTTGTTATGACAATTTTGTGCAAAAAAAAAAAAAAATAATTTCTTAATTTTCCCAAGAATTGTGGGAAAAAAAGTACAACTTGAAAAAACTCACCATGCCTCTTACTAAATACCTTGGAATGTCTACTTTTCAAAAATGGGTCATTTGGGGGGTATTTGTACTTTCCTGGCATTCCAGGGCCTCAAGAAATGAGATAGGCCATCAGTACATCAGATGTGATCAATTTTCAATGATTGGCACCATAGCTTGTAGACTCTATAACTTACTCACAGAACAAATACTGTCATATACACTTATTTGGGTTATTTTTACCAAAGATATGTAGCAGTATAGGCTTTGGCCCAAATTTATGAACAAAAATTACTTACTTGCAAAATTTTATCACAGAAACTAAAAAAAAGTGTTTTTTTTTTCAAAATTTTCGCACTTTTTTCACTTATGTCACAAAAAATAAAAAACCCAGAGATTATTAAACACCACCAAAAGAAAGCTCTATTTGTGTGAAAAAAATTATAAAAATTTTGTTTGGGTACAGTGTAGCATGAGAGAGTAATTGTCATTCAAAGTGCAAGAACTCTGAAAGCTGAAAACTGGTTTGGGCAGGAAGGGGGTATAAACGTCCTGTATTGAAGTGGTTAAAGGAAGGCGTCTAACAAATGCACATAGCACGCTGCGATGAACATTGGGTGTGTCCAAATTGTGTTAACAGTGGGAGTGGCTTACAGGGGCATGGTTAAATAAAACAAAAGCATTCTTGTACCCATAAAATATGCTTCGTTTAATCGGTTCTAGTAAATGCGGCCCCGTGCCCCACCTGTCCAGGTGTGACAAGAAGGCCGCATGGCCCCCCTGGAGCATGGGAAGTCTGGTCTGAATAATGTGTTTCTCAATGCGGCGCCCAGGGCACATGCTCCCGCTGCCCTCCCTCCAGTTTCAGCCCTGACCTCACACCCTCCTTTTTATTATAATAAACGTATTATTATCATGCCTCTATAAATAACTTTTAAATTAATTTGAAACATTCATTTAATTTAATTTCACACTATATGATGCCCAAGTCTTTTTTTTGAACTAGTAATCCCAGGAGTATTCAGACTTGAGAAGGTAAGGCAGCACGGTAAGCCAATAAAGTTTTGTGCATTGCACTGTGCAGTCATTTTTACAAACGGAGCTTGCTGATTGGAGGAAGGAGCGCAGTAATAATGACCTCATAAGTGCACTGCTACTCCTTTACTATCAAATCAAAGACTTGACTAAGCAACATTGCATTGACTGCAGTAGAACAAAGTAAATGGTCAGCAATGACACATGATAATAGCAGTGCTTGTGAGGCCACTCTTCAGCATACCTTAAGTGCAATCACAGCCTAAAGACTCAGTGCCTTACCTTGTGTCTGGTAGGCAATGGAGATACAGGTGGTCTCGTAAGCTGGGCATTTTCTTGCAACCATGCGGCAGGATGAGCTAGTTCCAACACACTGTAAACACTTCAGGGGGATCACTGTAGGAAACAATGACAATAGCAATTAGAACAAGAAAACAAGGATACAAATATAGTATTTTTCTTCTTTTTAAGCCTGTGCTAGGGAAATGAATCAAATTAATGCAACACTGACATTTTGCTGCAAAGAGAAGAACGACAAACACCAGCACAAAGGAAACATGACAGCAGCCAATCAGAATTCAGCTATCATTTTTTTCAGTACAAGTAAGAAAAGTGAGCGCTGGGATCTGATTGGTTGCAATTTACATGAAACACTATTTTCTTTGAGCTCGGCTTCAGTATAGAAATCATATTGTGTGTAGAGATAATAGAGACATAGGAAGATGCGTACATCCTGTTTTATGCCCCGTCTCACTCCAAATCTGCTACACACCTTAAAAAATGTCACCTTACATAGTCAAAGAGGAGATTAGTGAGGGGATTAGTGTACAAAAATATATTTCCTCCTGATATTATTAGACTACACTCTGCAGGTTACTGAAGACATAATATGTATCAATGGATCTATTACACTGGTAATAATATAGGGTTTCCACTTTAAAGGGGACCAGTCACAAATGGGTGAGAGAGTGTTCCATTTTTATGTGCCACCCTGGTTTTGAACAGGGGTGCTGTCAAATTTAGTTTGCTGGGTGGTATTTAGCCTGGCCAATTGTAAGGGGATCTCCTGATTTTTTTCCTAACTCTGAGTTTGATGCACCTCTCTCCTCAGCCATTGGGTGGCACTGTTGCTAATGGTATTGGAATGATAAGGTATATATGAACTTGGAATATGAATGGATGGGCTGCTCCAGCCAATTGGCAGGGGTTTTCTTGGGCGCCATGGCTTACTGTAAGAGCCTATATATTTGGGAGGAGTCAGGTGATCGCGGTTCTGTGCCACTCGGACGGCTGCATAGCTCCCAACTGTCCCAGATTTCGAGGGACTGTCCCTGATTTGGAAAAATGTCCCTCATTGCTCTTCATTTGTCCTTCATTTTGGTCTGATGCATATACCTATATATAAAATGCACTTTTTATCTATCAAAAAGTGTTTAACAATGCTAAACCTTTCTTCCAATTTCTAAATTGCTGCACTTGTACATTTATAAAGCCAATATAAAGGAATAGTAGTGGTAAAAAAAAGCACTTGTGGGTTTAACTAATATATTTTTTTGTATAATTCTCCTTTAAGGAGGCATGGCAGGGTGTGTGCCCTATGGCTACATACTTTTGCTAATAGGTGTCCCTCATTCCTGTCTCAGAAAGTTGGGAGGTATGCGGCTGTCTGGGTGGACGTGTGTTGAAAGCTCCCGGCTGCTAGGCCAGAAGCCTGAGGCCTATCCGGGAGTTCCTGGATGCTAGGCAGTCTAAGGACTATCCAGGACCAGGGGAAACAGTGAAGCGTTAGGGCTTCAGGTCGGAAGCCTAACCAAGTCGCATGGGTTCTGCTGGCCGGAGAACCCCTCTTTGTCGTAGGTGAAGGGACAGAGTTGCTAACGGAAGACAACCATTCCTGTCGCCAGAGGCAAAGTATGAACCAGGGTCAGAGGTAAAGGGGAAGCTGTCACCTACGAGGGACAATGCTCCTTTTATCAAAGACCAGAGTTCGGAGTCTGAGAGAGTAACAGAGCAGCCTTTTTCACTAACGTGGGGAAAGTGGAAAAGTTGACAAAGTCTCAGCAGAAGTCAAGCTAGGAACCCAGTGAAATAGAGGGGGTGATGCTTACAAGAGAGAGTTCAGCAGTTGGGCTGAAGAGCCGAGGAAGGGACCCAGTAGGTTAACGTGAGGACACTCGGAAAATACAGCGGTTGGCTGTGTAAAGTACAAGGGACCCAGTGGCAGTGAGAGTCCAAGAAGTCTTGTTGGGAGACTGTGATTGTAATCTCGTGAAGCTACAGTGGGAGGCTGTGAGACGGAGGCCAGATCTGCACAACGGGGATACCAAGCTTGGAATGTGCATCAATCTGTGTTGAAGTCCAAAGTACAAGTTCCATACTCAAGGAAATAGTTCTAGTCAGGTAAAGTTCAGTTGGAAGGCCTGTGGGACTATACAGCTACATTAAGAGTCTTATTCCGTGAGTCTCGGAGTCTGCTAAGTGCTGTTGCCCCTACCCAAAGGGTGTCCTGGCCCTAACCCTCACTCCCCAGTTCTTGAAGAAAAAAATAAATCTCTTTTGTTCTGCATCATCAAAGTGTCTGGCGCTCAGCTCACTTCTTCTATCTGCACCCACCATGCCTAGTGACCCACTCTGTGAGGATGGATGTCAGCTCTTCCTGCCCCTGAAGATCACCATTGGCTCTTCAGAGGTCTAGGCCTGGGCTATAATTACAAAAGTGCAGGGTCAATGAAGATCATTATTTAACTTTAATAATCTTAGTTTTGACCCTCTAGTTTGAAAGTCAGATGTCTACTCAAATAACCATTTGTTACAACCAAGATATGCAAAATACCATCTCTGAACGCACAACACATCAAACCTTGAAGCAGATGGGCTACAGCAGCAGAAGACCACACCAGGTGACACTTCTGTCGGCTAAGAACAGGAAACTGAGGCTACAATTCACACAGGATCACCAAAATTGGACAATAAAAGATTGGAAAAACATTGCTTGGTCTTATGAGTTTCGATTTCAGCTGTGACATTCAGATGGTGAGGTCAGAATTTGGTGTAAACGACATGAAAGCATGGATCCATCCTGCCTTGTATCAACGTTTCAGGCCGGTGGCGGTGGTGTGGGGAACACTTTCTTGGCACACTTTGGGCCCCTTAGTACCAGTTAAGCATTGTTCAACCACTTCAGCCCCGGAAGAATTTCCCAGGTTAGGACCAGAGCACTTTTTGTGATTCGGCACTGCGTCGCTTTAACTGACAATTGCGCGGTCGTGCGACGTTGTACCCAAACAAAATTTGCGTCCTTTTTTTTTCCACAAATAGAGCTTTCTTTTGGTGGTATTTGATCACCGCTGCGTCATTTCTGATCGCCGCTATAAACATAGAAAGAGCGACAATTTTGCAAAAAAAAAACAATATTTCTTACTTTTTGCTAAAATTCAAATCCAAAAAATAAATATAAAATTTTTTTTTTCATCAGTTTTGGCCGATTTATATTCTTCTTCATATTTTTGGTAAAAAAAATCGTAATCGGCGTTTATTGATTGGTTTGCGTAAAAGTGGCCGCGCTTACGGATGATGAGAATTTCTGGGGTTTTAATTTTTTAAAATTTTTTACTAGTAATGGCGGCGATTTTTAGCGGTACTGCGATATTACAGCGGACATGTCGGACATTTTTGACAATTTTTTGGGACCAATGACATTTATACAGCGATCAGAAATGTAAATGTCCACTGATTACTGTGTAAATGTCATTGGAAGTGAAGGGGTTAACCTGCAGGGGGAGATCTAGGGGTTAACTGTGTTCCCTGGGTGTGTTCTAACTGTGGGGGGGCTGGGTTACCATGGACATAGGAGATCTAACTGATCCCACTGAGAGGGATCAGTAGATCTCCTATGTCCCCATTGAAAGAGCCGGGAACCGCCGTGTTTACATCGGCGGTTCCCCGCTCTTTGGCTGTAGCAGCTCATCATGGCTCGCCGGCGGACATCAGGTCCGCCCGAGCCGCGGGCACACTCCTGTCGGGCACGAGAGCGCGCCGGCAACGGCGTGAGATCGCCCCCTAGCTGCGCCTGCATGAATCACCACCTTTTTACAGCGATTCGCGCTCAGCGTCCACACTGCCACCGTAAATATACAGCTCGCGGTGTGGAACCGGTTAAACGCCACGGCCTACCTGAGTGTTGTTGCTGACCATGTCCATCCCTTTATGACTGCAGTGTCCCCATCTTCTGATGGCTCCTTCCAGCAGGATAATGCACCATGTCACAAAGCTCCAATCATCTCACCACTGCACAATGAGGTCCCTGCACTCCAATGGCCTCCACAGTCACCACATCTCACCCAATAGAGCGCCTTTGGGATGTGGTGGAATGGGAGATCAACATCATGGATGTGCAGCCGACAAATCTGCAGCAACTGTGTGATGCCATCATTGTCACAATGGACCAAAATCTCTGAGGAACGTTTCCAACACCTTGTTGAATTTATGCCACAGAGGATGAAGGCAAAACGGGGTCCAACCCGGTACTGGCAAGGTGTACCTAATAAAGTGGCCGGTGAGTTTTATATATGAAAAAAATCCAGTATAATGTATTTTGGTGTGGGTACATATTTTAGGTAAAATATAGTATCTTGTTCCATCAGGGAATGTTCTTGTTCCTGTACAGTAGAGGGTGAGTTCTGGGCCCCGGGGCGGTGACATGCGTCTGTGAACGTTCTGTAGGTGACACAGAGGATAGGGCGGTACAAAGGATATTGACTGAGGTTTTACAGAACAATAGGACACATTCTAAAAATGTCGCACTATGTTACTGACTTTATATAATGTCTACCCAACCCTACATGCCTCAGATTGTTAGTCAACCGATAAATGACGTTTCATAGTAAATATCCTCCAAAGATTGATACCTCGTGCTTCTGAATAAGAATTGTTTTGTTAGCAGAGATCATAAGCGTCAGTGGCAGAATGCAGAATACTTTGGGAAAATCCAGTACTGCTGAGAGGTCAAAGCTGTTGAAAGAGCCCTAAGCCCTTGTAAATTACAGTCACGTGCTGGTGTTCAACAATACATAACCCTCCCTATATGTATTTTGTAGAAATAAATGAGATCACTAGAATACCAAGCTAAAATCACTAGGTATTTATAGGTCTATTTATTAAGAAAAAAAAAAAAAGCATAGGTTTATTTCCTATAATCGTCAGCTCCATCTAGTGGCAATGACGTGGAAATACCGCAACCAGGAATATACCACATTATGGCCACTAGATGGAGATAGGAAATAAACATATTAGACATATAATGGGGACTGCTCAAGATGGCTGTGTGAATGGTGAGATTTTTTTTAGACCCCCTAAGAGATACTGTAGGGTGGGCCATTTATATGGATGCACCTTAATAAAATGGGAATGGTTGGTGATATTAACTTCCTGTTTGTGGCACATTAGTATATGTGAGGGGGGAAACTTTTCAAGATGGGTCGTGACCATGGCGGCCATTTTGAAGTCAGCCATTTTGAATCCAACTTTTGATTTTTCAATAGGAAGAGGGTCATGTGACACATCAAACTTATTGGGAATTTCACAAGAAAAACAATGGTGTGCTTGGTTTTAACGTAACTTTATTCTTTCATGAGTTATTTACAAGTTTCTGATCACTTATAAAATGTGTTCAATGTGCTGCCCATTGTGTTGGATTGTCAATGCAACCCTCTTCTCCCACTCTTCACACACCGATAGCAACACCGCAGGAGAAATGCTAGCACAGGCTTCCGGTATCCGTAGTTTCAGGTGCTGCACATCTCGTATCTTCACAGCATAGACAATTGCCTTCAGATGACCCCAAAGATAAAAGTCTAAGGGGGTCAGATCGGGAGACCTTGGGGGCCATTCAACTGGCCCATGACGACCAATCCACTTTCCAGGAAACTGTTCATCTAGGAATGCTCGGACCTGACACCCATAATGTGGTGGTGCACCATCTTGCTGGAAAAACATTATGTGTGTCAGGTCCGAGCATTCCTAGATGAACAGTTTCCTGGAAAGTGGATTGGTCGTCATGGGCCAGTTGAATGGCCCCCAAGGTCTCCCGATCTGACCCCCTT
>BLSH010498750.1:835720-850258 GCA_018402905.1 Glandirana rugosa
TTGTCAGCCTTTGTCGAGTAGTGTCTAGCGTCATTTCCTGGTTAGTGTCGACTAGTGTACATTTTTCTGAATCGCCAATAGTCGTCAGGAAAGGAGGGTGTTACAAAGAGACCCTTCCTTCCTCTCGGAAATTGGTCGTTAAATTGATTAACGATACTAATAGTCACGTCGGAGTAGGTTTCCCGGTGACTATCCGGTTATGTTGACCGGGACGACATGACCCGGGCCCGGGGTACTTGAGTCGACCTCCGGGCCCGTCGAAATTTCAAGTAAAGACGGATTTATTTGTCTTCCTACAATGTAGGGTGGAGGCGACTTTGAACGAATGGTCCCACATAGTAATTTAGAAGGACCGGGGCCCAGGAAGATTTAATGATACACCCTGGTAAGCAAGTTTCAGCGGAGGTGGGATGTAACATCCTTCTGTTTATTTAGGCAGAAATGAACTTTAAAGCTGCCCGGGCCTCCAGCTGAGTTCATGGGGCCCGGGCCCAGTACAGCAGGGCCAGTTGTATTGGCCTATCAGTGGCCCTTTGGATGAGGCTGCACTGATAATCATAGCAATTAGTTAAATTGCTGGTTAAAGGCTCTCCTTCCTTCCCAGAGAAACATTGTGGGAGGAAAGGACTGCTGATAACCGCTAAGTCTTTTTACATGTGATCAGCTGTGATTGGTCCTTTACTGCGATCTGTGATGAGCTGTTTCCGACTGTTTCGACATCAGTCACAGAGCACGCCGGAATGTGCGCCCCAGGAGGCACGCAGGAGGTGGAGTTCTAGGAGGACATTCATGGGAACCCTTCCAGAACTGCACAGTAAGGAAGGGGTTAAAGAGAATCTTCAGTCCTTCCCACCAAAATAATTCAAAATTCAGCAGCTACAAATACTGGGGAGCATGCCCTAGCCATGCTGTGTGTGTCTATGGACTCGGGAGGGAGCACACATGAGTGTCCCCATTGAAAGCGACTTGCTATGGGAGCACTCAGCAGGGGGGAGCAGTCAAGAGAGCTGGTGGGGGACCGGAGAAGAGGAGGATTGGGGATACTCTGTGCAAGGCAGGTAAGTATAGCATGTGTAGCCATGTCCCCATAGGGGTTGCTGAAAGTAGTGGTTCACCTGTCTCCCTGCCCAGCCAGACATCCATCTCAGGCACTCAGAGACATAGATCAGTCCATTGCTTTGTTTTGTTTTTTTATTGAGGGGTATTGAACTTGGATAGGGATTTGGGAATTATGGGGCCGGGCGCGTGGATAGGAGGGTAGCGGAGGTGAAGGGGGGTGCCCTCAATGCACAGGCCACCCCTCTCACTTCTGTTACCACTCCTCTCTTCAGGCCCTGCCAGCCAGCATGGCTGCAATGACCCCTCTCCATTGCCCTTTTCACAGTCCTCTCCTCTGGTGCTGCAACCTTCTATCAAACTGCAATGTCCCAGTTCCTCAGGCATGCCTCCCCAGTCCTCCCAACTGTGCTCACTCACCAGCCCTCCTGGCTGCACCCAGTAGTCCTCCTGGAGACTCTTAGAGTGTCCTCTCTCCTGCTGTTCTCTCTTCTGCTCTCTCATGTGCCTCTCCCTCCAGGATCTCTCACTCCTCCCGGTTGCACCCGAGCCTCACTGGGGAGCTCCCCATGGACCCCACAGCCTCCACACTCTCTCACTCCAACATCTTCCACCCGACTACTCCTCCCCAGCTGCGCTGACCCCAGGTATTTAAGCAGGCCTGCCCCCTGCCAATCCAAATTGGGGATTGGACAAGGCTCCTTAAGATACCCCAAGCAGCCCCACCTCTCTTCTCCACCCTTCCTTCTAACACCTTCTAGAAGAAAATGGGAGGTAACCAAGAGGTGACACCACCTGTGAGTCACCAGCTGCTACCCTGAGCCACTCCCAGCCCAGAGCCAAAACAAACAGGCCTAGCAACCAGCCTAAATTTACCTACACTGCCAGAGAAAACTCACTCTAGCACCTCACTACCTAGAGGTGCTACACATGTTTGTTATTTAAAAAAATGTATCTTTAGTATCACTTGAAGTTGTGTATAGTAGTATTATTTTCCTTTTTTTTTTTACTATTCTTACCATTATTTTATTATTACTAATACATTTGCATTACACAAGAGCTGAAACAGCATGATTTTTTTTTTTACATAAAAGAAATTTGAAAAGAATGCTTGTGGCAGTAAATAAGGCAGACAGAAGCCTCAGTCTATTGTATCTGGTATGGAATGTAAGCAGACAGCCGGTATGGGAGGAGTTTTTTTGCTCTCTGGACTGCCTGTGCGGCAATAGAAATTTATAATAATGCCAAAGGTTTCAGGGTGGAAAAAGGTGGTTTTCTCTGCACAAAACAATTTCAAGCTTTTAAATCTTTCTAAAATTCCGGCCTTGTGTTCAGGCTTCCACAGTTGTATAGACTTCTCTCCTGTACTCAAATGGCTTTTTCTGATTTATCTGCACGTTGTAGAGATGTGCACAGCAGAAAAATATTAGTTTTGTTTCTGATTCGTTTGTTAAAGTGGAGTTCCACCCAAAAGTGGAACTTCCGCTTTAAGTGCTGGTGACCCCCTAACATGCCACAATTGGTATGTCATTTTTTGGGGGGGAGCGGGTACCTAGTTTTTACAGGTACCCAGCTCCCACTTCCTCTCCTGGCGCAGAACGGAAGTTCACCTCTCCCCCCTCCCTCCCTGCAATCTTCTGGGACACGCCACAAGTCCCAGAAGATTGCCCGGCCATTTAGATCGCGCATGCGCAGTGCGCGCCCGGCTGTGGAGCGAGGCTTCGGGCGGCCGCATCGTTGGACCATGGGACAGGTGAGTGTCTTTATTAAAAGTCAGCAGCTACACTTTTTGTAGCTGCTGACTTTTAAATGGGTGGAACTCTGCTTTAAGTTAATAATTTTGTTTCATCATATTTGTTATGATAGACTGATTCATTTTCAGGATTTGTTTTGTATTTTGGTTATTTTCAAACCGATTTGAAATTCAAATTTTTTTTCGAAATTCAAATTTTATTCTTTTCTATTCTATTCTTTTATTGTCTATTGAATTATGTTCTGTTTTATTCTATTCTGTTCTTTTATTTTCTATTCTATTTTATTATTTTCTTTTTTATTCTATGCTATTCTTTTATATTCTATTTATTTTGTTCTATTCTATTCTTTTATTTTCGATTCTATTATTTTCTATTTTATTCTATAAATAGCCTTTATAAGTAGGAATCATCATCTTATTTCACTTATATCTTACGGTAGTTATTGCAATGCTTCTATTGCGAATTTGAATTTGTTTTTGAATTCAAATTCGTTTTTAAAATCTAGTTCTAATTCAAATTAAATGTTTTAATTCAAATTCAGATACTAAATATTATATACCAAACTTATTTTGGATTAGCAGAAATTTGTTACTATTATGATCCAGAAATTCAGAGACATTTGAATCTCTAAATAAAGAAAATGTAGTCCAAATTAAGATTTCTAACTAAAACCAATTAGCACAATGTGAGCTTCTCACAGTGTACATTTGAAGCTGCAGCAAGTCAGATAGAACCTGATTTCTTGACTGTTGGACATCCTCTCCAGCCCTGGCCCATCCCTTTCATTCATTGGATATGAGTTTCTTCAATCATGAAGGCTCAGCATTACATGTGGGCCTTACCCACAAATTAAATATATTCATTATAATAATACAATAAATATAATAATTCAATAACAATATAATTAATTAGGATACATTATTATTATAAATAATAATAGCAACAACAACAATAATACTACAACTAATAATTATTATGTATAATAATAATAATAATTATTATTATTATAATAATTATTATTATAAATAATGATAATAATAACAACTATCATAATAATAATAATAATTATTATTATTATTATTAATATTTAGAATAATAGTAATGATAATAATAGGAAGAAAAAGAAGAAAACAAAAAGAAGAAGATACTGGATGGAAACATTGAGATTTAGGCACATTTTTATCCTTATATTAATTTCCTTATATATTTTCTATGTTCTTATATTTTGTTGGCTGCCATTCATTTTTTTCTATGGCTCTTTTTTTATTTTCTTCTTTTTATTTTTTATTATTCACATATAAAGTGTTTATGTTCTTATATGCAGGCAAGTACTGTACCCTGTTTTTTTTTTTTTTTGTATTTTGTCTTGTTGATTTCAATCCTACCTGCAGGGTTCCCTTGCTTATTTTTGTCTGATTTATTGTATTCTATTTTTTTTCTTTATTTATCATCTGAAACCTAATAAAACATTTTTCAAACATACTAACAATAAATCCATCCTCTTTGTAAGTATAAGCAAAAAGCATTTTTTTTTTTTTGTATATGAAATTAATTTAGAGTGGGGAGAAGTATAGGCAAAGTGTCTTATCTCTTCAAGCCATGACAGACAACATATCGTCAGATAATATGGTTTATAATATGAAAACAGATGAAAAATTCTTCAGCCGGCGCTGCACATCAATGGACGCGCTTCCACTTGGATGGAGGTGATAATTACATGAACAGCTCCGTTATTATCTAGTAACTGCATGCTAGCTGGTGAAGAACAGACCTGTCATAATGGAGGCAAACATAAAAAGACAGAGCTTTTCTCTTCATGTAAAAACAGTAATATTCACTTGAAACCAAGCAGATGTGTTTCTGTGATTACTTAAAGTCGAAGGTTAATCTGCTTATAATCTTCCAATCCTAGTCCCCCATCAACATGCAAATGAAATGTTTAATTGAAGCATTAAATCATATCATAACCAATTTTAGACCCCTGTGATGTCATCACTGGGTCTCTGTGTTTTTCTATGCAAAGCGGGCAGCAAAGCCTTAGATCTCACATTATAGATATACAGCTATGAGTGCCTAGGCACACTCACATACCAGGAAGTACTCTTATTTTTTTCAGGAGGAATTTAAGACCAAATTTACATTTTTCATAGTACTATATAGGTACAGCATGGCAAATATTCACTTTTTACCCACTTGCCATCCACCCATTTACTGCGGATGGCAGCTACCAGCTGAGCAAGGTACTGGCATGTTGTTCAGCAAATGCACACTGGCACGCCCCCTAGGACGCGCAGCGGCACAATTCCATGACCTGCTGTCTGCACCGCAGTGATCACGGTAATCAGTCCCTGACCACAGTGAGCATCCAGGGTATATACATTACCTGTAATTCTGGGCTGTATACTCTACCTGTGATGCTGGGCTGTATACATTACCTGTGATGCTGGGCTGTATACTCTACCTGTGATGCTGGGCTGTATACTCTACCTGTGATGCTGGGCTGTATACTCTACCTGTGATGCTGGGCTGTATACACTGGATGAAAACAAAGCGCGCCAGACCTAAGCACAGTAAATCAAAACCACAATTATTAAACAAATAGATGAAGATGGGTACTCACAAGGTATAAAAACAATAGGGGCATGGAATCAGCTGGAGCCCGAAGGCCGTGTCACATTCCCACTGTGAACCTGCGATGGGATATAGCTGGAGCTGTGTAGAGAGTGGCAGGTCGGCTGGCCAAGGCCGTCTGTGTGCTCTGTAGCTCGTCTTGGAACGCACCAGCGCTGGAAGATGGAGGACCAGAAATTCGGCGTACCGGAAGTGACGTCTGTGAAAGTGGAGCCAATAGGGTAACCTTATTGGCTCCACGTTCACAGACGCCAGCCGACCTGCCACTCTCTACACAGCTCCAGCTATATCCCAGCGCAGGTTCACAGTGGGAATGTGACACAGCCTTCGGCCTCCAGCTGATTCCATGCCCCTATTGTTTTTATACCTTGTGAGTACCCATCTTCATCTATTTGTTTAATAAATTGTGGTTTTGATTTACTGCGCTTAGGTCTGGCGCACTTTGTTTTCATCCATATCTCCCACAGAGTTGCTTGTACTCATTTGGCTGCTGCCCCTACCCGCAAATCATCACCACACTGCCTAAGCCTTGTGCCTAGACCCATTTTAAGAGACTTATATATAGAGACTCATATGGACTATGTGTTGCTATACACTAGGATTGTTGTCTGAGGTTTTTCTCATCACTACTGGCGCCATTCTCCTTTCTATATGGGCTGTATACACTACCTGTAATGCTGGGCTATATACTCTACCTGTGATGCGGAGCTGTATACACTACCTGTGATGCTGGGCTGTATATACTACCTGTGATGCTGGGCTGTATACACTACCTGTGATGCTGGGCTGTATACACTACCTGTGATGCTGGGCTATATACTCTACCTGTGATGCGGAGTTGTATACACTACCTGTGATGCTGGGCTATATAGACTGCCTGTGATGCTGGCCTATATACCCTGTCCTGTGATGCTGAGCTGTATATCCTGTCCTGTGATTCTGGGGCTGTATACTCTGTCCTGTGATGCTCATCTGTATACTCCTGACATTATGGGTGGAAGCAAGTGGAATACAGGGGACGGTGTGGGTGGATTCTATAAGGGGTGAAGCTTATGGGAAGTGGGAGGGGTCAAAAAGTAGGGGCGGGGTCTTGCAGTCCCCCCCCCCCATAGTAAAACTTCACCAGCCGCCACTGGTCTAGAGATATGCTCCATAATGATGGTTAGAGATTACAGATATGCTACATGAGATGGTCAGAGATTGTAGATATGCTACAAAAGATGATCAGAGACTGTAGATATACTACATTTGATGGTAAGAGATTACAGATATACTACATTTGATGGTCAGAGACTAGATATGCTACATTAGATGCCAAGAGTCTACAGATATTGGATGGTCTGAGATGGTAGATATGCTACATTTGATTCCAGAGACTGTAAATACGCTACAGAAGATGGTCAGAGACTGCAGATGTGCTCAAATTGTGTTCCCCACAGCCCACTTAAAAATGACTTGAAATGAGTGCCACATTTGATATTTATCTCAGCAAGATCCATTATAAAAGTTTAAAGATAAAAAACATATGAAGAGAAAAAGGTTTGGACAGCACAGAAAAATGTAAGATAGTGGGAAAACAATAACTAAACCAATTAGCTACTAGCATCCAGTCTATATATGTGTTTTTCCTTTACTGGCTTCAATAAGCACCAAAACACAGACTACATTTTGCAAGGGCCCACGGTGACCAAGGGCTACATGTGGTCCCCGAACTCAAGGTTGGGCATCTGGGCTCTAACCCTTCTTAGAGGACTATGTTTTAGGGGTTTAGAGAGAAAAAGGGATTTTATTAAAACTTACCGTAAAATCCTTTTCTCCGAGTTCACTGACAGACGTAGCTCTTCATGACTTTGTGGGGTTTTATGTTCGTCCTACTAGGAGTTAACTAGGCAGGGAAAGAATCAGCTGGCCCCTCCCTTGAGGGCCGTCCTCTCTTCCTACATCAAACCCCCTCATAGCATAGCTCTTCAGTTCGTACACAAGCCGTACCAAAACAGAGCCCAGAGGGGTGGGTGCTGCGTCTGTCAGTGAACTCGGAGAAAAGGATTTTACGGTAAGTTTTAATAAAATCCCTTTTTCTCCTTACGTTCACTGACAGACGCAGCTCTTCATGACTTTGTGGGGACGTCCCCAAGCTGTGTCAATAAAAGAGGGGTGGGTAAACGCAAACAACTGTACCCAACTGAACCTCTGAGAAGGCGCCAGACGCGCCTACACTGCCGCCTGCAGAACTTTGCGGCCAAAGGCAGCATCCAAAGATGCGAACACATCAACTTTATAAAACTTAGTAAAAGTGTGAACCGAGGCCCAAATGGCCGCTTTGCACACCTGTGACACCGAGGCCTGGTGTCTGAAAGCCCAGAAAGTACTAACTGCCCTGGTAGAATGAGCCGTGACCGGAAAAGGGGGAACCTTGCCCCGAACAGAATACGCATGGGTCACGGTTTTTCTAATCCACTGAGAAATCGTAGCCAAAGAGGCCGCCAGACCTTTTGCGCGGCCCCTCTGGCACAACAAACAAGGCGTCAGCCTTACGAAAAGGAGCTGTAGCAGCCAAGTACACTCTTAAGGCCCTTACTACGTCCAAAGTATGCAACTCAAACTCCTTGGAGTGCGATGGACGAGGGCACAATGAAGGCAGGACAATATCTTCATTGATATGAAAAGAAGAGACTACCTTCGGGAGAAAAGAAGGAAGGGGTCGCAAGACCGCCTTATCCTTATGCATCACCAAATAAGGAGACTTGCACAATAGTGCAGCCAATTCCGATACTCGTCTGGCAGAAGTAATTACAACTAAGAAGGCCACCTTCTGCGACAGAAGTTGTAAGGGAATCTCCCTGATTTTTTCATAAGGTGGTTTTTGAAGAACAGAAAGCACCAGATTCAGATCCCACGGAGCCATCGGGGATCTCACCCGAGGCGCAACATGTCGCACACCTTGTACAAAGGTACGAATCAGAGAGTGCGAAGCCAAAGGTCTTTGAAAAAGTATGGCTAAAGCCGAGATCTGGCCCTTAAGGGTACTCAAAGCCAACTGCTTATTCAGACCCTGCTGTAAAAAAGGTCAGTACCCTGGAGACTACAAACGAGCGAGGGTTAAAGCCCTCCGCCTCGCACCAAGCAATGTAAGCCTTCCAGGTGCGGTGATAAATCCTGCGAGAGGTGCACTTGCGAGCTTTCAACAGAGTAGGGATCATGGAGTCGGCCACTCCTCTATCTCTTAGCACCTGGGACTCAATAGCCAAGACGTCAAAGCCAGCGAGGGTAAAGCAGGGTGCAAGATGGGCCCTTGAGACAGGAGGTCGTCTCGCATCGGAAGCCGTCAGGGGGCGTCTGCCACCATTTGCACCACGTCGGCGTACCAGGTGCGCCGAGGCCAATCCGGGGCCACCAGAATGGTCGGAATTCCTTCCATCACTATATCTCGGAAGCAGACGTATGGGAGGAAAGGCGTACAGGAGGCGATAACGGCTCCAAGGAGCCACCAGGGCATCCGTGGCCGCTGCCAACGGATCCTTTGTCCTGGACACAAAGGTTCTCACCTTGTGATTGAACCTAGACTCCTTGAGATCCACATCCGGTGTCCCCCTTTGTGGCAAATCTGATTGAACACCTCCGGTGAAGGGACCACTCCCCCTGGTCCAGCTTCCGGCGACTAAGAAAGTCCGCCAGCCAGTTCTCCACACCTGGGATGTAAACCGCAGAGATTGCCGGAACGTGAAGTTCCGCCCAACGCAGAATCAGCGCTGCCTCCGCAGCCGCCGCTGGGCTCCGTATGCCGCCCTGATGATTCACATACGCCACCGCCGTGGCATTGTCCGATTGAATTCGAATCGGACGGCCTTGCAATCTCCTTGTCCAATAAGAAAGACACAGTCTGATCGCTCTCAGCTCCAGCACGTTGATGGGTAGGCAGGCCTCCTGGGCCGACCAACGACCCTGAGCTGATAGTTGTTCCAGGACTCCGCCCCAGCCCTTCGGGCTGGCGTCCGTGGTGATTACCATCCACCGAAGGGGCAGGAACGACTTCCCCTGAGTGAGGGCCAAGTCCCGTAACCACCAGGCGAGGGACGCCCTGGTCTGAGGGCCCAGCCGGGTCGGAAGATCCAACGACCGGTGGGACTTGTCCCATTGAACCAGAATTGCTCGCTGGAGCAAACGAGTGTGACTCTGGACAAAAGATATCGCCTCGAACGACGAGACCATGAGCCCCAGCACCCTCATACAGAACTGCGAGGAAGACCGGCGGCGTGATAGGAGGGTGCGCACAGCCGACTGTAAGCTCCGTAGCTTCGTTGGAGGGAGAAAACACCTTTGCTTGTTCCGTGTCCAGAATGAGACCCAGATACTCCAGATGGCAGGAAGGAGACACCGACGACTTCTGCAGGTTGAGTAACCAGCCGAAGTCCCGCAATGAGACCATTGCGATGTTCACATTCTCCTCCAGGGAGAGACAGAGTCCGCTCGCAGGAGCAGATCGTCCAGGTACGCCACTATGGCAATGCCCCTCTGACGCAGCAACGCCAACACCCGGGGCGCGGAGGTCAGGCCGAAGGGAAGAGCTACAAATTGAAAATGGCGATCCCCAACCGCGAACCGCAGAAAACGCTGATGTCGCGGATGGATGGGTACATGGAGGGACGCATCCTTTATGTCTAATGACGCTAGGAATTCCCCCTGGTGCAGGGCGGCCACGACCGATCGAACAGATTCCATCCGGAATTTTCGCGCCCTGACAAACCTGTTTAGGGCCTTCAAGTCCAGGATGGGCCAAAGCCGTCCCCTTTTTCTGGGCACCACAAAGAGATTCGAGTAAAAGCCTCAAAATCTCTCCTCTGAGGGAACCGGTACAATCACTCCCTGTTCTGAAAGAGAGCCTGTACTGCCCTGGAAAGGGCCAGCCTGCGCTCCAGCGGGAGGTTTAAATTTGATGGGAAGAACCTGTCTGGGGGTAGAGTGATGAACTCTATTCCCGGTGGACACCACCTCGCAGACCCAGCGGTCGGAAAAGCGAGCCAGCCACCGATCTGCGAACCCCCGAAGACGTCCCCCCACCCGACACTCGGGTGGGGGCGCCCCATCAGGCTGAGGAAGACTTGTCTTCCATCTTTCCTGGTTTGCGCTGCCACTGCCGGTGTCCGGCCCCTGCAGCAACCTTACTGGAACGGGTTCCCTTGCTTGCCGTGCCAGACGCACAAAAAAGCTTCTTCTGACCCGACGTAGCAGGCACCTGTCTACGGCGGAACTCACGCCTGCGGGGCTCCGGAAGGAAAGTACTCTTGCCTCCTGTGAAATCCTTAATGATTTCATCAAGGAGCGAGCCCAATAGGTGCCCACCCTGAAAAAGGAAGATCAGCCAAACCTAGTTTGGAAGCGGGTCACCAGGATCGCAGCCAAAGAGTTCTGCGAAGTCTAATGCCGTTATCGATATTCTAGACAGCAAGGGCAGAACATCCACCGCCGCATCACAGAGGTTATTTAATCCCCTGGAGTAAAAACTCAGCCTTCTGCGGTGCCTCCATCAGGCGACCGCCCACCAGGTCCGACTTAAGTTCCTCCATGCACTCAGAGAGGTACTGCGCTGCCATGGCCGCAGCCAAAGCAGGTCGCACTGCGGTCGCACTGCGGCGCCCGCGTTCAAGAACAAGGACTTCAAAAGTGCCTCTGTTCTTCTATCAGCAGGATCCTTGAAAGAAGGGGTCCCCTCCATAGGAATGGTAGTCGCCTTGGTAAGGCGTGCAATAGGCGGATCCACCGCAGGAGATTCCCATTTCTTTAGGAAATTCTCCTCAACAGGATAGCGTTCAGTAAAACAGCCAGTCAATGAGGAGGAACGCCGGGGTTGCTGCCATTCACGATATAGAAAATGGTCAAAAAATTAATTGTAAGGATAGGACCTGGGGGCCTTGGGGGGCCTAGAAGACCCGCACACATAGGCAGATCGCGATTCGCCCGCTTGATCCAACTGCAACTTGGTGCGAATGCCAGCGATAATGGTGGCGACCAGCACATTGTCCTGGTCAGCCACTGGCTCTTGGTCCTCCTCAGTTACCATGTCACCCGTGTCCTCATCAGACAAGTCCCCCGGGGTCTCTAAGACCCCTGAAGCCACCTCAGACTCAGAATCTTCCCCTGAGGATAAGGGGGGGGGAGGGGGCCGCTTCCTGGGGACCCGCGGAGCGGCGTCCCCACGTGGAAGAAATTTAGCGAGAACATCCCGCAGCTGGGTGAGAAAAGCCCCTTGGGCAGACTGCGTGGCTGCTGATGGCCTCTCAGCAGGTTCAGCAGGGAGGTCAGCCTTGTCAGGGATGGATGGATGGATGGACGCCCCGCACACAGCCACACACCCACACAGGATCAGAGGACAGCACCCCACCGCCACCAGCACCCAGAGGGAGCTCAGCTATACTTGCGTTTTTGCTGTTCGTTAGCGCCGATCGTTCAGAAAAAACTGCCTGTCATGGGAGAAGCTGCAGCCACGTGTAGAATGCAGAGCATGCAGTGAAGATGGCCGCCAGGAAGCACTAGAGGCTGAAACACACCTCTCAGGCAACGTGCAGTACAGAATATGGACGCTCCGAGCGCTAGAGGGAAAGCCCCATAGGCTGGAAATGCCCACGGCTACGGCAAAATGGCGGAGGTCCGCCGCAAAATGGCGGCTGAAGGACAGCATGGTGATGCTGGACGAGAAGGCCGAACGAACGGACAGTGCTGGGGAGGGGGGTGGGGGTGAGGTGTGGCAGGGGGCAAGATGAAAGGCTGATCCCCACCGGTGGCAAGCTATTGGAGCAGTGGAAAAACCGCATTTGCGGACGTCGGGCCCACTTCACTCCCCGGGTGGGGAGGAAGGCAGGGCGCTCACTTACCCGTCCGACGCCACGGTAGCCACCGAATGCAGACTTTCCGCCCTCGACGGGGGGGTATTCTGCCGGCCCAGAGTCGCCCTGCCGAACGAATCGGGAAGGGGACCAATGTGGGGGATCTCGCCCCGGGCCACCCGCACGGAACGGGTAAGATGCGGCGGGTCCCTGTGTTGGGGCCGGCTTCGCATCATGTTGGCCAGGTCGGGGAAAGTACAGAGCACCAGGACTCTCGATGCCCCGACCGGCTTCTTGATAGCAGATCATCTTGATTGCAGCAAAAAAAGAAAAGAAAATAAAAAAGAAAAATGGTCACAATAGGACCGCAGTTCCCTATAGGGAAGCCAGGTCAACTCCTTGCGAACTAGGCATTGAAACTGGAGAGCTATTCTGTGAGGGGGTTTGATGTAGGAAGAGAGGACGGCCCCCAAGGGAGGGGCCAGCTGATTCTTTTCCCTGCCTAGTTAACTCCTAGTAGGACGAACATAAAACCCCACAAAGTCATGGAGAGCTGCGTCTGTCAGTGAACGTAAGGAGAAAGACAGTATTTTTGGTATTTGTGCTTGTCTTGTTCAGTAATGAGTTGCATAGCTGGTAAAATCTCTCCTTTATGGTTATACAGGCAGAAAGTACGGGTGACAATTCTGGGCCCCTAGCTTTTTTTTCCTTGTCAGCGCACCATACTGAGACTGGTACGCTATAATCAAGCTGAAATAAAAAGTTCTAAAACAGAGTTCTTAGAAATGTAATTTGCAGATGACGCTTCTTCGCCTAAAGCTAGGGAATTCCAGACATTTGGTTACCGACATGCCTTTAAGTCAAATACGTTTAATGGAACATTGCTAATGCTACATGCTATTGCCCACGTCACCACCTGTCCCCTGTCCCCTCACAATTACTGCGGCCACCTTTCCGCTCTATCCTAAACTCCCTAACCCACATCTCCAACCTCTCCCTCTCCTCTGGCATCTTTGCCTCCCTGCTCAAACATGCACTGGTTACCCCCATACTTAAAAAACCCTCACTTGACCCCACCTGTTTGAATAACTTAAGACTCATCTCCCTGCTCCCGTTTGCCTCCAAGCTCATTGAACGCCTAGTCCACGACCGAATGAGTTGCTACCTCACTGACAACAACCTTCTCGACCCCCTACAGTCCAGCTTCCACCCACAACATTCCACTGAAACTGCCCTACTAAAACTCACCAACGACCTACTTACTGCTATAAAACCAATGGCCAGTACTCCATACTCATACTCCTGAACCTCTCTGCTGCTTTTGACACAGTTGACCACCGGCTCCTCCTCAGCAAACTCCACTCCATTGGCCTCTGTGTTTCTGCTGTATCCTGGTTCTCCTCCTACCTATCTCAGCGC
Organism: Glandirana rugosa; assembly: GCA_018402905.1. Taxonomy (NCBI): domain Eukaryota; kingdom Metazoa; phylum Chordata; class Amphibia; order Anura; family Ranidae; genus Glandirana; species Glandirana rugosa. Next base: position 849,402 of record BLSH010498750.1, read on the forward strand.
ACTTTCAATGTCACTTTTAACTCCATCTCCTCTGCTCCTCTTCCTCTTTCTGTCGGGGTACCTCAAGGCTCCGTCCTTAGTCCCCTCCTATTCTCTCTCTATACCTCTTCCCTGGGCTAGTTGATAACCTACCATGGCTTCCAATACCACCTCCACGCCGATGACATCCAGATCTATCTCTTCATTCCTCAACTCACCCCCTCGATCTCCTCAAGGATCACAAACTTACTGAATGACTTATCTGTATGGATGTCAGTGTCACACCACTTTCTCAAACTCAATCTTTCTAAAACTAAGCTTGTTATATTTCCTCCTTCCCGGATCCCCCCCCCCCCCATGATTTTACTATTAAGATCAACAGCACAACCATTGGTCCCTCCACACATGCCAGGGTGCTGGTGTAATCCTTGACTCTAACCTCTCCTTCAGCACCCACATCCAATCACACAATCACAAGCTTTGGAGCAGTGGTGTTGCTAGGGGGGAGCTTGGGGTGCGGGCTGCAGGGGCTAGAGGGGTGACACGTGTGGGCAGCAGCACCGCTAACACTGCCATACCCCCACTGATCTGCAAGTCGCCAGCCGGGCTGGCTATCTCCCTGTTTCATGGAGCGAGCAGACCAAAGCCGCCCCCCCTCCTCTCTGTTTACATCTACACTGAGGGGGGTATCTGTACCGGGGCGGGTCTGTACTGAGAGGGGGGTCTGTCCTGAGGGGAGTCTGCACTGGGGGATGTCTGCACTGAGGGGGTGTTTGCATTAGGGTGGTCTGCACTGAGGGAGTGTCAGCACTGAGGGGGGTCTGTACTGAGGAGGGTCTGTACTGAGGGGGGTCTGCACTGAGGGGGTGTCTGCATTG